>CM038677.1:130745935-131086609 GCA_021605205.1 Aegilops longissima | reverse complement strand
GCTGAACCTTCCGATGTACTTGCGCAGGTTTTCACCTTCCTTCTGGGGGATGATATGCAGATCGCTCGCCTGGCCATGATCTTGGTGGCCTCCAGTGAAGGCGCCAACGAACTCATGACACAAATCTGACCAAGAAGAAATGGAATCCACCGGCAAGTGCATCAACTATGACATGACATTGGGTTTAAGTGCCAACGAGAAGTAATTGGCAAGCAACTTGTGGTCGCGGGCTCCGACAGCTTGCATCACAATGGTGTAGATGCCGAGGAACTCCGACGGGTGGGTGTTGCCGTTGTACTTCACCGACGTCGGGCTTGAACGTGCGGTGGGAGGGCCACTGGAACTGCCACAACCCACGGGTAAAGGCTGGGCAACCCACCTTGTAGGGTAGGCCGCCGAAGCCCCCCGGTGCCGGGTGGTCCATAGTGGGTCCCGCCCACCTATCTGACTGGTGGCGTGCTTCGTGCCGGCGCTCGATGGTGGTTCGAGCATCTTCATGGGCTCGCTCCCGAAGAACTTGGCGCTGGTCGCGGTGGGTCCGTGGGTCGGACGACGCTATGCAAATGTTATCACACGCGTCATCACAACGGACCGACGCCCGCGGTGCCAGTGCGGGGAAGGAGAGTGCATCGTGCCTGCAACACCACCAGTCCTTTCACCACTGGCATGCGGTGGTTCGACGGATCACCGGGCCGAGGGCCCTGCTGGCCGCGGCTCAGATTTGTTGGCGACGCCGACAAGGCTCCGGATGGTGGCTCTCCACTCGTCAAGCTTTTCCGCAGCAGGAGGAAAGTCGAGGAGCAACTGCGCGCACGCCAAAGCTTCTGCTGGCGTGGGTGGCGGCGAAAGCTGCATGGACCGTGACGCGCTCCGACTTCTAACTACGTTAGAAGGAGCTCTATCACACCCTGCGGTTGCGCGCTGTTTTTACCAGCGCCTCGGCGTGCTTGCTGGTCTTCTACGTCCCGTGAATAAGGCACTGGACTCTTTCCACGGTGGCGCCCGGGGTCACCAGCGTGGCGACGCTGCTCATCGCGCACGACCTGGGAAGAGCGCGTCGTGGGCGCCAGCGCCGGCGTCTTGGAGGTCGCCGCGCCACCCATGGGTAACGCAGCGCCGCGCCAGAGGGGCCAGCGCCGCTGCGGGCCTGCTCCGTCTTTTTGATTGGGCGGTGTGCGGCCTGTCGTCTCGCGCACGAACGACACCGCTCTCCTGGCTTTGACTGCCAGAGCGATGTGGGTGTTCACGGGCTGCGCCTCGGCTTCCGTCCGCGATCGCCCCACCACTCGCCCGCACTTGTACGGGCCGCTCGGCTCCCGAAGAACTGATCGCCGTGATCGTCTTCTTCTTGGGAGCCATGGTGATGAAGAACTGCTAGGCTAACTACTAGACCGGATTTTCACAACTGCATGGCCCCTACCTGGCGCGCCAAAGATGTCGGGGGAAATAACACCTATGGAATCACTGGGATCCCTTCTACGGTTGGCGGGCGCGGGGTTGTGCAAAGAGCGGTCCGTAGTCAAGACAAAGATCGCTTTACCTGTGTTCGGCCGCGAGGATGCGTAATACCCTAGTCCTGCTTTTGTGTATATATCCGGGTGTTCTTGAGCTCTCGAACTAGCTGCGGTGTGTGTCTAGTTCAAAAGATCCGAATCCTTCTCCTGTACACCTCGGGCCTCCTTTTATAGACAAAGGGGCTGCTACAGTGGCACACAGGAGGTGGAAACGTAAACAGTGGCCAACTTTATCCTCTGGCACCGTCGGACAAACGCATTTAATGCGATGCCAACGTGCCCTCCTTACTTTATCGGGGACGGCGAGGAAGCTCGTCCCAGCTATCGCCGCCTCTCCTAGCTCCGACGTACGTCTGAGCTGATGAGGTGTAGTAGCGCCACGTTGGCTGGTGATACGTCTCCAACATATCTATAATTTTTGATTGCTCCATGCTATATTATCTACTATTTTGGACATTATTGGGCTTTATTATCCACTTTTATATTATTTTTTGGACTAACCCATTAACCAGAGGCCCAGCCCAGAATTGCAGTTTTTTGCCTATTTCAGAGTTTCGAAGAAAAGGAATATCAAACGGAGTCCAAACGGAATGAAACCTTCGGGAACGTGATTTTCTCACCGAACATAATTGCCTAGTTAGTATGCTTGAAGTATTATCATTTTTATGTCAATATGAACTTTTGTCTTGAATCTTTCGGATCTGAATATTCATGCCACAATTAAGAAGAATTACATTGAAATTATGCCAAGTAGCACTTCGCATAAAAAATATCTTTTTTATCATTTACCTACTCGAGGACGAGCAGGAATTAAGCTTGGGGATGCTTGATACGTCTCCAACGTATCTATAATTTTTGATTGCTCCATGCTACATTATCTACTGTTTTGGTCATTATTGGGCTTTATTATCCACTTTTATATTATTTTTGGGACTAACCTATTAACCGGAGGCCCTGCCAGAATTGTTGTTTTTTGCCTATTTCAGAGTTTCGAAGAAAAGGAATATCAAACGGAGTCCAAACGGAATGAAACCTTTAGGAACGTGATTTTCTCACCGAACATGATCCAGGAGACTTGGACCCTCTTCAGAGGGCGTTCGGGAACGGGGTCCCCAAACTTGCTCGCCAGCAGCTCATGGGCGTGGCTCAAAGAGGCCCGGGATGGCCCATCTTCATCAACGCAAACTCAAGACGCTCGCGAGGGGCAAGCCTCGCGGGGCGGACCACCAAGAGCTCCCTCAGGCGCGGCCTCTCCAGGCTGGCTCGTGAGGGGGCAGAGAGTTCAAGGCAGGGTACCTCGCAAGGTGCCCATGATGCAAGCCATGACGACCAAGGGCGCCAGTCGGGCGCCAGCCGCGCAGCGTCCTCCTTTCCTCTTTGGTGCAAAGGGAGCAAGCGCAGGCAGGAGCATCAAGCAAAGGCATCCGTTTCGGTGCAACAAGACCAAGACCAGCCCCAACGGCTGAATGCGCCATCGTGGAGCCCAGCAGGCGTCACCAGAGCCTTTGGCAGGCGAGGACCAACTTTAGTCAGGATAAGTGTACCCGTTGTTCCCCTTCAAAATGGCCAATTGTTGGCGCCCTTCCCGCTCAATATTTGGGAAGAGGCCCAGGGCCTTTGTCTATATAAGTAGAGCTAGCCACCATAGTAGGGAGGACGATCGGATAGAGTGGGAAGCACCCGAAGAGAGAGAGAGAGACCCGAGCCTCAAGCTAGAGCAACGGGACGCCACTTAGCAGTTCATCGCTTCCACCAAGAACAGACCCTCGCGAGGCTGTTCTTCCCTGTACTATTCTTCATCAGCCCAAGAGGCAATCCACACACCACACACTGGAGTAGGGTATTACACCACGACGGTGGCCTGGACCAGTATAAATCTTGCGTCTCTTGTGTTGTTCTTGTTAGTAGTTTTAGGTCCCTGCGATTCGGTGAGGTACGAGACGGTGGAGGCTTGGATCTCCGCGCGCACCCCAGAGTTCGAACCTTAAGGGTCTGCCGGAACCCGAAATCCGACATTTGGCGCGCCAGGTAGGGGTGCGCCGGAATCTGCCTTTCGTCGCCTCGTTCTTCCCCGACCACCACAACCATGTCTGATGCTCGTCGGGCCCGCGCCGAGCACCGAGCCGCCCTCGCCTCCCATGTCGCCCAGATGGCCCCCGTCGGCGGGCGTCCTCGTCGTTCCCTTCACCTGCTGTCAACGCCGCCACCGGCCCGGCGTGGAACGAGCAGCAAGCGTTGTCCCAGCACCCGTCCATGAGGCGGGACGGCCGCACCGCCACGCCGCTTTCACCCCGCTGGTTCTTCACACCACAGCTTCGCCTTGCTGCCATGGAGGCCCGAGCTGCACTCGCGCGCTAACGAAGCTCCTCGCTACCGCTTCGCCGACGACGTCTACGAAGAATGGCTCGACCGCGTCACCGAAGCTCGTCCGCGCTGCAGAGAGGCGACCCGCGCCGTCCGTTTGCTGCACGCACCGCGCCCGCTGGGCGATGAAGCTCCTGGGCGCCAGGCCGCCTCCTCCTCAAGACGGCGCCCTAGCCCCAAGGCGCGTGGCCCCTGGGTGGAACCCGTTCCGCCAGGCACCGGCGCGGCAAGAGCAAAGCTGCCAAGAAGTTCCCCGCCCACAAGAAGCTGCCCGAGCGCCCCGCCCAAAGCCGTCAAGACCACTGACCGCCCCAGCCACGGGCAGGGAGGCCTCGCAAGACCAAGCTCTCGTCGTCCGAGGCCCCCCGCGGCCACGGCGGGCTGCCGCGCCTCCACAAACGAGCTGCGCAGCGTCGCGTGGCCCGCCAAGTTCAAACTAGACCTGCCTCCACGCTACGACGGCACGGCTGACCCTACGGAGTTCCTCCACTTCACGAGCTGGGCATCGAGGCTGCCAACGGAGATGAAAGGTCATGGCGAACTGGTTTCCCATGGCGCCAAGGGCCGGAGCTCGCACTGGCTCCTGAATCTGGCCCGTGCACGATCTCTTCTCGGGCCGAGATGCGCACCCGCTTCATCGCCAACTTCAAGGTACTCGCGACCGCCACCAGCCGTGAGCGACATGCGCCAATCAAGCAGCAGCTGGGAAACCTGCGAAGTACATCCAGCGCTTCAACAACGCACGCCAAGATCCCGTGGTAACGGAGGAGGCCATCATCTCTGCCTTCTCGACGGCGTCGCGACGTCAAGATGAAGGAGGAGCTGGCGATGCATGAAGATCTGTGCACCTCCCTGGAGCTATTCAACTTGGTGACCAAGTGCGCCAGGGCTGAGGAGGGGCGCCTCTCCCTCCTCGAGCTGCCTGCCGTGGATCCTAAAGAGAAGAAGCCCAAGGCAAGGACGTGAAGCGCAAGGGGGCTACCGTGCTCGCAGCCGAACCAGACACCAAGCGAGGCAGAGATCAGCCCGAGTTTCCAAGGGTAGCCGGTACTGCGTGTACCACGACCTCCAGACCCACAACACCAATGAATGTCAAGAGCTCCGGGCCGTGCGCGAAGGAAGGGTCGGCAGACGCCCTGAGCGCAGCGACCGTGGCTACGACCGAGGAGGAAGGAATGCAGGACGCTGGGAAGACCGTGGCCCGCGCCAAGGGTGGCGCGACCAACCTCGCGAGGACCGCTGGCAAGACCCACCTCGCAAGGGGGGCTGGAGGGATCAGCCTCGTGAGGATCGTCCGCAAGGGAACGCTGGCCTTCCTCCGCTGCCGCCGCCACCAAGGAGAGTCAAGACCGCTATCGGAGCGAGGGGTGGGGGCTTCCAGGAAGCGTGCGATCACCAGATCCCGGGAAGAGCTCAAGCCCCACCTCTCACCGCATCTTCAAGAAGTTCGCCTGTGAAGTGAATGCAGTCCTCCCTAAGCTCGAGTCCACGCGCCTCTCGGTGGTCGGCGCGGCGCCATCACGCTCAGCTCAGCGGATCAGCTCAAGTGCGCAGCCACAGCCGGAGTTCTCCCAATGCTTTGCTCCCGAATCATCAGCAACGTGCTGGTCACCAAGACCCTCATCGACGGCGGAGCAGGGCTCAACGTCCTGTCCGTGGAGACATTCAACAATCTTCAAGTGCCCTATAGTCAGCTTCAGCCAACCAAGCCTTTCTCCGGAGTCACCGACGGCTCCACGGTCCCAATCGGGCAGGTCCGCCTTCCTGTCACCTTCGGGGCCCGCGACAACTACCACACCGAGCTCATCGACTTCGACGTCGCCCACATTCACCTGCCGTACAACGCCATCCTCGGGTACCTAGCGTTGGCCAAGTTCATGGTCAGAACTCCACCATGGCTACAACATCCTCAAGATGCCAGAAGCGGCGGGGTCATCACGGTGCCTCGTGAAGAAAGAGATGCAGCAGGCTCCACGGGAAGCGAGCTTTTCGAGCCGCATCACTGGAAGACCTGACCACAGCAGAGGACGCCTCGAAGCAGCACCCAATAAGAAGAAGACATCGACCAGCCCGGCTCTTCAAGAGACAGGCCCCTCGAGGCCCTTGACCGGGCTAGGGGAGCCTCCTTCCATCGCATAGGAAAGCGCGCCGCGCCTCCTCGAGCAGGCTCGGGGCTCTCCTCTGGAGGGCCGCCGACCTCACCAAGGTCTCGAGGGCGCTGGGCACCACGTGAAGGCGTGTTTGAAGCACGCTTCCATAGCAGGGGAGCAAGACCAGGAGGATGTAACCCCAAGAGTTCATCAGCAAGGCCATTCGGGAGCTACAGGAGTCAAGGGTCATGAGGGCAGCCGCCGCCTCCAGCTGTGGCCCCCATCCAAAGCGAGGATGGTGGGCTGCTTGTCTGCATTGACATACTAGGGCTCAAGCGAGCAGCGTCTCAAGAGCGCCGGCCCTCGCGAGTGGGGCGTTGCAGGGTCCGCCCCACAGCTACGTCACGCATGCCTTATGGCCTGCCAAATCGGCTACTGCACCAGCGTCTCATGAGGACCATCACGGAGGCTCAAGAGATCGCACGCGCCTGCAGCCCCGGCGGAGATGGAGATGGCCCATGAGGAGCCGCTAAGCGCCTCCGGGCCTCGAGGCCCCGGTCCCAGGGGCTCGTGAGGATCGGCTTCCAGCCCACCGAGTCTGCTACATCAACAACCCTTCATCCCCAACATCACCAGGTGACATCTTTAAGTTTTATTTCTGGCTGGGAGCGCCTTCAGGGCCGCATTATTCCCAGGCCGCGTGGGTCCGTCCCTGCGGCATGTATCCCTTTAATTTCATGTCTTTAGCTTATCCTGTCGGGGGCGCCCCTCGGGCTGCATCATCCCCAAGCCGCTCGGGCCAGTCCCAGCGGCATGTACCCTTCATGCGTTTTCCTTAGGATTATGCTCTCGTTCCACCATGCTTGTTATTTGGTGCCTTCTCCTGGGTGGCGAAATCTTGCACGTTAAAGGGGGGGTGCCTGAGCATCGCGACTCAGGGCTCCTACCGGCTCTCCGGCCCTCACCCTCTGGTCTTGTCCATGGCATCGCGACACAGGCTTGCCAAATGACGGTGAAGACCAGCCCGAGAGCAGGGACCCGAGGACGTAGAGTTTTCGTCATCCAATCCATCTTGCGCGTTAAAGGGGGGTGCCTGAGCATCGCAACTCAGGGCTCCTACCGGCTCTCCGGCCCTCACCCTCTGGTCTTGTCCAGGGCATCACGACCTGGCTTGCCAGCGACGGTAGAGACCAGCCCGAGAGACGGGACCCGAGGACGTAGAGTTGCTGCGTCTGACCCAGCTTGCACGTTAAAGGGGGGTGCCTGAGCATCGCGACTCAGGGCTCCTACTGGTTCTCCGGCCCTCACCCTCTGGTCTTGTCTATGGCATTGCGACCTGGCTTGCCAGCGATCGCTGAGACCAGCCCGAGCCGGGACCCGAGGGCGTAGAGTTTTAAATCATCCAATCCAGCTTGCTGCGTTAACGGGGGGTGGGTGCTGAGCATCGCGACTCGGGGCTCCTACGGCTCTCCGACCCTCACCCTCTGGTCTTGTCCATGGCATCGCGACCTAGCTTGCCGGCGGCGGTTGAGACCAGCACGAGCCGGGACCGGGGCGTAGAGTTGCTGCGTCGACCCAGCTTACGCGTTAAAGGGGTGCACGAGCATCACGACTCGGGGCTGCTACTGGCTCTCCGGCCCTCACCCTCCGGTCTTGTCCATGGCATCGTGACCTAGCTTGCCGGTGACGGTGAGACCAACCGAGAGCCGGGACCGGGGCGTGGGGTTGCGTCATCTAACCTAGCTTGCAGCGTTAAAGGGGGTGCACGAGCATCGCGACTCAGGCTCCTACGGTTCTTGACCCTCACCCTCTGTTCTTGTCCATGGCATCGCGACACGGCTTGCCCGGCGATGGCTGAGACCAACCCGAGAGCCGGGACCGAAGCGTGAAACAGCGGCATCCGGCCAATTTTGCAAGAACACACTCGAAGATAAGGCCCAGAGCCAGGCGCAACCCGCCTTGAGGTAGGGCCTCGTGAGTCCAGCGCTGGCTCACGGGTGCCCAGATACACCTCGTCTAGCCCTACCGTGCCAGCCACGTGTCAGGGTGGGGCTGTATACGCCCCGGGGGCTCCTCGCGGAGGGGAGCCCCCTCCCACGTTCCAGTGGAAGCACCATGCTCCGCGCTGGCTGACGACACTGCCGAGGAGCGGCTATGCCCGTCACGCATGAGCGCTATGCTCTGCGCTGGTGATAAACAAGCGAGGTGGCCTCGGGTGCATCAACCTCGAGGAGCCCAGAGCTTAGTGTCAGCCTCGTCGCCGCGCCTCCCTCGGGAGCGCCGCGAGGGCTGGGCACGGGCTGCGCTGGGTCATGCCCAGACGCCGCCACCCAGCCAGCCCCTCGGGCCTGGTTTGTCTACGCCACTCCCGAGCGGAGCCAAGGTGCATGCCGTTTGAGCGTCAAGGGGACTCCACGAGCATCGCGACTCGAGAGCCTAACTGGTCACGTAGCCCCTCACCCCTTAGTTCCAAAGGCTAACAGCGGTTGGGGTATCTTGCAGGGGCGGGCCCTGCAGACGTAGAACAGTGGATCCGCCCGCGCCTCACCTCCCTACTTGCTGTTCGAGCGCCAATGGGGACTCCTGAGCATCGCGACTCAGGAGCCTAACTTGTCACGTAGCCCCTCACTTGTTGGTCCCGTCCTGGTTTCGGTCGGGGCTAGCAGCCAGGCTGAGTATCTTGTGAGGCCAGCTCTCGCCATGTAGAACATAAGCAAGTAGGAAGCACAAATTTCAAAGAATTCAAAAGCAAATATTACAATCCACACTGTTATCGCGAGTACCAAACACAAGTTTAAACGCCTCCCGAGGCATGATACATGTCTGGAATTAAAAGCAAGGCAGAGGCAGCGGTGGAGTCACTTGTCGTGGCGGAGCAGCTGGAGTGGGCTCGCCTCGTGAAGCGAGTGGGGCGGCAGCGCCTCGCTTCGGCTTGGTGCTGAAGGCCCGGAACTTCCCCAACAGAGCCTCCGCGCGACCCTTCACAGCCTCGGCAGCGGCAACTGCGTGCTCGCCGCTCGCCGGCTCCAGCAGGCTGTCCATGTCGATGCTAGGATCACGAAGATAGATGTGGGTGAGGATCCGCGTCAGTGCCGCAGAAGACAAGACCCGCGCCTCGGCCTCCGCCGTCGGGCCAAGACCAAGGGAGATATCTTCAAGAGCACGGATCAGGAAGGGAAGCAGCTTGGCGGGGCCGTCCTCTGCGCCGGCCAGTGGACTCTCCAGGCCGCTGTCATAAAGCTCCCTTAGCAGGACACGAGCCTTCACCTCCATATCCATGAAGGCCACGCGGTCTTCAGCAAGAACCCGCGCCTTGGCGTCCAGCTCGACCTTCCTCGCCTCCAGTTCCTGCCCCAGCGCGTCAAGGCGGTCACGGCGCTTCTTCAGCTTGGCCTCCCGGTCCTTGATGGCCGCCTCGCGAGCCTTCATGCCTTCCTCCTGCTCTGGCGGGCCGGGCCTCCTCGGCGAGCTGGTTCTGCGAGCCCTTCAGCTCGCCCTCCAGCGTCTCACAGTGACCTCGGACGCTGGCTGCCTCCCCCAGGGCAGCATCGCGGGCTACCTTCGCCTCGCGAACAGCCTGCTTCTCCTCGTCACAAGCCGTCGAAGCCTGGACCAGCGCCGCCCGAATCGAAGCGTCGGCACGAATCCAGCCAGAGGCCAGCTCCAAGCGCCCGCCCTGCGAGGTGGCGCCCGAAGATCTGCCGCAGCGGTCCGGTTCAGCAACAGCCTTGATCGAGACCGCGGGAGAGTCGGAGACAGCAGTTGGCGGAGTAGGAGGAGTTGGCGGCGCAAACCACTGCATACGGCGGAACCAGCGGCGCCCACGGCAGATGGAGGTAGCGCCCGGCAAAACCACCTCGAAGTCGCTTTGGGACAAGGTAGCCGAGCTTCGCCCGGCCAGGCTCGGCCCGAACCTCGCGAGGCGCCGGGCGGGAGAGGCCCAGGCGTCGGGGTCATCTTCCTTTTCGGGCAAAGGCACCACCACGGATGGGGCCTCGAGGGCCCCTTCTTCTTCGCGCGGGCGCCAAATGGCCGAAGAGCATGGACATCGATCTCGTCGACAAAGCAATAATCAAGGCGAAGCGTGCACTTACAGGTGTCGTGTTGGTGGACTCGAGCAGCCTCGGCCATACTTGAAGCCCGAGAGCCGCTGCAGGGATCAGCTTCAAGGGGACCCGAGGCGGGGCGGCGTCCATGGATCGCCCGGGGCAGGCGGACCAGCGAGGACCAGCCAGTCTGGTCCTTCTTGGGATCGGGCGAGCTTCGCCTCCCGCTCATCCTCATCTTCGTCGTCGTCACTCTCGGGGAGGCGGAGAATGCGGGGCCTGCGCCGCGGGGAGGGAGCCCTTGACTCTGCCCCTGAGTCAACCCCCTCTCCTAGCTCCCTTTCCTCCACCTCTTCGCCGGAGTCGGAAGAGGACACGTCCACCAGGTCCTCCGGAGCCTCCGTGGGCACGAGCCCGTCCCCATTGAAGGCGGGCACGGACCCCACAACCTGCTCCCAATCCTCGCGAAGGAACAAGGGCGCGGGCGCCTCGAGTCTCGCCACATCGCCCCCCAACCGAGGCTGGAGGACCGTCACGAGATCCTCGCTGGCCGAGGCCACAGGGCTCGGGTTAGGCCTCCACATCGGGCGAATCTTGGCGGAGCCGAGCTTGGTGCTCGAGAACTCCCTCGACAGCACGCCTTGCAGTCAACCTCGGCGCCCGCGCATCGTCCGGCTTCAGATCTACATCCATCCTCTCCAGCACCAGCTTCGCGCGAGGATCCCGAAGCTTCGCTCGGGACCAGTTGTCGGAACTCTCGGCGGGCTCCATGGGCAGGATCAGCCGAGGGTGGATCCGCCCGGCATCCACCAAGACCCACTTGCTCCTGAAGCCCTCAATCCGCTTCCTAGTGTTTGAAATGGCAATGACTCCGCCATATGCGACGAAGCTCGCGCCGCTGTGAGCAGGGACCACAGGAGAATCGGAGGAAGAAGTAGTGGCGCAAGGCCAGAGGGCTTCACCCCAACATGGGCCTCACAATAGTGGCGAAGATTGCGGAAGAAGGACGAGTTGGGATGAAGGTGCGAGCGTGAATGTTGTAGTGGCGAAGGGCGGAGAAGAAGAACTCGAGAGAAGGGAGGCGCCAGACCAGCAATAATGGCGCCCATGAAGAAGCAGGTAGAAGGTACTCCCCCGACCCTCGAGGCGGAGGAGCGACCTTGAGCACCGCCGTTCAGCGGCGCCTGCAATGCCTCCGCCACCAACAGCGCATCGGGGCAAGGCTCGCCACGACACATTCGGCGGGTCAAAGGCAGAGAGTACCAGGCTCGGCCGGGTTTGACGAGGAGCCATGGCTGGCTAGGGCCTGGCGGAGTGGATCTGAAGGTCTTGGAAGCAGGGAGGAGAGCCGCAAGAAAGGGGATCTGAGTAGCAACTGGAGAAAGTAAAGGAGGCAAGGAAGATGCCGCTCTATTATCAACCCGCGCGGTTGCAGAGGCGCCCACGTCCAATCAACCGCCACGCAGCGCCCAAGGCTGCAGGCTGTTAGGGCCCACGATGCTTCGCACTTGCCATTTCGCCTCTCTGCATGGCCAAGTCCGGGCGCGTCGAGGCGCCGGGGGCTACTGTCGGCATTCTGGAACGGGGGTCCCTAGACTTGCCTGCCTGCGGCCTGTGGCGTGGCTCAAAGGAGGCCCAGGATGGCCCATCTTCATCAACGCAAACTCAAGACCCTCGCGAGGGGCCAAGCCTCTGGGCGGACCAAGAGCTCCCTCGAGCACGGCCTCGTCGAGCTGGCTCGTGAGGGGCGGAGAGTTCAAGCAGGGTACCTCGCGAGGTGCCCATGACGCAGCCATGATTTACCAAGGGCGCCCGTCGGGCGCCAGCCGCGCAGCGTCCTCCTTTCCTCTTTGGTGCAAAGGGAGCAAGCGCAGGCAAGAGCATCAAGCAAAGGCATCCGTTTCGGTGCAACAAGACCAAGACCAGCCCCAACGGCTGGAATGCAGTCATCATGGAGCCCAAGCAGGCGTCATCACCAGAGCCTTTGGCAGGCGAGGACCAACTTTAGTCAGGATAAGTGTACCCGTTGTTCCCCTTCAAAATGGCCAATTGTTGGCGCCCTTCCCGCTCAATATTTGGGAAGAGGCCCAGGGCCTACGTCTATATAAGTAGAGCTAGCCACCATAGTAGGGAGGACGATCAGATAGAGTGCAAAGCACCCGAAGAGAGAGAGAGAGAGAGACCCGAGCCTCAAGCTAGAGCAACGGGACGCCACTTAGCAGTTCATCGCTTCCACCAAGAACAGACCCTCGCGAGGTTGTTCTTCCCTGTACAGTTCTTCATCAGCCCAAGAGGCAATCCACACACCACACACTGGAGTAGGGTATTACACCACGACGGTGGCCTGAACCAGTATAAATCTTGCGTCTCTTGTGCTGTTCTTGTTAGTAGTTTTAGGTCCCTGCGATTCGGTGAGGTGCGAGACGGTGGAGGTTGGATCTCCTTGCACCCTGAGTTCAACCTTAAGGGTCTCGCTGGAACCCGAAATCGACACCTCGTCAAGAAAGAAAGGAGGAAGGCACAAGGTAGGGGGCGCCAACCCCCCCCCTGTATGCGCCCTCCACCCTCGTGGGCCCCATGTTGCTCCACCGACGTACTCCTTCCTCCTATATATACCTCGCACCCCAAACGATCGAGAGACGGAGCCAAAACCTAATTCCATCGCCGCAACCTTCAGACCCACGAGATCCCATCTTGGGGCCTGTTAGGAGTTCACGGAGGAGGAACCCATCACGGAGGCTTCTACATCAACACCATAGCCTCTCCGATGAAGTGTGAGTAGTTTACCTCAAACCTTCGGGGTCCATAGTTAGTAGCTAGATGGCTTCTTCTCTCTTTTTGGATCTCAATACAATGTTCTCCCCCTCTCTCATGGAGTATATTCGATGTAATCTTCTTTTTGCGGTGTGCTTGTTGAGACCGATGAATTGTGGGTTTATGTTCAAGATTATCTATGAACAATATTTGGAATCTTCTCTGAATTCTTTTATGTATGATTGGTTATCTTTGCAAGTCTCTTCGAATTATCAGTTTGGATTGGCCTACTAGATTGGATTTTCTTGCAATGGGAGAAGTGCTTAGCTTTGGGTTCAATCTTGCGGTGTCCTTTCCCAAAGGATGGGGGCAGCAAGGCACGTATTGTATTGTTGCCATCGAGGATAACAAGATGGGGTTTTCATCATATTGCATGAATTTATCCCTCTACATCATGTCATCTTGCTTAAGGCGTTACTCTGTTTTCATGAACTTAATACTCTAGATGCATGCTGGATAGCAGTCGATGAGTGGAGTAATAATAATAGATGCAGGCAGGAGTCGGTCTACTTGTCTCGGATGTGATGCCTATATACATGATCATACCTAGATATTCTCATAACTATGCTCAATTCTATCAATTGCTCAACAATAATTCGTTCACCCACCGTAAAATACTTATGCTCTAGAGAGAAGCCACTGAAACCTATGGCCCCCGGGTCTATCTTCATCATATTAATCTTCCAATACTTAGTTATTTCCTTTGCTTTTATTTTACTTTGCATCTTTATCACAAAAATACCAAAAATATTATCCTATCATATCTATCATATCTCACTCTCGTAAGTGACCGTGAAGGGATTGACAACCCCTTATCGCGTTGGTTGCGAGGAGTTGTTTGTATTGTGCAGGTGCGAGGGACTCGCGCGTAGCCTCCTACTGGATTGATACCTTGGTTCTCAAAAACTGAGGGAAATACTTACGCTACTGTGCTGCATCACCCTTTCCTCTTCAAGGAAATCCAACACAGTGCTAAAGAGGTAGCAGAGAAGATTTCTGGCGCCGTTGCCGGGGAGTCTACGCAAAAGTCAACATACCAAGTACCTATCACAATCCCTTATCTCCCGCATTACATTATTTGCCATTTGCCTCTTGTTTTCCTCTCCCCCACTTCACCCTTGCCATTTTATTCGCCCTCTCTTTTCCGTTTGCCTCTTTTCGTTATCTTTTCCCTCGCCATGTCAGAACCAAAAAGAGTTGGGGTTTCACTCCCGGGTTTTAGCGCTTTAGATAATCCTGTTGTCTTATCTAAACTCATAAATAAAAGCTATGGAAAAATCTGCCAAGATTATCAATGAAAACCTTAGTGATCTTGATGAAGAAGATTCTGGAATATTTTGTTATTTACTTGATGAATCTTTGAAAGATGCTTGGGATAGGCTCTTAAGGATCCATGCTAGCTATGTACCTCAATACCAAATTGAGGTCTACTTAAAAAGCTTTTATGTTGGGTTGCCCGCTTCGTTCAAACAAGTCTTGGATTCTATTTTTGAAGAGGGTTTCCTTGAAGGGGACCCCATAGATACCTATGAAAAAATGAAAACTATATTTGGGCATCCCATTAACGAGAAAGTTGAAATCACATCTCTTTTGCTTTCTTACCAAAACGAATCTATCAAAGAGATAAAGGCTAGCTTAGATGCCAATTTCTGCAGTATACTTAATCTTTCTTCTACCATTAATGGCCATGTACTTTGTCAAAATAGAAATATTAATTCCGTAGATAATAAGTTTTCTCTCTTTTTCCCTAAAACCAAAGATGGCAATACCTAGATCTATCCTTGCTTTTATGCCTAGCTAGGGGGTTAAACGATAGCGCTTGTTGGGAGGCAACCCAATTTTATTTTTAATTTTTTCGTTTATTGCTTCTGTTTAGGAATAAATATTTGTTCTATCCTCTGGTTAGATGTGTTTTTATGTTTTAATTAGTGTTTGTTCCAAGCTAAACCTATAGGATCTTCTTGGATGATAGTTATTTGATCTTGCTGTAATTTCCAGAAACTTTCTGTTCACAAAAACAATTATTAAAAATCACCAGAACATGATAAAATATTGATTCCAATTGATTCTGATCAATAAACAAATTTCCTAGGTCTTCCTATTTTGGCTGATGTTTTGGAGTTCCAGAAGTTTGCGTTAGTTACATATTACTACAGACTGTTCTGTTTTTGACAGATTCTGTTTTTCATGTGTTGTTTGCTTATTTTGATGAATCTATGGCTAGTAAAATAGTTTATAAACCATAGAGAAGTTGGAATACAGTAGGTTTAACACAATTGTAAATAAATAATGAGTTAATTACAGTACCTTGAAGTGGTCTTTTGTTTTCTTTCGCTAACGGAGTTCACGAGATTTCTGTTGAGTTTTGTGTTGTCAAGTTTTCAAGTTTTGGGTGAAAGATTTTGATGGATTATGGAACAAGGAGTGGCAAGAGCCTAAGCTTGGGGATGCCCATGGCACCCCCAAGATAATCTAAGGACACCAAAAAGCCAAAGCTTGGGGATGCCCCGGAAGGCATCCCCTCTTTCATCTACTTCCATCGGTAACTTTACTTGGAGCTATATTTTTATTCACCACATGATATGTGTTTTGCTTGGAGTGTCTTGTATGATTTGTGTCTTTGCTTTTTAGTGTACCACAATCATCCTTGATGTACACACCTTTTGAGAGATCCATACATGATTTGGAAATTACTAGAATACTCTTTGTGCTTCACTTATATCTTTTGAGTTATATAGTTTTGCTCTTGTGCTTCACTTATATCTTTTAGAGCACGGTGGTGGATTTGTTTTATAGAAACTATTGATCTCTCATGCTTCACTTAGATTATTTTGAGAGTCTTAAATAGCATGGTAATTTGCTTAAATGATCTTAATATGCTAGGTATGCAAAATAGTAAAACCTTCTTATGAGTGTTTTGAATACTAAGATAAGTTTGATGCTTGATGATTGTTTTGAGATATGGAGGTAATAATATCAAAGTCGTGCTAGTTGAGTAGTTGTGAATTTGAGAAATGCTTGTGTTGAAGTTTGCAAGTCCCGTAGCATGCACGTATGGTAAACGCTTATGTAACAAATTTGAAACATGAGGTGTTCTTTGATTGTCCTCCTTATGAGTGGCGGTCGGGGACGAGCGATGGTATTTTCCTACCAATCTACCACCCTAGGAGCATGCGCGTAATGCTTGGTTTTTGATGACTTGTAGATTTTTGCAATAAGTATGTGACTTCTTTATGACTAATGTTGAGTACATGGATTATACGCACTCTCACCCTTCCATCATTGCTAGCCTCTTCGGTACCGTGCATTGCCCTTTCTCACATTGAGAGTTGGTGCAAACTTCGCCGGTGCATCCAAACCCCATGATATGATAAGCTCTTTCACACATAAACCTCCTTATATCTTCCTCAAAACAGCCACCATACCTACCTATTATGGCATTTCCATAGCCATTCCGAGATATATTGCCATGCAACTTTCCACCATTCCGTTCATCATGACATATTCATCATTGTCATATTGCTAGCATGATCATGTAGTTGACATAGTATTTGTGGCAAAGCCACCGTTCATAATTCTTTCATACATGTCACTCTTGGTTCATTGCATATCCCGGTACACCGCCAGAGGCATTCATATAGAGTCATACTTTGTTCTAGTATCGAGTTGTAATCATTGAGTTGTAAATAAATAGAAGTGTGATGATCATCATTTTCTAGAGCATTGTCCCAAATGAGGAATAAAAAAAGAGAGAAAGGCCATAAAAAAAGAGAAGGCCCAAAAAAATGAGAGAAAAAGAGAGAAGGGACAATGCTACTATCCTTTGCCACACTTGTGCTTCAAAGTAGCACCATAATCTTTATGATAGAGAGGCTCTTGTTTTATCACTTTCATATACTAGTGGGAATTTTTCATTATAGAACTTGGCCTGTATATTCCAACAATGGGCCTCCTCAAGTGCCCTAGGTCTTCGTGAACAAGCAAGTTGGATGCACACCCACTTAGTTTCTTTTGTTGAGCTTTCATACATTTATAGCTCTAGTGCATCTGTTGCATGGCAATCCCTACTCCTTGCATCAACATCAATCGATGGGCATCTCCATAGCTCATTGATTAGCCTCGTTGGTGTGAGACTTTCTCCTTTTTTGTCTTCTCCACATAACCCCCATCATCATATTCTATTCCACCCATAGTGCTATGTCCAAGGCTCGCGCTCATATATTGCGTGAAAGTTTATAGGTTTGAGATTACTAAAGTATGAAATAATTGCTTGGCTTGTCATCGGGGTTGTGCATGATGAGAGCATTCTTGTGGGATGAAAATGGAGCATTACTAAACTATATGATTTTGTAGGGATGAACTTTCTTTTGCCATGTTATTGTGAGAAGACATAATTGCTTAGTTAGTATGCTTGAAGTATTATCATTTTTATGTCAATATGAACTTTTGTCTTGAATCTTCCGGATCTGAATATTCATGCCACAATTAAGAAGAATTACAATGAAATTATGCCAAGTAGCACTCCGCATCAAAAATTATCTTTTTTCTCATTTACCTACTCGAGGACGAGCAGGAATTAAGCTTGGGGATGCATGATACGTCTCCAACGTATCTATAATTTTTGATTGCTCCATGCTATATTATGTACTGTTTTGGACATTATTGGGATTTATTATCCACTTTTATATTATTTTTGGGACTAACCTATTAACCGGAGGCCCAGCCCAGAATTGCTGTTTTTTGCCTATTTCAGAGTTTCGAAGAAAAGGAATATCAAACGGAGTCCAAATGGAATGAAACCTTCGGGAACGTGATTTTCTCACCGAACATGATCCAGGAGACTTGGACCCTACGTCAAGAAAGAAAGGAGGAAGGCACGAGGTAGGGGGCGCGCCCACCCCACCAGGGTGCGCCCTCCACCCTCGTGGGCCCCCATGTTGCTCCACCGACGTACTCCTTCCTCCTATATATACCTACGTACCCCCAAACGATCAGAGACGGAGCCAAAAACCTAATTCCACCGCCGCAACCTTCTGCACCGACGAGATCCCATCTTGGGGCCTGTTCCGGAGCTCCGCCGGAGGAGGAACCCATCACGGAGGGCTTCTACATCAACACAATAGCCGCTCCGATAAAGTGTGAGTAGTTTACCTCAGACCTTCGGGTCCATAGTTAGTAGCTATATGGCTTCTTCTCTCTTTTTGGATCTCAATACAATGTTCTCCCCCTCTCTCGTGGAGATCTATTGGATGTAATCTTCTTTTTGCGGTGTGTTTGTTGAGACCGATGAATTGTTGGTTCATGATCAAGATTATCTATGAAAAATATTTGAATCTTCTCTGAATTCTTTTATGTATGATTGGTTATCTTTGCAAGTCTCTTCGAATTATCAGTTTGGTTTGGCCTACTAGATTGGTTTTTCTTGCAATGGGAGAAGTGCTTAGCTTTGGGTTCAATCTTGCGGTGTCCTTTCCCAAAGTGATGAGGGGCAGCAAGGCACGTATTGTATTGTTGCCATCGAGAATAACAAGATGGGTTTTTATCATATTGCATGAATTTATCCCTCTACATCATGTCATCTTGCTTAAGGCGTTACTCTGTTTTCATGAACTTAATACTCTAGATGCATGCTGGATAGCGGTCGATGAGTGGAGTAATAGTAGTAGATGCAGGCAGGAGTCGGTCTACTTGTCTCGGACGTGATGCTCAATTTTGTCAATTGCTCAACAGTAATTCGTTCACCCACCGTAAAATACTTATGCTCTTGAGAGAAGCCACTAGTGAAACCTATGGCCCCCGGGTCTATCGTCATCATATTAAACTTCCAATACTTAGTTATTTCCTTTGCTTTTATTTTACTTTGCATCTTTATCACAAAAATACCAAAAATATTATCCTATCATATCTATCAGATCTCACTCTCGTAAGTGACCGTGAAGGGATTGACAACCCCTTATCGTGTTGGTTGCGAGGAGTTATTTGTATTGTGCAGGTGCGAGGGACTCGCACGTAGCCTCCTACTGGATTGATACCTTGGTTCTCAAAAACTGAGGGAAATACTTACGCTACTGTGTTGCATCACCCTTTCCTCTTCAAGGAAATCCAACGCAATGCTCAAGAGGTAGCAGCAGGCTTCTGGGCTGGTGCGGTGGCAGAGTCTTCACGAAGATCTGCATGCCACCACGCAGGTGCTTGCCGAGTTGGCTTGGAGACCGTGCGTCGCCACGCAGGTGCCTGCTCAGCTGGTTGGGCTGGCAGTTGTATGGGAACGGCGGTGGACCCTTTTCAAATATGGGCCTGGCCATGGCCTCGCGAGTGTCCTCGGCAAGGGTCTTGCCGGGGCATCACGGTCGTCCCCGGCAAGGGTCTTGCCGGGGGTCTCGTGGATTTCCTCGGCTAGGATCCCGCCGAGGATCGTCATCTTCTGGTCCTCATCTGATCTTGTATGTTTATGATCTTCACAAAGATCTGCATGCCACCACGGAGGTGCTTCCCGAGCCTTGGTTCCAATGTGGTTGATGGTGTATTGGAGCCCTTGGCTCAAGGGTGGCGCGCTCTGCTGGCGTTGGGCAAGTTGCCCCGGCAAGGATCTTGCCGGAGCCACGGAGGCCATCCCGGCAATGTTCTTGCCGGGGGAGTCCACCTGGCCCTCTTTCTCTTTGTGTCTATGTTCTGGCGTTGCTTTGGCCGTCTTGTGCCTTTGTTTCCATCCTCTGCCCTGCTTGGTGTGGCCACGGGCGTGGCTCTGACTGCCCGTGCATAAGTAAAGGGGTAAAAAAGGAGATCCCCTACTTTTGTTGTCGGATTTCGGGTTCCGGCTGACCCTCTAGGTTCAAACTCTGGGGTGCACGCGGAGATCACACCTCCAACCTACCTATGCCTCGTCGCCTCGCAAGGATCTAAACTACACAAAGAACAACACAAGGGACAAGAGGTTTATACTGGTTCGGGCCACCATTGTGGTGTAACACCCTACTCCAGTGTGTGGTGTGGTGGATTGCCTCAGGGGCTGATGTTGAACAGTACAAGGAAGAACAGCCTCGCGAGAGTCTGTTCTTGGCTGGTGCGTTGAACTGCTAGGGGGAGTTCAGTCGCTTCTCTCTCTCTCTCTCTCTCTCTCTCTCTCTCTTGCCTATTTTTCGGTCTGTCCTCCATCTATCCGGTGGATGGCTAGTCCTATTTATAGGTGGAGGCCCTGGGCCTCTTCCCAAATATTGAGCGGGATGGGCGCCAACAATTGGCCATTTTGAAGGGGAACATCCAGTACACTTATCCTGACTAAAGTCGGTCCTCGCCTGCCAAAGACTCTGAAGGCGACGCCGGCTTGGGCTCCATGATGACCTCCTTCCTGCCGTTCTGCTGGTCTTTGTCTTGTTGCACCGAAATGGTTGCCTTTGCTTGATACCCTTGGCCTGCGCTTGCCTCCTTTGCACCAAAGGGGAAATGAGGACACTGCGCGGGCTGGCGCCCGCCTGGCGCCCTCGTTCGCCATGTCTTGCGTCATGGGCACCTCATGAGGTACCCCGCCTTGATCTCTCCGCCTCCTCGCGAGCCAGCCTGATGAGGCCGTGCCTGAGGAAGCTTCCTGTCGTCCACCCCGCGAGGCTTGGCCCCCCGCAAGGGTCTTGAGCTTGTGTTGATGAAGATGGGCCGTACTGGGCCACCCCTTGAGCCACGCCGCAGGCCGCAGGCAGGCAAGTCTGGGTACCCCCGTTCCCAGAACACCGACAGTAGCCCCCGGGCCCAAGGCGCGCCTGGACTTGGCTTAGCAGAGAAGCGAAGGGGCAAGTGCGAAGCGCCGCGGGCCCCAATAGCCTGCGGCCTTGGGCGCCGCGTGGCGGTTGATTGGACGTGAGCGTCCCTGTTCCCCCACGCCTCCTTATTTTGCGCCCAGCTAAGCGGACCCGTGGTTGCACACAGTCATCCCTCTTCTCGCCGCTCGAGCGTCTCCTGCTCTTCCTCCTCTCGAGCTCCAGTCACCGCTTCCAATCCAATCTCGAATCCTCCCCCTTCTTGTCGCCATGGCTCCGATGAAGAAGGGGAAAGGGAAAAAGCCTGTGCCTTCGCCCCGCTCGCCGTCGCTGACGACTCCTACTGTCAATCGGTCGATCATACTCAACCGGGAAGGCTTGGACAAGGTCAGCTCGGCCCTTGCCACCATCTTCAATGAGTGTGGGAGGATGACGGTCTGGCCCGCATCTCACTTCTCCATGGACAGAATAGTCACCGAGGTCCGGTACTTTGCCGACGCCCTGTGGGCGGGACTGGTTCCCCCCTTTTCTGATTTCTTCAACGCTGTGCTTTCCCATTACCAGATCCACATGATGCATTTGGGTCCCGAATCCATTACTCTTCTTGCCGTTTTCGCTTTTTTCTGCGAGGCGATGATGGGCATTCCTCCTTCAGTTGCCTTGCTGCGCCACTTCTTCTCTTTGCGCCTCAGCGACCCCACCCAATGCTCGGGGTGCGTGAGCTTCCTTGCCGCACCAGAAACAACGGCTGCGGGAATTGATTTCAGCCTTCCTCCGCCTGCGACTGTGTTCCATGAGCGGTGGTTGTACGTGGATGTCGGGGTGCCCAGCCCCCTGCTTTCGGAGCCAACCTTACCCGCTATCCCCAATTCGGGTTGGGGCCAGGAGACTCTCACGAGCCCCCGGCTCGTCTTCGTCTGGCATCGCTTTGCGAACTTGAGGGCGCTCGGCGTGAGGGCACCCAAGGTGGTGAAGGAGTTCCTCCTATGCCACATTGCCCCTCTCCAGCGCCATTCCTACCGGATGTGGGCCTTCGGGGGCGTGAAGACAGCATGAGGCTCCAGGAGGAGGATCTGATGCCTGAAGTGCTGAGGAAGGTTCTCATGATCCTGACTGGGGACCCTTCCCCTAGCAGCATCCGGCAAGGGGGTGCCCTGCTGTACCTTTGCTCGAATAGGGGTGATTTCGTGAAGCAGATGCCCAGATTCGACGAATGGGGGCTGCGCCCTGCAACCTCATGGGACCTCATGAGAACCCAGTTGTGGTGGTTGCCCTTCCGGTTACCCACGGCGGTCCTTCGTCGAGTGGTGGAGCTGGGAGGCAAGGGCCACCGGGGGCTGAGGGGGCCTCCGCCGGGATGATGACGCCATGTGGCACTCCTGAGGCGGCAGCTCCTGTGGCCCGCCCTACGGCGGCTGAAGGTGTTGAGCCGCGGCCCGCGACTCCCGTGGCAGAGGCCCCTGAGGCCCTGACCACCCTTCTTGGTGAGGCGACTGGCGGCGCGCGCCAGGATGACGCCCCTGACGCTGGTCACTTTGGTGCTTCTTCCTCGTCGCAGGCTGACCCCTGCGCCAAGCTCCTGGGCTGCTTCCGCATGGACTTCGAGGCTCTCCAAAAGAGAAAGGAGGCCTTGGGTGATGATTACCCTTGCCGCCTCTTGAGCGCAGGAAGTGCCGCCATTGATGAGTAAGCCTTCCCTTTCTTAGTTCCTTATTTTCCCGTTGCTTGGCTGATCCTTGCCCTGCAGGGCCCTTCCTGCCGAGCTCACGGAGATGGCTGAGGAGCCATCCCCCCAGGCCTCGCCCTCTCCACCGTCCCCAAGCGCTCCGAGCTCAAGCACTGCCCTCGTGGTGAGGCCGGTTGGAGAGGTGAGCCATCCTCTGATGCATCATGGTTCTGCGCACCTCGTGACCCTCCTTCGCGAGCCTTCCCGGGGTATAGCCAGCCTGCCTTGGGCTCTTTGATTGGTCGTGGACGGCAACTGGCTGAGGTCGGCCCTGCGTTCTTCCTTTGAGGATGAGCCGGCTCTGGGCCGGGCTTCTGGCGAGGCGCGCCCGGCCATCGCGAGGGCGCCAGCCCCCAGCCCCTTGCCCAGAGGGGGAGTGCTGATTCGTGCCCCCCCACCCCCCGTGCACGTCTGGGGCGGAGGACAACACGGAAGACGTGCTCGAGCGCGCCCGGGAGCGCCGCGCCCTTCGCCAAGGGTTTCTCCGGAGGGCGGCTGACGAAGTGAGCCAGCTTGTGTAGAGCTTGCTGACGAGGACGCGCGCCTTGAAGCTGAGGGCCTGCGCCTAGCTGAAGAGAGGCGCAAGCTGAAGGTGGCCGTTGCCCTTGCGCACCACCAGCGTGACCTCGACAATGAGAAAGCTGAGGTGTCGCTGGCGGCTTCTCGGGAGGCCCGCTCCCGGGCCGTCGAGGAGGCCTAGGAGGCTGACCGGCGGCGTGAGGCGGCGGAGGAGCGGGCGCGGGAGCTCCAGGCCTGGAGCAATTCCCTGGAGCAGTAGGTGGAGCTGCGTGAGGCGGCCCTTGCGTCGATGAAGGGGCTTGATCGACCAAAGTGGAGCTCGAGGCGTGAGGAGGCACTGACGCTGGAAGCTGCCGAGCGCGCCCGTGACCTTGAGCAGCTGGGGACGAGAGAGCGCTTGGTTGCGCAGGCGGAGGACGATGTCTCTGCGCGGGAGGCCCGAGTCCTGGAAGAGGTTGATCGTCGGGTGGCGGCGGCCCGCTCGAACCTCGAGCGCGAGTTCGAGGAGAGTCTGGAGTTGATTAGGGTCGAAGCGGAAGGCAGGACCGCCGCCCTGAGGGCCAAGCTGGATGAAGTGACGCGGAGGGCTGATGCTTCCCGGGCCGCCCTTGGCGCAGCACAGGAGGAGCTAACTTCCTCCCGCGCCGAGGTGCTTCTTCTCCGTCAACGGGTGGACGCGGCTGAGGCCGTTGCGCGGCGGAGCGAGGACGAGATACGCCAGCGGCAGATCCTGGAGCACAAGCATGGCCCTATGCTCCGCACGCTCCGGGAAAGATCTAACACGGCCTTGGGCAACATCTGTGAGGCGGCCGTTGGGGAGCCTCATGCGGTTAACTATGCTGGTAACCTCCAGTTCTTCACTGATGCGGTGACGCAGCTGGAGGCGCGGTCGGGCAGAGCTAACAGGTTGGTGGAGGAGACGAGTCGTGCCCTGCTCGGGCGTGCTTTTTCTCGCATCTTCAGTGATCTTCAGAACATGGATCCCCACTTTGACTTTGATGCCGCCATCGCCCCGGTACCCCAGGCCATCCGAGACGACCTGGTGCACTGGGTGGAAGACAGCGTGGATGCCCTCGTGAGGGCCTTCACTACTGATAACGACGGCGTGGTCGTGGCTGCTGATGAAGGCGGCGTGGTGAACGGCCCTAACGCTGCCGACAGCGACGCGGAGGGTGATGGCGAGGCCAGCGACGCCAGTGACGATTCAGGAGGTGCCCTTGAGGATGCATTGGGGGATTTATCCGATTGACCGTGTGTTGTTCCCGCTTTCTACCCTGCGCAGATAGAGTTTGGGCTTGGCCCTGAAGGTTGTAAGAGCATTTTGGGAGGGGGAGCCCCTTGTGTAAAAACTTGCAGTTAGCGTATTAGTAGATACGATATCACCCGTACGCCTGCGCCAAGTGGTTGGCCTTGCGACGAGTCGGCTGGCTTGTTTACCTTCGACCTGTGTGGGCCCCGAGATAGCCTGCGGAGGGCTGTGGTGTCCTGAGTGCCTCCTGAACGAGCCCATTGAACCTGTAATGAGAACCTCCTGAGAGGGCGTGGCGACAACAGTCCGGGCTGCACGCAGGCTAGGCCTGGCCCGGCTCGCGAGGGGCTCACGAGGGGAGGCAGCTGAGGCAAAGCGGTAACCAGAACGCGAGATATTGCTCGAACGAGACTAAACACCCCTTCCCCGAACACACACAAATCTCAAGCTCAAATCCAACTTAAATCCAAACGGGGGAAAAAGCGACAATCAAGGGGAAAAGCAAGAAAAGCAGAAAAAGCCGCGTCCGGCACCTAGTCTAGTCTTGGACGTCTTCTCACCAGCTGAGCTAAGTGCTGCCATCTGGCGTGGGCGGGAGCCCCTGAGGCCCGAGGGCGGCTCTCCGGAGACTCCGGGGCATGTACAGCCCCACTCATTATTACGTGAGAGTGTCACGGGGCGGCGAGCTTCACAGGCACTGGGCCTTCTTCACAGGTACCGGCCTTGCTTCATATCGCCAGACGAGGGCCCCGCCTTGCACCACACTCAAGTGCCATCGACGACGGCCGGAGACCGAGGACGCAGCCGATGGGGTAGAGCGGTCGCCAGCGGTTCCCCCGACGACCACGGGTCCTCTGCCGGGGGTAGGCCCTGAGGCACCTCCCCGGCAGAGGGCCTACCTCCTGAGGACGCCTTGCTTCCGAACGCCGCGGTGGTGATGCCGGATCTCGGCCCCTCTCCTGCAGCCCCCGGCGCTCTCCTCCTGAGGGGTAGGAAGCTGCTGGATTGGGGCAGCCATCCGCCGCGATGACCTGTACCTCCTGCGATCCATGGTTAGCGTATGCCTGCTCCTGAGGAATTAGCGGTACCCGATAATCGCTGCCTCCAGCGCGGTCAACGGGGCTTTCCCGGGGCTCCTGAAAGAGCTCAGCTTCGGGTGTCTCTTCCCCCCAGCTTGGGCTGAGGAGCGAGCCATGGTCTTCCTCATGCGCGTTCCCTTGATCCATCATGTGGGGCACATACTCTTCTGGGGCCGCCACCCCGAATGCTTCACTGTAGTGCCCCGTGTGCCACGCAGCCCTGCTTGAGGTGCCAACCTGGGGGTGGTAGCGTGGCAGCCCACTAGGACCGTGGGATGTGGCGAGTCCTCCTTCGCTGGCCGGGGGCGGAGGCAGCGCCGCTGTTAGCCCGGTGCTGACGGCCTGGTTGGCGTTGGAGTGGCCTTGGAATCCGCTTCGGGCTGCGCGGCGTCGCAGGGCCTCCGTCTGATCCGCCTGACCTGGGCGGCGGCTGGGTGCAGAAGGGGTGAGCCCCCGATGCGGCGAAGCCTAGGAGCTCTGCCACCCGCTCCAGCAGCACGTCGTGGCCGCCCTCCAGCAGCCTGCATTGCAGTAGCTCTCGGGCCACCGTGAGCGCGGCCCTTGAGTTCGCCTGCTCCCGACGGGTGTATGGCACTGTGGCCGCAGCGTGGTTCGAGGCCCTCGCCGCCGACCGCACCTGTCGCGGCGTGAGAGCTGACGTTGCCTGACCGCGTCGCCGCGGCCCGCAGCGCCCTGCGGACCGCGGGCTGCCTGGGGCACGGGGTTGAGGTCGCCCGGGGCAAGCGGCTCCGCACGGGCGGGCCAGGCTGCCCAGGGATCGGGATTGCCCGCTGGGTCGCCGGACATGATGATGATGATGCAACAGGGCGCGAGGCGGCAGAAGGCGGATTCTGGTGCACCCCTACCTGGCGCGCCAAATGTCGGATTTCAGGTTCCGACAGACCCTCTAGGTTCGAACTCTGGAGTGCACGCGGAGATCACACCTCCAACCTACCTACGCCTTGTCGCCTCGCAAGGATCTAAACTACACAAAGAACGACACAAGGGACAAGAGGTTTAAACTGGTTCGGGCCACCATTGTGGTGTAACACCCTACTCCAGTGTGCGGTGTGGTGGATTGCCTCAGGAGCTGATGATGAACAGTACAAGGAAGAACAGCCTCGCGAGGGTCTGTTCTTGGCTGGTGCGATGAACTGCTAGGGGGAGTTCAGTTGCTTCTCTCTCTCTCTCTCTCTCTCTCTCTTGCCTATTTTTCGGTCTGTCCTCCCTCTATCCGGTGGATGGCTAGTCCTATTTATAGGTGGAGGCCCTGGGCCTCTTCCCAAATATTGAGCGGGAAGGGCGCCAACAAATGGCCATTTTGAAGGGGAACATCCAGTACGCTTATCCTGACTAAAGTCGGTCCTCGCCTGCCAAAGACTCTGACGGTGACGCCGGCTTGGGCTCCACGATGACCTCCTTCCTGCCGTTCTGCTGGTCTTGGTCTTGTTGCACCGAAATGGTTGCCTTTGCTTGATACCCTTGGCCTGTGCTTGCCTCCTTTGCACAAAAGGGGAAATGAGGACACTGTGTGGACTGGCGCCCGCCTAGCGCCCTCGGTCGTCATGGCTTGCGTCATGCGCACCTCGTGAGGTACCCCGCCTTGATCTCTCCGCCTCCTCGCGAGCCAGCCTGACGAGGCCGTGCTCGAGAAGCTTATCGTCGTCCACCCATGAGGCTTGGCCCCTCGCGAGGTCTTGAGCTTGTGTTGATGAAGATGGGCCATACTGGGCCACCCCTTGAGCCACGCCGCAGGCTGCAGGCAGGCAAGTCTGGGTACCCCCATTCCCAGAACACCGACATTTGTGCACCGACATACCCGGCGTAGGGGCCTGCTGCACAGGATCCATAACACTGGAAGTCGTCTTTGGCTCGCCAGACAATTTCCGAATTGAGGACTTGATCTTCGACATCGCCCCCTTCAGTAGCAGCTATCACACACTGCTCGGACGAACTGCTTTCGCTCGTTTCAATGCGGTCCCGCACTATGCCTATTTAAAGCTCAAGATGCCCAGACCGCGGCATTATAACAGTCAATGGAAACATTGAGCGCTCCCTCCGTACTGAGGAGCACACCGCGGCCCTCGCGACCGAAGTACAGGGCGGCCGTATTAGGCCGAATACTGCATCAACAGTTAAGCCCCCAGACACTGTTAAGAGAGTCCGATCTTCCTTGCAGAGTAACAGTCCGACTCGTCTAGAGCTCGATTAGCAATCTGGCCTCTGTCCAACCCTATCCTAGTAGTGGCATACGAACTGCGTGTACATAACTATGCGTTAAAAATACCATGCGCAAAGACGGAGGCATACCAAACATCGGGTCCATGATATGGCTCGACCCCATCCAGACCTGCATATTGACCCACCTTTGTTTTTCTCTTTTCTTTTTTTTCCTTTTATTTTTCCAGATTCTTTACAGCTCACATCAATTTCTAGAGCTAGCAAGGGCACCCTTCTAGGCCCCTTATATATATACTGGATTATCGGTCCTCTCAAGGGATCTTCAGCCAAGGTGAAAAGCGGCACAGGCGTGCGCAGAATGCCCACATGATCTTATGGATCATCTGTTCAACTTTGGGACCTGTATACAGCTTTCCCTTGTTCTCTGCATGTAAAATAGCCGTGGTGCTTATTGCATCTTCTGTAACGATGCGTTTGGACGTACTACTCAGATTATAATGGAAACAGTTTCTCTCAGCCTTTTTTGGTATTGGCCCTCTTTCTGTTTTCCCATTTTTACGCTTACATTGGCATATACACCTTGGTACGACTTAAAGCGCCAGGGGCTTTATTCAAAGCCACATATACATCGTCAAAGTCCGAACACTCTCAGAGTACACTTTGGCGTCCCGAATACTGCATTATATGCATCGGCTCCGAATTACGTCTTTGGTCAATAGTTGGGTTGCCCGGCTCATGTGCTTGCTACCTTACGTTCCATTTTCGGCTAAGATAGTGAAGGAAGAACTATTGCGATTGTGTTTCCGGCTGGCCCGGTCAAGCACCTCAGTAGAGAAATCTGAAAAGTGACTATCATCATGCGGCGTGAGCTGGTCAGCAATTCAGGGACTTATTAAATCTATAGCAATTTTCTCCGTATCACACGAGGGGCTGATCTTTTTCAGTCACGCGTCTAAGCCATCCAAATTCGATAGCCGCATACGCACCAGGGCTATCTTACAATCCCATTGTCAAACTCCTATGGCTAAGTGAAAGTGTTAAAAGCCGTACAGTCTGATTGCCTGGTTCACTAAGTCAATCACCTCCTTCACGGACCAAGATGTTGGGTCAAGAGTGATTCATACGTTATTCCGAACACCCCCGTATTTTATGCGTGGAGGCTGAAGCCGACGACTGGCAAACTTTCAGAATAATAAAAACGGCCGCACTGGAGGAAAACAGTTAAATATAAACAACATAAGTGTATTACAAGGCCCTAGTTTATAGTACAAGGTCGGGCCAGTTCGTGTACATTTACTCGAATATGGAATCCTTCGAGAACTGGCCCTCTATCAAACGGGCACCCTTCAGGACAGCATCGAAGTAGCGCTCCGGCTTGCGGTGAGCCTTGTCGCCAGGCGGACCTTCAACGACGATGTTGCGGCCTTCATTTTGGCTCAGTGCATTTTCACTCGAGCAAAGGCCACCTACGCACCCTCAATGCATGCCGAGCGCTTCACCACTTCTATCGGGGGCAAGGCGTCACCTCGTCGCTGAACCAGGCTGAAGTAGCTGCTCGGAATGGGCTGGCAGGCCATAATCGGACTATGATGTCCTGCATGGCCAAACCAGACATCCCGTGCGGCTCCGCCAGCCGCATCATCTGATTATTCAGCAGCGCTTGCCGCTCCGGCGCCAAATACTGCGACCAAAATAGCTTCTCCATCTTATTCCCGTCTTGGGCCCGGAAATATTGGGCGGCATCAGCAGCACTCCTCTGGAGATCCGCAAAAGCGTCTGGAGCACTCCACAGTCGGTTTATCAAAGCATATCTTCGACCGTCGAATATACTCTGTAAAAGAAAAGGCTTACCGGCTGCTATCTGTCCGGCTTGCTTGATCTCCTCGCGAGCAGCCCGAGATACGGACCGTGCCTCCTTGGTAGCTTGAAGAGCCTTGGTGAGATCGGCCGTTTGGGCCTTGTTCCTCTCCTCCAAGGACTCACATTTGGTGGCGGCCTCCCGGAGTGCTTGCTCTACTTCGGTCACCCTTTCTTCGTACTGAAGGCGGGAGGCCTTTTCGGCCTCCACTTCTTTAGCCGCCTTGTTTGTGGCTGCTTTGCTTACCCTCGCCTCTTCCTTGGCTTCGGCAAGGGCACTCCTGAGGGCCTCGACCTCACTCGTGTTGCCTACACACGTTCATAGTTACACATGGGCTTAAAACTCTAAGGTTTGCTTTATAATTCAAGCTTAAAAGGGGTCTTTTAAAAAAGCATACCTTGGGCCTCATCGAACCGCTTGTTAATACGGTCGAGCTCATCATCGACCAGCTTCAGTTTCCGCTGGAGTTGGGAAACTTCAGCATCCTTAGCTGAGGATGCTAACAGTAAAGCCTGTTTATCAAAATAGACAAGCATGATTATCCCTGCAAATATTTGATCCTCTGTCTAGCCCCTTTTTCCGAAGAGCTAAACAGAGTCTCATGGGCTACTATCTATATACAGGCATATTCTTCCAATACGAAAAGTGGCTAAAACATGTTATATCACTTACCTCAAAACCTGTTAACAGGCTAGTGAAAGCTTTGTTCACACCACTTTTGGCGGACTGAACTTTCTCAACCACCGTACCCATTAGGGTACGGTGTTCTTCCACGATGGAAGCACGTTGGAGTGCTTCCCTCAACATATCCGACGCCTCTGGATTGGTAGAGGTCGCCGGTGGAGTCTGACCTCCTCCTTCTTTTGAAGGGGGATGCTTGCTCGACTCCGGAACCGTGTGGGTCTTCGAAGCGATATTCGGCTGAGGGCTGGATTGATCTAGCCCCCCATCGTCAGTTGCCATGGGGGTAGTATCCCCCATGTCTTCGGCAGCCGAGGCTTTACCCTATGGCGCCGTCTCAGTAGCCTTCCCCGTCTCCCCTGGCCTGGAGAAGCCCTTTGAGACAACACTTCGGTGTCATCCGGGGCTCGGGGTGGAGAAGTTTGTGGAGGCGTTTCGCTCTCCACCATCTCCGGCGCCAACAAGTTCCCCGACAACGATGATTGCTGGGGGGATCATGGACAGGATTGAAATACATAATAAACATGTTACCCTAAAAACTGTAAAAGACCGGATATGTAGATGGTATCTTTAAAACACTTACGATCCGGCCTGGGGCTTTGCCCTAGGGCGCTGCTGGGGGATGACTTCGGTGTCTGAATCTGAGTCATCCGGGAGGAATATCTTCTACCTTTTGGGCGCCTCTGCCTCTAGTTCGACAGAGGCCGCCCTTTTCTTCTTTCCCACCTTGAGGGGAGAATTTCTTTCCTCCTCGTCTTCTTCGTCTTTGTCTCCCTCATGGGAGGAAAGAGTGTCGGAATCTCCGGACACAGTGTGAGAAGTGCCCTTACAGCGGAGGCCACTTCTGGTCTCCGTGCCCTTCTTCTTGGCCTTCTTCTCCGGCGCCTAGTACGTGATAACCCACAACTATAGGGGATCACAACAGTTTTCGAGGGTAGAGTATTCAACCCAAATTTATTGATTTGACACAAGGGGAGCCAAAGAATATTCTCAAGTATTAGCAGTTGAGTTGTCAATTCAACCACACCTGAAAGACTTAGTATCTACAGCAAAATATTTAGTAGCAAATTAGTATGGAAGTAACGGCAACGGTGGCAAAAGTAACAGTAACCATTTTGTAGTAATTGTAACAGTGGCAACAAAAGAGTAACTAAGCAAAGATCAATATGTGAAAATCTCGTAGGCAATGGATCAGTGATGGATAATTATGTCGGATGCGATTCCTCATGCAATAGTTATACATAGGGTGACACAGAACTAGCTCCAGTTCATCAATGTAATGTAGGCATGTATTCCAAATATAGTCATACGTTCTTATGGAAAAGAACTTGCATGACATCTTTTGTCCTACCCTCCCGTGGCAGCGGGGTCCTATTGGAAACTAAGGGATATTAAGGCCTCTTTTTAATAGAGTACCGGACCAAAGCACTAACATTTAGTGAATACATGAACTCCCCAAACTACGGTCATCACCGTGAGTGGTCCCGATTATTGTCACTTCGGGGTTACCGGATCATAACACATAGTAGGTGACTATTGACTTGCAAGATAGGATCAAGAACTCACATATATTCATGAAAACATAATAGGTTCAGATCTGAAATCATGGCACTTTCGGGCCCTAGTGACAAGCATTAAGCATAGCAAAGTCATAGCAACATCAATCTCGAACATAATGGATACTGGGATCAAACCCTAACAAAACTAACTCGATTACATGGTAAATCTCATCCAACCCATCACCGTCCAACAAGCCTACGATGGAATTACTCACGCACGACAGTGAGCATCATGAAATTGGTGATGGAGGAAGGTTGATGATGACGATGGTGACGGATTCCCCTCTCCGGAGCCCCGAACGGACTCCAGACCAGCCCTCCCGAGAGAGATTAGGGCTTGGCGGCGGCTCTGTATCGTAAAACGCGATGAATCCTTCTCTCTGATTTTTTTCTCTCTGAACGTGAATATATAGAGTTGGAGTTCAGGTCGATGGAGCCTCAGGGGGCCCACGAGGCAGGGGTGCGCCCTCCACCCTCGTGGACAGGTGTGGCCCCCTGGTCTTGATTCTTTCGCCAGTATTTTTTATTAATTCCAAAAATATTCTCCATGAAGTTTCAGGTCATTTCTAGAACTTTTATTTCTGCACAAAAATAATACCATGGCAATTCTGCTGAAAACAGCGTCAGTCCGGGTTAGTTCCATTCAAATCATGCAAGTTAGAGTCCAAAACAAGGGCAAAATTGTTTGGAAAAGTAGATACGTTGGAGACGTATCAACTCCCCCAAGCTTAAACCTTTGCTTGTCCTCAAGCAATTCAGTTGACAAACTGAAAGTGATAAAGAAAAACTTTTACAAACTCTGTTTGCTCTTGTTGTTGTAAATATGTAAAGCTAGCATTCAAGTTTTCAAAAAAGATTATGAACTAACCATATTCACAATAACACTTAGGTCTCATGTTTACTCATATCAATGGCATAATCAACTAGCGAGCAATAATAATAAATCTGAGATGACAACACTTTCTCAAAACAATCATAATATGATATAACAAGATGGTATCTCGCTAGTCCTTTCTGAGACCGCAAAACATAAGTGCAGAGCACCCCTAGAGATCAAGGACTGACTAAACATTGTAATTCATGGTAAAAGAGATCCAGTCACAGTCATACTCAATGTAAACTAATAGTAATGCATGCAAATGACAGCGGTGCTCTCCAGCTGGTGCTTTTTAATAAGAGGGTGATGACTCAACATAAAAGTAAAGATAGGCCCTTCGTGGAGGGAAGTAGGGATTTGTAGAGGTGCCAGAGCTCGAGTTTTGAAACAGAGATAAATAATATTTTGAGTGGTATACTTTCATTGTCAACATAACAACCAAGAGATCTCCATATCTTCCATGCTACACACATTATAGGCGGTTCCCAAACAGAATGGTAAAGTTTATACTCCCCCACCATCAACAAGCATCAATCCATGGCTGGCCCGAAACAACGGGTGCCTCCAACTAACAACAGTCCTCGGGGAGTTTTGTTTGCAATTATTTTGATTTAAACATGGGACTGGGTATCCCGGTACCAGCCATTTTCTCGTGAATGAGGAGCGGAGTCCACTCCTCATGAGAATAACGCACCTAGCATGGAAGATATAGACAACCCTAGTTGATACATGAGGTATTCGAGCATACAAAACAGAATTCCATTTGAAGGTTTAGAGTTTTTACACATATAAATTTACTTGGAACGGCAGGTAATTACCGCATATATAGGAAGGTATGGTGGACTCATATGGAATAACTTTGGGGTTTATGGAAGTGGATGCACAAACATTATTCCCGCTTAGTACAAGTGAAGGCTAGAAAGAGACTGGGAAGCGACCAACTAGAGAGCGACAACAGTCATGAACATGCATTAAAATTAATCAACACTGAGTGCAAGCATGAGTAGGATATAGTTCACCATGATTATAAATATCGTGGAGGCTATGTTGATTTTTTTTCAACTACATGCGTGAACATGTGCCAAGTTAAGCCGCTCGAATCGTTCAAAGGAGGATACCACCCTATCATACAACATCGTAACCATTTTAATAGCATGTTGGCACGCAAGGTAGACCATTATAAACTCCTATCTAATTAAGCATGGCATGAGCAACTATAATCTCTAATTGTCATTGCAAATATGTTTCATTCATAATAGGATGAATCAGGAACAATGAACTAATCATATTTACAAAAACAAGATAGGTCGAGTTCATACCAGCTTTTCTCATCTCAATTAGTCCATCATATATCGTCATTATTGCCTTTCACTCGCACGACCGAACGGTGTGGATAATAATAATAGTGCACGTCCATTGGACTAAGCTGGAATCTGCAAGCATTTAATACAAGGGAGAAGACAAGGTAATATGGGCTCTTGGTTAAATCAACAATAATGCATATGAGAGCCACTTCAACATTTTCATCATGGTCTTCTCCTCTCGACCCCCAAAGAAAAGAAATAAAATAAAACTATTTATACGGGAAAGCTCCCAACAAACAAAAGAAGAACGAGAAATCTTTTCGGGTTTTCTTTTTAATTATCACTACAGGCATGGAAAGTAAACTAGCTAAAATCTACAACTAATTTTTTTGATTTTTTCTTAAGGTTTTTCAATCACACAAGAAAAAGACTTAGAAAATAAAAATAAACTAGCATGGATGGTACAATGAAAAAGTATGAGCACCGACAACTAGAATGAGTGTGTAAACATGAATGTAATGTCGATGAGAAATATGTACTCCCCCAAGCTTAGGCTTTTGGCCTAAGTTGGTCTATGGCCACGGCTGGCCTGGCGGATATCCAAAGTTGTAGCTGGGATTGTACTGAGATGCAGCAGCTACTGCCTCAAGAGTTGTAGCTTGGGGGCGAGCTGCCTCCGTCCTCCTCTTGTACTCGTTCGCCTCCTCCCTAGTTATAACATATCTCCTTTTTGCCTGGAAGTCAAAGAAAGTAGGAGCAGGGAGAGCAATATGGACAGTGGGACGTCTGTCAAAGATTAGTCGGTACTGCAGGAATTGTTCATTCCTCTCAACAAACTGATGGGGAACCATAGCATTATAATCCAGATAAGAAGGAGGAAACCTAATATCATTTTCATGTATGGGTACATCAAGATAATTAGCTACATGAGTTGCATAAATTCCACCAAACAAATGTGCACTTAAACCATTAAAATGCAACCTTCATGCAACAATAGCCCTCAAGCTGTATTGTTTATCACCTAATACCGCACTTTTGAGGACACAAAGATCTGGAACACACATGTGACAGGCCTCATCTTTACCGTTAATGCATCTACCTATGAAGAGAGCGAAATAGTGTATGGCAGGGAAATGAATGCTCCCTATGGTAGCTTGTGTGATTTCTCTAGATTCCCCCACAGTGATACTAGAAAGAAAATCTTTATATTCAGATTTGCGAGGTTCACTAACATTACCCCACTGCGGGAGTTTACAAGCAACATTAAAATCTTCTAGGTCCATGGTATATGATTTATCATATAGATCAAATAAAACAGTGTGCGAATTGCGCGAGGATGTAAGTTTAAACCTTCTCACAAAGGAATTAGTTAGGTAGTGGTATTGCAGGCACTTATCTGACATGAAACCCTCAGGATCAGCATTACGCACATACGCGTCAAATTCTTCCTTGATGCCTGCCCGGACCATAAACTCCTCTGACGGCCATTCGCAAGGCCGCACTTGAGCTTCCCTCGGTGGTTCATCGCCTGGCTCACGTATCGCGAGCCTTGGTCCTTGCTTCCTTGAGTAACCACCTTGGTATATTTCCCTAAACATATTTCTTTCTTTGAAAAATTTCTGAAATTATTAGTGACTCAAAATAAAAGTGAACCAAACCCAACAAGATTGATAGCAACTACTCCCACAAGTTCCTAGAGACTATATCATGCATTAAAACTACTTTTGACCATATAAATTTGACATGCAAGCTAAAGAACAGGTTCACCGAAGCAGCAAAAATTTGCAATAAATAAAGCACTAGAACAAAAACTAATTGGACCATTGGAGGAGTCACATACCGAAGAACAATCTCCCCAAATAGTTTTGTGAATGGAGCTTTGAGCAAGGAGATCGAAAATGGCAGCAAGATGAGCTAGAACACGGGCTTGAGCTATGGGAGGATTTTTTCTGGAGGAAGACGAAGTGAGTGGGTGCTGGAATAAGTGGTGGGGGTCCACGTGGGGCCCACAAGGCAGGGGGCATGCCCCAGGGGGGTGGGCGCGCCCTGGACCCTCGTGGCCAGGTGATGGCTCCCCCTGGTGTGTTCTTAGTGCCAGATATTCTTAAATATTCTACAAAAAATCATATTTCATTTTCAAGACATTTGGAGAACTTTTATTTTCGGGGTATTTTTTTATTGCAAGGATAATTCAGAAAACAGATAGAAAATACTATTTTTGCTTTAATTAATTGAAATAACAGAAAGTAAAAGGAGGGTACATAAATTTGTGCTTTCTAACTTCATCCTTCTCATGCCCATCAAAGGGAATCCACTAACAAGGTTGATCAAATCTTGTTAACAAACTCTTTTGCGAATAACATGGAACCAGAGAAATTTCGAATAATACTAGGTTACCTCAACGGGGATATGCACGTCCCCAACAATAAGAATATCATATTTCTTCTTAACAGTAGGAAGAGGAAATTCAAAACCTCCAATAATAGTCGTTGAATTTTTTTCAATAGAATTAATACTATGGACTTGAGGTTGTTTCCTCAGGAAGTGTACCGTATGCTCATTACCATTAACATGAAAAGTGACATTGCCTTTGTTGCAATCAATAAAAGCTCCTGCAGTATTCAAAAAGGGTCTACCAAGGATAATCGACATACTATCGTCCTCAGGAATATCAAGAATAACAAAGTCCGTTAAAATAGTAACGTTTGCAACCACAACAGGCACATCCTCACAAATACCGACAGTTATAGCAGTTAATTTATCGGCCATTTGCAAAGATATTTCAGTAGGTGTCAACTTATTCAAATCAAGTCTACGATATAAAGAGAGAGGCATAACACTAACACCGGCTCCAAGATCACATAAAGGAGTTTTAACATTGTTTCTCTTAATGGAGCATGGTATAGTTGGTACTCCGGGATCTCCTAGTTTCTTAGGTATTCCACCTTTAAAAGTATAATTGGCAAGCATGGTGGAAATTTCAGCTTTCGGTATCTTCTTTTATTTGTAACAATATCTTTCATATACTTAGCATAAGGATTCATTTTAAGCATATCAGTCAAACGCATACGCAAGAAGATAGGTGTAATCATTTCAGCAAAGTGCTCAAAATCCCCATCATCCTTTTTCTTGGATGGTTTAGGAGGAAAGGGCATTGGTTTCTGAACCCATGGTTCTCTTTCTTTACCGTGCTTCCTAGCAACAAAGTCACTCTTATCATAACGTTGATTCTTTGATTGTGGGTTATCAAGATCAACAGCAGGTTCAATCTCTACATCATTGTTATTGCTAGGTTAAGCATCAACATGAACATCAGCATTAACATTATCACTAGTTTCATGTTCATTACCAGATTGTGTTTCAGGATCAGAACTAGAAATATCATTGGGATTCTCAGGTGTTTCAACAACAGGTTCACTAGAAGCATGCAAAGTCCTATCATTTTTCTTTTCTTCTTTTAGAAGGACTAGGAGCTTCAACATTAGTTCTCTGAGAATCTTGCTCAATTCTCTTAGGGTGGCCCTCAGGATACAAAGGTTCCTAAGTCATTCTACCCCCTCTAGTCATAACTCTAACATCATTATCATTTTTCTTATTATTTAATTCATTGAGCAAATCATCTTGTGCTTTAAGCACTTGTTCTACTTCAGTGGTAACCATAGAAGCATGTTTACTAATGAGTTTAAGTTCACCTTTAACTCTAGACATATAATCACTCAAGTGTTCAATCATATAAGCATTTTGTTTCAATTGTCTACCAACATAAGCATTGAAGTTTTCTTGTTTAACAATAAAATTATCAAACTCATCTAAGCATTGGCTAGCAGACTTATTACGAGGAATATCACCTTCATCAAATCTATAGAGAGAATTTACCTTTACTACCTATGTCGGTTTATCAAGACCATGTATTTCTTCAATATGTGGTAAATTCTTAACATCTTCAGCTTTAATACCCTTTTCTCTTTCATAGATTTCTTTGCCTCTTGCATATCTTCAGGACTGAGAAATAGAATACCCATTTTGTTCGGAGTTGGATTAGGAGTTGGTTCAGGGAGTGTCCAATCATTATCATTACTCTGTATATTATTCAATAGCAATTCAGCTTGACCAACAGTTCTTTCCCTAAAAACACAATGAGCACAACTATCCAGGTGGTCTCTGGAAGCATCGGTTAGTCCATTATAAAAGTTATCAAGTATTTCATTTTTCTTGAGAGGATGATCAGGCAAAGCATTAAGTAATCAGAGAAGCCTCCCCCAAGCTTGTGGGAGACTCTCTTCTTCAATTTGCACAAAATTATATATTTCCCTTAAGGCAGCTTGTTTCTTATGAGCGGGGAAGTATTTAGCAGAGAAGTAATACATCATATCTTGGGGACTACGCACACAACCAGGAGTAAGAGAATTAAACCATGTTTTAGCATCACCCTTTAATGAGAATGGAAATAACTTAAGGATATAGTAGTAACGAATTTTTACTCATTAGTGAGTAGGGTGGCTATATCAATCAATTTAGTATGATGTGCCACAACAGTTTCAGATTCATAGCCATGAAAAGGATCAGATTCAACCAAAGTGATTAACTCAGGATCGACAGAGAAATCATAATCCTTCTCAGAAATACAAATAGGTGAAGTAGCAAAAGCAGGGTCATATTTCATTCTAGCATTCAAGGACTTCTCTTTCAGCTTAACTAACAGTTTCTTAAGATCATATCTATCTTTGCAAGCAAAAAAGTCTCTAGCAGTTTCTTCATCCATAACATAACCCTCAGGCACATCAGGCAATTCATATCTAGGGGGAGAATCTTCATCATCACTTTCATCAATATAATCAGTTTCAATAATTTCATTCTCTCTAACCCTAGTAAGTTGTTCATCAAGAAATTCACCTAGTGGCACAATATTATCAAGCATAGAAGTAGTTTCATCAAAGGCATCATGCATAGAAGAAGTGGCATCATCAATAACATGCGACATATCAGAATCAATAGCAGGTGTAGGTGTCGCAAATTTACTCATAACAGAAGTTGAATCAAGTGCGGAGCTAGATGGCAGTTCCTTACCTCCCCTCGTAGTTGAGGAAAAATCTTGGTTCTTTCATCTTTCAAGTTCCTCATAGTGACCAGCAGATATAAATCCCAAGTGACTCAAAGAATAGAGCTATGCTCCCCCGCAACGACGCCAGAAAATAGTCTTGATAACCCACAAGTATAGGGGATCGTAACAGTTTTCGAGGGTAGAGTATTCAACCCAAATTTATTGATTCGACACAAGGGGAGCCAAAGAATATTCTCAAGTATTAGCAGTTGAGTTGTCAATTCAACCACACCTGAAAGACTTAGTATCTACAGCAAAATATTTAGTAGCAAAGTATTATGGAAGTAAAGGTAACAGTGGCAAAAGTAACAGTAGCAGTTTTGTAGTAATTGTAACAGTGGCAACGGAAAAGTAACTAAGCAAAGATCAATATGTGAAAAGCTCGTAGGCAATGGATCAATGATGGATAATTATGTCGGATGGGATTCCTCATGCAACAGTTATAACATAGGGTGACACAGAACTAGCTCCAGTTCATCAATGTAATGTTGGCATGTATTCCAAATATAGTCATACGTGCTTCTGGAAAAGACTAGCATGACATCTTTTGTCCTACCCTCCCGTGGCAGCGGGGTCCTATTGGAAACTAAGGGATATCAAGGCCTCCTTTTAATAGAGTACCAGACCAAAGCATTAACACTTAGTGAATACACAAACTCCTCAGACTACGGTCATCACCGGGAGTGGTCCCGATTATTGTAACTTCGGGGTTACCGAATCATAACACATAGTAGGTGACTATTGACTTGCAAGATAGGATCAAGAACTCACATATATTCATGAAAACATAATAGGTTCATGTATGAAATCATGGCACTCGGGCCCTAGTGACAAGCATTAAGCCTACCAAGGTGATAGCAACATCAATCTCAGAACATAATGGATACTAGGGATCAAACCCTAACAAAACTAACTCGATTACATGGTAAATCTCATCCAACCCATCACCGTCCAACAAGCCTACGATGTAATTACTCACGCCCGGTGGTGAGCAGCATGAAATTGGTGATGGAGGAAGGTTGATGATGACGATGGTGACGGATTCCCCTCTCCGGAGCCCCAAATGGACTCCAGATCAGCCCTCCCGAGAGAGATTAGGGCCTGGCGGTGGCTCCGTATCGTAAAATGCGATAAATCCTTCTCTCTGATTTTTTCTCCCCGAACGTGAATATATAGAGTTGGAGTTGAGGTCGGTGGAGCCTCAGGGGGCCCACGAAGCAGGGGGCGCACCCTAGGGGGGTGGGCGCGCCCTCCACCCTCGTGGACAGGGTGTGGGCCCCCTGGTGTTGATTCTTTCGCCAGTATTTTTTATTAATTCCAAAAATATTCTCCATGAAGTTTCAGGTCATTCCGAGAACTTCTATTTCTGCACAAAAACAACACCATGGCAATTCTGCTGAAAACAGCGTCAGTCCGGGTTAGTTCCATTCAAATCATGCAAGTTAGAGTTCAAAACAAGGACAAAAGTGTTTGGAAAAGTAGATACATTGGAGACGTATCAGTACGGCGCTGGGGCCAGCATCTTCGTTAGGAGAGGGATGGCTGGGTCTTCGGGCAGTGGAGCCGGACAATAGATCCGCTCCGCCTTCTTTGTCCAACCCTGAAGAAAGAATGGAAGGCTCGGCGTGCACATGGGACGTGCAAGTCGAAATTATGATTTGGAAATCAGAAAAACTTACTGGTGTGGCCGGATGAGCACGGTCGAGGCCGAGGTCTTCGGTCGTTTCTGGCCACAACTTCTGGGCCTTGAAAAGCAGCTTCCATATTTCTTCGTGCGTCATGCCGAAGAACCGCTGCAAGGTCCGAGGACTGGCCGGTTCGAACTCCCACATATAGAGAGTCCGATGCTGGCAAGGGTGAGTCCAGCGAAAAAGCATCACGTGGATCACATCAGCGAGGCTGGTGTCCTTCTCTATTACACCCTTGACGCGCTTTTGCAGCATCATCACCTCGTCATTTGATGCCCAATCCAGGCCCTTGTTAATCCACGATGCTAGCCGCATTGGAGGACCAGATTTGAACTCAAGGGCAGCAGCCCAGGTGGCGTCGCAAGGTTCCATGATGTAGAACCACTCCTGCTGCTACCTGATACGTCTCCAACGTATCTATAATTTTTGATTGCTCCATGCTACTTTATCTACTGTTATGGACTATATTGGGCTTTATTTTCCACTTTTAGATTATTTTTTGGACTAACCTATTAACCGGAGGCCCAGCCAAGAATTGCTGTTTTTTTTGCCTATTTCAGTGTTTCGAAGAAACAGAATATCAAACGGAGTCCAAACGGAATGAAACCTTCGGAAACGTGATTTTCTCACTGAACGTGATCCAGGAGACTTGGACCCTACTCCAAGAAGTAACAGAGGCGGTCACGAGGGTGGGGGCGCGCCCCCCCTAGGGCACGCCCCCTGCCTCGTGGGCCCCCTGTTGCTCCATCGACGTACTCCTTCCTCCTATATATACCTACGTACCCCCAAACGATCAGAACAGGAGCCAAAAACCTAATTCCACCGCCACAACTTCATGTATCCATGAGATCCCATCTTGGGGCCTGTTCCGAAGCTCCGCCGGAGGGGGCATCCACCACGGAGGGCTTCTACATCATCACCATAGCCTCTCCGATGAAGTGTGAGTAGTTTACTTCAGACCTTCTGGTCCATAGCTAGTAGCTAGATGGCTTCTTCTCTCTTTTTGGATCTCAATACAATGTTCTCCCCCTTTCTCGTGGAGATCTATTCGATGTAATCTTCTTTTTGCGGTGTGTTTGTTGAGACGATGAATTGTGGGTTTATGATCCAGCTTATCTATGAATAATATTTGAATCTTCTCCGAATTCTTTTATGTATGATTGGTTATCTTTGCAAGTCTCTTCGAATTATCTGTTTGGTTTGGCCAACTAGATTGGTAGTTCTTGCAATGGGAGAAGTGCATAGCTTTGAGTTCAATCTTCCGGTGTCCTAACCCAGTGACAGAAAGGGTTATAAGGCACATATTGTATTGTTGCCATCGAGGATAACAAGATGGGGTATTTATCATATTGCATGAATTTATTCCTCTACATCATGTCATCTTGCTTAAGGCGTTACTCTGTTTTTAACTTAATACTCTAGATGCATGCTTGGATAGCGATCGATGACCGGAGTAATAGTAGTAGATGCGAGAATCGTTTGGTCTACTTGTCTCGGACGTGATGCCTATATACATGATCATACCTAGATATACTCATAACTATGCTCAATTCTGTCAATTGCTCAACAGTAATTTGTTCACCCACCTTAGAATACTTATGCTCTTGAGAGAAACCACTAGTGAAACCTATGGCCCCAGGGTCTATTCTCATCATATCAATCTCCATCACTTTTATACTTGCTTTGTTTTTACTTTGCCTTTTACTTTTCACTTTGCATCTATATACCAAAAATACCAAAAATATTATCTATCATCTCTATCAGATCTCACTCTCGTAAGTGACCGTGAAGGGATTGACAACCCCTAATCGCGTTGGTTGCGAGTAGCTATCGTTTTGTGCAGGTACGAGGGACTTGTGCGTGGCCTCCTACTGGATTGATACCTTGGTTCTAAAAAACTGAGGGAAATACTTACGCTACTCTGCTGCATCATCCTCTCCTCTTCGGGGAAAACCAACGCAAGCTCAAGACATAGCAAGAAGGATTTCTGGCGCCGTTGCCGGGGAGGCTTACGCAAGGTCAAGTCAAGATTTGGACTCCCGACATTGAGCCATTTCTGGCGCCGTTGCCAGGGAGTCTACGCAAAAGTCAAAATACCAAGTACCCATCACAATCCCTATCTCTCGCATTACCTTATTTGCCATTTGCCTCTCGTTTTCCTCTCCCCCACTTCACTCTTGCCGTTTTATTCGCCCTCTCTTTCCCAATCTCCTCCTCTTTTTCCCGTTGCCTTTTTCCTCGTCCGCTTGTTTGCTCGAGTGTTGGATTGCTTGTTTGTCGCGATGGCTCAAGATGCTACCAAATTGTGTGACTTCACCAATACCAATAATAATGATTTCCTTAGCACTCGATTGCTCCTCTTGCCAATCTGAATCTTGTGAAATCAATACTGCTTTATTGAATCTTGTTATGAAAGATCAATTCGCGGCCTTCCTAGTGAAGATGCCGATACTCATCTGAATAACCGTTGATTTATGTGATATGCAAAAGAAAAAGATGTCGATAATGATGTCATTAAATTGAAGCTATTTCCTTTTTGCTTAGAGATCGTGCTAAAGCGTGGTTTTCATTTTGCCTAAAAATAGTATTGATTCTTGGAACAAGTGCAAAGATGCTTTTATCTCTAAGTATTTTCCTCCCGCTAAGATTATTTCTCTTAGGAACGATATTATGAATTTTAAGCAACTTGATCATGAACATGTTGCACAAGCTTGGGAGAGAATGAAATTAATGATACGTAATTGTCCTACTCATGGTTTGAACTTGTGGATGATTATACAAAACTTTATGCCGAATTGAATTTTGCTTCTAGAAATCTTTTAGATTCGGCCGCGGGAGGCACTTTTATGGAAATCACTTTAGGAGATGCTACTAAACTCCTAGATAATATTATGGTTAATTATTCTCAATGGCATACTGAAATATCTACTAATAAAAAAGTGCATGCGATAGAAGAAATCAATGTTTTGAGTGGAAAGATGGATGAACTTATGAAATTATTTGCTACTAAGAGTGTTTCTTCTGATCCTAATGACATGCCTTTGTCTACCTTGATTGAGAATAACAATGAATCTATGGATGTGAATTTTGTTGGTAGGAATAATTTTGGTAACAACGCGTATAGAGGGAATTTTAATCCTACGCCTTATCCTAGTAATCCTTCTAATAATTATGGAAATTCCTACAACAAATCTTATGGAAATTGAGAAATTTGAGACTAGTGTTAAAGAGTTAATGAATTCACAAAAGAATTTTAATGCTTTGGTTGAAGAGAAATTGCTTAAAATTGATGATTTGGCTAGGAACGTTGATAGAATTTCTCTGGAGGTTGTTTCTTTAAAGTTTAGATCTATTCCTCCTAAGCATGATACCAATGAGTCTCTCAAAGCTATGAGAATATCCATTGATGAGTGCAAAGAAAGAACCGCTAGGATGCGTGCTTCCAAAGATGCCTTTATTAAAGCGTGTTCTTCCAATTCCTATGAAAATCAAGATGAAGATCTAAAAGTTATTGATGTGTCCCCCATTAAATATTTTTTTTTGCAATATGAATATTGATGAAAATTAATATGATCTTCCTTTACCTAGAAGGCATTCTAAGAATTCTGAGTTTTTAGATCTTGATGATGAAATTGATAAATGTGGGATTGAAAGAAATAAAAATCTAGATGTTGCTAAACCCACTATTTTGGATCTCAAGGAATTTAATTATGAAAATTGCTCTTTAATTGATTGTATTTCCTTGTTGCAATCCGTGCTAAATTCTCCTCATGCTTATAGTCAAAATAAGGCCTTTACCGAACACATTGTTGATGCCTTGATGCAATCTTATGAAGAAAAACTTGAGTTGAAAGTATCTATCCCTAGAAAAATCTATGATGAGTGGGAACCTACTATTAAGATTAAAATTAAAGATCATGAGTTTAATTCCTTGTGTGATTTGGGTGCTAGTGTCTCCACTATTCCCAAAACCTTGTGTGATTTGCTAGATTTCCGTGACTTTGATGATTGCTCTCTAAACTTGCATCTTGCTGATTCCACTATTAAAAAGCCAATGGGAAGAATTAATGATGTTCTTATTGTTGCAAATAGGAATTATGTGCCCGTAGATTTTATCGTTCTTGATATAGATTGCAATCCTTCATGTCCTATTATTCTTGGTAGACCTTTCCTTAGAATGATTGGTGCAATTATTGATATGAAGGAAGGGAATATTAGATTCCAATTTCCGTTAAAGAAAGGCATGGAACACTTTCCTAGAAAGAAAATAAAATTACCATATGAATCTATCATGAGAGCCACTTATGGATTGCCTACCAAATATGGCAATACCTAGATCTATCCTTGCTTTTATGCCTAGCTAGGGGCGTTAAACGATAGCGCTTGTTGGGAGGCAACCCAATTTTATTTTTAGTTTTTTGTTTTTTCTTCTGTTTAGGAATAAATAATCCATCTAGCCTCTGTTTAGATGTGGTTTTATGTTTTAATTAGTGTTTGTGCCAAGCTAGACCTATTGGATCTTCTTGGATGATAGTTATTTGATCTTGCTGTAATTTCCAGAAACTTTGCGCTCAGTGCCCGAATTATTAAAAATCACCAGAACGTGCTAAAATACTGATTCCAATTGCTGCTGATCAATAAAGAAATTTTCCAGGTCGTCTAATTTTGGTATATATTTTTGAGTTACATAAGTTTGCGTTAGTTACAGATTACTACAGACTGTTCTGTTTTTGACAGATTCTGTTTTGCGTGTGTTGTTTGCTTATTTTGATGAATCTATGGCTAGTAAAATAGTTTATGATACATAAAGAAGTTGGAATACAGTAGTTTTAACACCAATATAAATAAATAATGAGTTCATTACAGTACCTTAAAGTCGTCTTTTGTTTTCTTTCTCTAACGGAGCTCACGAGATTTCTATTGAGTTTTGTGTTGTGAAGTTTTCAAGTTTTGGGTGAATTCTTTTGATGGATTATGGAACAAGGAGTGGCAAGAGCCTAAGCTTGGGGATGCCCATGGCACCCCCAAGATAATCCAAGGACACCAAAAAGTCAAAGCTTGGGGATGCCCCGGAAGGCATCCCCTCTTTCGTCTACTTCCATTAGTAATTTACTTGGAGCTATATTTTTATTCACCACATGATAAGTGTTTTGCTTGGAGCGTCTTGTATTATTTGCATCTTTGCTTGTTAGTTTACCACAATCATCCTTGCTGTACACACCTTTTGAGAGAGCCATACATGAATTGGAATTTGATAGAATACTCTTTGTGCTTCACTTATATCTTTTGAGCTTGATAATTTTTGCTCTAGTGCTTCACTTAGATCTTTTAGAGCACGATGGTGGATTTGTTTTAAAGAAACTATTGATCTCTCATGCTTCACTTAGATTATTTTGAGAGTCGTTAATAGCATGGTAATTTGCTTAATGTTAATATACTTGGTATTCAAGATATGTGAAACTTTCTTTTGAGTGCGTTGAATACTAAGATAAGTTTGATGCTTGATAATTGTTTTGAGATATGAAGATGGTGATATTAGAGTCATGCTAATTGAGTAGTTATGAATTTAAATAATACTTGTGTTGAAGTTTGTGATTCCCGTAGCATGCACGTATGGTGAACCGTTATGTGATGAACTCGGAGCATGATTTATTTATTAATTGTCCTCCTTATGAGTAGCGGTCGGGGATGAGCGATGGTCTTTTCCTACCAATCTATCCCCCGAGGAGCATGCACGTAATACTTTGCTTTGATAATTTCTAGATTTTTGCAATAAGTATATGAGTTCTTTATGACTAATGTTGAGTCCATGGATTATACGCACTTTTTCCCATCCTTCCACCATTGCTAGTCTCTCTAATACCGCGCACTTTTCGCCGGTATCATACACCCACCATATACCTTCCTCAAAATAGCCACCATACCTACCTATCGTGGCATTTCCATAGCCATTCCGAGATATATTGCCATGCAACTTTCCACCGTTCCGTTTATTATGACACGCTCCATCATTGTCATATTGCTAGCATGATCATGTAGTTGACATCGTATTTGTGGCAAAGCCACCTTTCATAATTCTTTCATACATGTCACTCATGAATCATTTCATATCCTGGTACACCGCCGGAGGCATTCATATAGAGTCATATTTTGTTCTAAGTATCGAGTTGTAATTGTTGAGTTGTAAGTAAATAAAAGTGTGATGATCATCATTCTTTAGAGAATTCTCCCAAGTGAGGAAAGGATGATGGATATTATGATTCCCCCACAAGTCGGGATGAGACTCCGGACGAAATAAAAAAATGAAAAAAGAGGCCAAAAAAAAGAGAAAAGGCCCAAATAAAAAATGAGAGAAAAAGAGAGAAGCGACAATGTTACTATCCTTTTACCACACTTGTGCTTCAAAGTAGCACCATGATCTTCATGATAGAGAGTCTCTCATTTTGTCACTTTCATATACTAGTGGGAATTTTTCATTATAGAACTTGGCTTGTATATTCCAGTGATGGGCTTCCTCAAATTGCCCTAGGTCTTCGTGAGCAAGCGAGTTGGATGTACACCCACTTAGTTTCTTTTGTTGAGCTTTCATATACTTATAGCTCTAGTGCATCCGTTGCATGGCAATCCCTACTCACTCACATTGATATCTATTGATGGGCATCTCCATAGCCCGTTAATACACCTAGTTGATGTGAGACTATCTTCTCCCTTTTTGTCTTCTCCACAACCACCATTCTATTCCACCTATAGTGCTATATCCATGGCTCACGCTCATGTATTGCGTGAAGATTGAAAAAGTTTTGAAAATGTTAAAGTATGAAACAATTGCTTGGCTTGTTATCGGGGTTGTGCATGATTTAAATATTTTGTGTGGGGAAGATGGAGCATAGCCAGACTATATGATTTTGTAGGGATAACTTTCTTTGGCCATGATATTTTGAGAAGACATAATTGCTTAGTTAGTATGCTTGAATTATTATTATTTTTATGTCAATATGAACTTTTGTCTTGAATCTTTGAATATTCATACCACGATTAAGAGGATTTACATTGAAATTATGCCAAAGTATCACTCCGCATCAAAAATTCTCTTTTTATCATTTACCTACTCGAGGACGAGCAGGAATTAAGCTTGGGGATGCCTGATACGTCTCCAACGTATCTATAATTTTTGATTGCTCCATGCTACTTTATCTACTGTTATGGACTATATTGGGCTTTATTTTCCACTTTTATATTATTTTTGGGACTAATCTATTAACCGGAGGCCCAACCCAGAATTGATGTTTTTGCCTATTTCAGTGTTTCGAAGAAACAGAATATCAAACGGAGTCCAAATGGAATGAAACCTTCGGAAACGTGATTTTCTCACCGAACGTGATCCAGGAGACTTGGACCCTACTCCAAGAAGTAACAGAGGCGGTCACGAGGTGGGGCGCCCCCTAGGGCGCGCCCCGCCTCGTGGGCCCCTGTTGCTCCACCGACGTACTCCTTCCTCCTATATATACCTCACGCACCCCAAGCGATCGAACAGGAGCCAAAACCTAATTCCACCACCGCAACTTCCTGTATCCACGAGATCCCATCTTGGGGCCTGTTAGAGCTCACGGAGGGTGCATCCACCATGGAGGGCTTCTACATCATCACCATAGCCTCTCCGACGAAGTGTGAGTAGTTTACTTCAGACCTTCGGGTCCATAGCTAGTAGCTAGATGGCTTCTTCTCTCTTTTTGCATCTCAATACAATGTTCTCCCCCTCTCTCGTGGAGATCTATTCGATGTAATCTTCTTTTTGCGGTGTGTTTGTTGAGAATGATGAATTGTGGGTTTATGATCCAGCTTATCTATGAATAATATTTGAATCTTCTCTGAATTCTTTTATGTATGATTGGTTATCTTTGCAAGTCTCTTCGAATTATCCGTTTGGTTTGGCCAACTAGATTGGTAGTTCTTGCAATGGGAGAAGTGCATAGCTTTGGGTTCAATCTTGCGGTGTCCTTACCCGAAGGATGAAAGGGTTGCAAGGCACGTATTGTATTGTTGCCATCAAGGATAACAAGATGGGGTATTTATCATATTGCATGAATTTATTCCTCTACATCATATCATCTTGCTTAAGGCGTTACTCTATTTTTAACTTAATACTCTAGATGCATGTTGGATAGCGGTCGATGAGTGGAGTAATAGTAGTAGATGCAGAATCGTTTCGGTCAACTTGTCTCGGACGTGATGCCTATATACATGATCATACCTAGATATACTCATAACTATGCTCAATTCTGTCAATTGCTCAACAGTAATTTGTTCACCCACCGTAGAATACTTATGCTCTTGAGAGAAGCCACTAGTGAAACCTGTGGCCCCCGGGTCTATTCTCATCGTATCAATCTCCATCACTTTTATACTTGCTTTGTTTTTACTTTGCCTTTTACTTTTCAACTTTGCATCTATATACCAAAAATACCAAAAATATTATCTATCATCTCTATCAGATCTCACTCTCGTAAGTGACCGTGAAGGGATTGACAACCCCTAATCGCGTTGGTTGCGAGTAGCTATCGTTTTGTGCAGGTACGAGGGACTTGTGCGTGGCCTCCTACTGGATTGATACCTTGGTTCTCAAAAACCGAGGGAAATACTTACGCTACTCTGCTGCATCATCCTCTCCTCTTCGGGGAAAACCAACGCAAGCTCAAGACGTAGCACTACCCCTTCACTGCCTCTACAAAGGTCCCCTTGGGCCAAGTGACATTGGGGAGCTTGCTAACCATGGCGCCACCGCACTCTGCGTGTTGGCCGTCACCACTTTTGGCTTCACATTGAAGACCTTGAGCCACAGGCCGAAGTTGGGGGGGATGCGGAGGAATGCCTCGCATACGACGATGAACGCCTAGATGTAGAGAAAGGAATTTGGGGCTAGATCGTGGAAACCTAGCCCGTAATAGAACATGAGCCCGCGGACGAAGGGGTGGAGAGGAAACCCTAGCCCGCGGAGAAAGTGGGGGATGAAAACTACCCTCTCATTGGGCTCTGGGGTGGGAATGATCTGCTTCTCAGCAGGGAGCCGGTGGACGATTTATTTGGCTAGGTACCCTGCTTCCCGGAGTTCCTGGATGTTTCCCTCCATAACAGAGGACGCCATCCACTTGCCTTGCACTCCAGATCCGGACATGGCTGGAATGGTTGGTGGCGAGGAAGAGACTTGGGCACTGGAGATCGAGGGCAGATGGGCTGAGGAGGAAGAAGGCGTGAGGTAAAAAGTGGGATCCCAGTCTTCTTATAAAGGCAGTGGATATCAAGCATCCCCCCACGAGCCTTAAACCTCGCCTATTCCCTAGGGGTCGTGCGAACGGCACGGTTGGATTACCCAAACTCGTATTGATGAAGATCCCATAATAAAAGGACACAATCTCTGCTTTGACAAGACGTGTCGCTAGAGACTGCGTCTCGAAACGCGAAACAGGAGGTCAAAAAACGATTCGAAATAATGAAGTGGCTGGACATAACGCCCCCCCCCCCCAGTAAAGTTGTCAGAATACAAAACTTATTTTTGTTTAAGTATTTTGCCCTTGTGATTATGGGTTGTGACTATTGTGCAGAGCCGGATATAGTTCTTTTGATCAACTACTTTGGAGTATTCGGAGGAGGAACCCGCCCTGCAATGCCGAAGACAATCTGCGCACCGGACACATCGTCATTGAAGCCTAGTTCAGGGGCTACTGAGGGAGTCCTGGATTAGGGGGTCCCCGGGCGTCCGGGCTATGTGACGTGGGCCGGACTGATGGCCGTGAAGGTACAAGATAGAAGGCTTCCCCCTGTGTCCGGAGGGGACTCTCCTTGACGTGGAAGACAAGCTTGGCGTTCCGATATGAAGATTCCTTTCTCTGTAAACTGACTCTGTACAGCTCTAGCCCCCTCCGTTGTCTGTTTAAACCAGAGGGTTTGGTCCATAGAGGCAATCATAATCTTACAGGCTAGACATCTAGGGTTTAGCCATCACGATCTCAAGGTAGATCAACTCTTGTAACCCCTATACTCGTCAAAGTCAATCAAGCAGGAAGTAGGGTATTACCTCCATTAAGAGGGCACGAACCTGGGTAAACATCGTGTCCCCTGCTTCCTGTTACCTTCCATCCTTAGACGCACAGTTCGGGACCCCCTACCCGAGATCTGTCGGTTTTGACACCAACACCCCGTACGTGGGTGCAAGTCCTGAGGTGGTGCCGTTGGAAACGCCACTCTCCTGAGGCCCTTAGTGGAGTAGCTGCTTCTTCTTCTTGGGGATGACCTCAGGAGGGTACAGGGCACCTTCGTTGTCTGGGTCTTCGGCTGCTGCCGCCTGGTAAGCGCGCTCAAGGGAGCACACCGCATCCTTTTCCTCACAGGCGACCGAGATGACGCCGCCGCTCCGTGGCATCTTGAGGATGTTGTAGGCGTGATGGGTCACCGCCATAAACTCGGCAAGGGCTGGATACCCAAGGATGGCGTTGTACGGCAAGTGGATGTGGGCGACGTCGAAGTCAATGAGCTCGGTGCGGTAATTGTCGCGCGGGCCGAATGTGACGGGGAGGCGGACCTACCCAACTGGGGTGGTGGAGCCGCCGGTCACCCCTGAGAAGGGCTTGGTAGGCTGTAGCTGATCATACGAGACTTGGAGGCGGTCAAACGTCTCAACAGACAGAACATTGAGCCCTGCACCGCCGTCGATGAGGGTCTTGGTGACTTGGACATTGCTGATGATGGGTGAGCAGAGAATCGGTAGGGCGCCCGTAGTTGCCGCGCACTTGAGATGGTTTGACGAGCTGAAGGTAATGGCGCACTTGGACCACCTGAGTGGGCGCGTGGCCTCGAGTCTGGGAGGGGCCACGTTCACCTCACGAGCAAACTGCTTGAAGATACGCTGAGAGGCTGGGGCCTAAGCGCAACCCAAGATGCAGGCGATGGCGCGCGGCTCCTGTAAGCCCCCAGCCCCCTCGTCCTGATGATGGTCGTCGTTCCTTCTTGGTGGTGGTGGCAGCAGAGGGAGGCTAGAGTTTCCCTAGGGGCGGTCCTCATGAGGCTGGTCTCTCCAGGCGCCCTCACGAGGCTGGTCCTGTCAGCGGTCCTCACAAGGCCGGTCGCACCACTCTTGGCAGGGGCCGCGGTCGTCCCAGCATCCTCCACTTCGTCCTCCTCCTGGGTCGTAGCCTCGGCTGTTGCGCTCAGGGCATCAACCGAAGCTCCCATCGCGGATAACCCTGAGCTCCTGACAGTCGTTGGTGTTGTAGTTGTGAACGTTTTGGAAGGCGCATAACGAGCGGTTGGCCTTGGATGACTCATGGTGGTCACGGCCGTGCTTCATCTCCGGCTCTGCCGCGAGCACTGCAGCCCCCTTGCGCTTCACGTCCTTGATCTTGGCCTTCTTGTCCTCCTAGTCGGCAGCTGGGAGCTCGAGGACAGAAAGGCGCCCTTCCTCAGCTCTCGTGCACTTGGTTGCCATGTTGAACATCTCTAGGGCCGTGCATAGGTCTTCATGGATGGCTAGCTCCTCCTTCATCTTGACGTCGCGGATGCCATTGGAGAACGCGGAGATGATGGCCTCATCCGTCACCTTGGGGATCTTGAGGCGGACGTTGTTGAAGCGCTGGATGTACTTCTGCAGGGTCTCCCCTGGCTACTGCTTGACGCGCCGTAGGTCACCTGCGGCCGGCGGGCGATCACGAGTGCCCTGGAAGTTGCCGATGAAACGCTCGCGCATCTCGCCCCAGGAGATGATCGATCCCGTGGGCAGGTTCAGAAGCCACGAGCGCGCGCCATCCTTGAGGGCCATGGGAAACCAGTTCGCCATGACTTTCTCGTTGCCGTTGTCGCCTCGATGCTCAGCTCATAGAGCTGCAGGAACTCAGCAGGGTCGGGGTGCCGTCGTAGCACGGAGGCAGGTCGGGCTTGAACTTGCCTGGCCAAACGACGCTGTGCAGCTAGGGAGTGAAGGCACGGCAGCCTGCTATTGTCACCGGAGCCCGTCGCGGAGGCGAAGTGTGGTCCTGGTATCCACGCGCCGCCGCCGCAGGTGGTACACGGTCTTGACGCGGTGGTGTTGGGAGTGCAGGAGCGTTTTCTGGCGAATGAGGGACTTCTTGGCAGTTTCCTTCTTCGTGTACGGGTGCCCTGCACGATGGGTCGCGCCGTAGGGCCGCACGTCTTGGTGCGAGGGCGGCGTCTTTATGCGGAGGTGGTGGAGGCGCCCCGTGGGCTACGTCGCCCACAGCTAGAGGTGGGCGAGGTAGCGAGAGGGACGGTGCAGGAGAGCCTCCGGCGGCGCTGACGAGCTCGGCGATGCGGTCCAGCCAATCTTCGTAGAGGTCGTCAACCGGGCGGTAACGCAGGAGCTCACGTGCCGCGAGCAGCGCAGCCTGTGTGTCTGTGGGCTTGCGACGAGCATGGGACGATGAGCCAGCTTGAGTCGGCGACGGGGTGGCGGTGCGTCCATCCCGCCGCAAAGAGGGGTGCAGTGACGAGGCTTGCTGCTCGTTTCCGGCCAGGCCGGTGGCAGCGTTGGCAGCAGGTGATGGAGACCAGCAGGGAGGTCCGCCAACGAGCGCCGTCTGAGCGACGTGAGCGACAAGGGCGGCCTGGAGCTCAGCACCGGCTTGGCGGGCGTCGGCCATGGATGCGGCAGAGCAGTGGAGCGTGGATCGGCGGAGGGAAGGCTTCGGCGCACCCCCTATGTCGGTGTACAAAAAGAGGGGCACGTTTTTGTACCCCTTTACCTGTGCACGGGCAGTCAGAGCCGCGCCCACGACCACACCAAGAAGAGCAGGGGAGGTGAGCCAAGGTAAGACCGAAGTCCAAGATAATCAGAGCAACGCCAAGGCCAAGACCACAAAGAGCAGAGGGACGAAGCAGGTTCCCCCGGCAAGACCCTTGCCGGGGCAACCTCAGCGTCCCAGCAAGATCCTTGCCGGGACGGCTCGCCCCACACCAAAAAAGCAAGCCACCCTTGAGCCCACGGCTGCCAACACCATCATCAACGTGGGGCCAGGACTCGGGAAGGCACCTCTGTGGTGGCATGCAGATCTTTGTGAAGACATATTCAAGATCAGATGAGGATTAGAAGACGATGATCCTCGGCAAGATCCTCGCCGAGGAAGGCTACCAGACCCCCGGCAAGACCCTTGCCGGTGACGACAGCGTGCCACGGCAAGATCCTTGCCGGGCCACGCGGCAAGACCCTTGCCGGGCCACCCGACAAGGCCCTCACCAAGGACGCCGGTGGGACCACCGCCACGCCCGCGACAACCAAGCTTCCACCGCCGTTCAACATGCAGCTACCAGCCCAACCAGTTGGGCAGGCACCTGCATGTCAACATGCAGCTCCCAGGCCAACTCGTCAAGCGCCTGCGTGGTGGCATGCAAATCTTCGTGAAGACTCCACCACCGTGCCACCTCAGCTGCCTACCTGCCTACATGGAGCCGCACGCATCGCTGGCCAAGGCCCGTGTCGAAGCGAGGAGGAGCGGCGACGGACAGGACGGGCCTTGCCCCCGTCCCCCAATAAAGCGAAGGGACACCTAAGCTACGCATTTAATGCGTCTTGTCCTGTAATAGGAGCGATAAGCTCAGGGCACTGTACGCCTTTCCATCTCCTGTGTGCCACTGTGGCAGCCCCTTCAGACTATAAAAGGAGGCCCATGGCATACTGGAGAAGGATTCGGCTCTTTCGAACCACACGCTGACCACAGCTAGTTCGAGAGCTCAAAAACTCTCAGAAATACACCCACCAAAGCAGGAATAGGGTTTTACGCATCCTCGCGGCCCGAACCTAGGTAAACGATCCTTGTGCTGTCTACTAGCACTGCTCTCCTTGCAACCCTGCGCCCCGGCAACCGTAGTAGGGATTCTTGTGATCCCATAGGTGTCGTTCCACACCGACATCTTTGGCGCGCCAGGTAGGGGGCGCAATCGTCAGAATCTGGTCTGGTAGTTAGCCTAGAAGTTCTTCGTCGCCATGGCCCCTATGAAGAAGATGGCCATGGCGATCGGCTCGTTGGGAGCCGAACGGCCCGTGCCGGTGCGGACGAGCAGCGGACCGGTCGCAGACAGGACCTAGGCAGCGCCCGAATGACACCAGCATCGCCTAGGCAGTCGAACTGGCGGCGGCGTCGTTCGTCGCGCTGCATTTACCGGCTACATGTCGCCGGATCGAAAGACGGAGCTGGGCCACCCGCACGCGGCGCTGGCGGGCCCTCCGAGGTGTCGGCAGCCGACTCGGGTGGCGCGGCGACCTCCAGGGCGCATACACCGGCGACCACCGCGTGTTCTTCCCATGGTGTGTGCGCCGAACAACGTCACCACGTTGGTGACCCTGGGCACCGCAGTGGGAAGAGCCATTTGCGTCGTCAGCAAGATGAAGGGATTCAGCACGCTCGCGAAAGCGCTAGTGAAAATAGCACACAGCCGCTGGGTCGTGACGGAGCTCCTTCTAACATAGTTAGAAGTCGAAGCGCGCGGCGATCCACGCAGCTGTCGCCGCCACCCACGCCAGCGGAAGCTTTGGCGCGCACAGCTGCTCCTCGACTTCCCTCCTGCTGCGGAGAAGCTCGATGAGTGGAGGGCCACCATCCGGAGCCTTGTCGACCTCGCAAACACAGAGGATCCGCGACCGGCGGGGCCCTCAGGTCGGCGCTCCACCGAGCCACCACATGCTGGCGCTGGGAGGATTGGGGGAGCTGCGGCCACAATGCACTCTCCTCCTCCTCGCCAGCCGCCGCGGGCGTCGGCCCGTCACGACGACGCTTGTGATAGCATCTCCATAACGTCGTCTGACCCGCGGACCCTCCGCGACCAGCGCTAGGTCCTTCGGGAGCGAGCTCACAAAGACGCTCGAACCACGTCGAGCGCCGGCGCAAAACGCGCCGCCAGTCGGACCAGCGGGCGGGACCCGCTATGGACCACCCGGCACCAGGGGCCCCCGGCGACCTACCTTACGAGGTGGGCTGCCCGGCCTTTACCCGTGAGCTGAGGCAGTTCCAGTGGCCATCCCACCGCATGTTCAAGCCCGACGTCGGCGAGAAGTACACCGGCAAGACCCATCCATCCGAGTTCCTCAGCATCTACACCATCACGATGCAGGCCACTGGGGCTCGTGACGACAAGGTGCTTGCCAACTATTTCCCGCTGGTGCTCAAGCCCAATGTGATGTCTTGGTTGATGCACTTGCCGGTGGACTCCATTTCTTCTTGGTCAAATATGTGCCATGAGTTCACTGGCGCCTTCACAGGAGGCCACCAAGCTCATTGCCAGGCCAGTGATCTGCATATCATTCCCGGAAGGAAGGGAGACCTGCGCAGTACATCCGGATATTCAGCGGGTGCGGTACAACATCCCGGCGTTCATCCCGCCGCTGTGATTAGCGCGTTCCACGAACGTCGCGCAATCGCAAGATCTTGCGAGGAGCTGGCGAACCAAGGTTAAGGATGTGGCCGAGCTTTACATTCTGGCTGATAGGTGCGCCCGGGCTGAAGAGGGAAGGAAGTACCCTGGCGAAGACGCCGGCGTGGAAACCGACTCTATCGATGAAGACGCCGCCACTCTGACGAAGAAGAGCCGGCGTCGCAACAGGAAAAGCAAGGGCAAGGCCGTGCTTGCCGTTGAGGGATCTGACGATACCGGTGCCGGAAAGAAGTTCAAGGCAGACGCCCCTGGCAAGGAGATAGCCGGGTGCGCCGCCTGCCGGGCCTTGGCAGCTACCGACAAGCCAGGAAGCTCCGGCAAGCAATACTGCAAGATCCACCGCACCAAGGGCCACGACCTCCAGAACTGCCGACAAGTCGAGCTGCTTGCTGAGAAGCAAAAGGCTGAGTACGAGCGGCGGGACAAGGAGAAGGACCAGACGGTGTTGAGGGATCCGGCAAGAAGCGTGGCGGCCAACGAGGCCGCCCCGGCAAGGACAACCATCAAGAGAGGCCCGCCCGGAGCCGCGACAAGAAACAACAAGACGACGAGTCTGGTGAGCAAGGGTTCCAGAAGGCTTCGGAGACCATGTGCGTCGATGGCGGCGCCTCGCTGCATACCTCCCACCGCCAGCTCAAGCAGTGGGCGCGTGAGATTACAGCAGCAGAGCCGTCGTTCGACGCTCAGAAGCCGCTAAAATGGTCCAGCAAGCCCCTCATCTTTGACGCCGAGGACCACCCTGACCGCACTACCGCGGTTGGGTGTTTGCCATTGTTGGTCTCACCAACGATACGCAACCTCAGGGTGAAAAAGATGTTGGTTGACGGCGGGGCCGGCCTGAACCTGATCTCGCCCGTCATGGTCAAAAGGTTGCAAATCCCTGATGGAGACCTCAAGGAAACGGGGACGTTTCAAGGGGTCAATCCAGGGAGGAGCCAGCCGAAGGGAAAGGTCACACTGCCAGTGACATTTGGAGAAGAGTTGAACTACAGGACGGAGAGGATCGTCTTCGACGTGGCCGAGATCCCCTTGCCCTACAACAGGATCCTCCGCTGCCCGGCACTAACCAAGTTCATGGCGGCATCACACTACGCCTACAACATGCTAAAGATGCCCGGGCCGTTGACCATCATCTCCGTCCCCTCCGACAAGAAGGACACGCTGATCTGCGCCGACCAACTCTACCAGGAAGCAGTTGCAGCAGCTACCGTCAGGGCATCTGCTCCTGCCACTGAAGGCCCGGGAGGGAAGAAGGAGCCCGGCAGTACCTCTCACACCCACTCCGGCAAGCGCACCTCCTCGGAGTGTTGTGCTACCATTGAGGACGTGCCAGAGGGCTCTACCGACAGGAGCAAGAGATCCAGAGCCAAGCCGCCACAGACCAAGAAGGTGCCCGTCGGGGAGGATGGCACGGGAGGGGCCTTCATCATAGGCTCCACCCTCGACAGCAAATAGGAAGGCACGCTCGTCACCTTCCTGCGGGCAAATGTCGACGTGTTTGCATGGCAAGCGTCCGATATCCCCAGTGTTCCTAGGGAGGTGATTGAGGACCACCTAGCTGTCTGCGCACACGCGCGGCCCGTCAAGCAGAAGGTCAGAAAGCAGGCTCTGGAAAGGCAGGAGTTCATCACAGAGGAGATCAGGAAGTTGGAAGCGGCAAGTTTGGTGAGAGGGGTGCTCCACCCGACGTGGTTGGCCAATCCGGTAGTGGTGCGCAAGGCGGATGGGAAGTGGAGGCTGTGTATTAATTACACATATATTAATAAGGCTTGTCCTAAGGACCCCTTCCCGTTGTCGCGCATCGACCAGATTGTTGACTCCACAGCCGGGTGTGATCTGTTATCATTCCTCGATGCCTACTCAGGCTACCACCAAATCTTCATGACAAGAGAGGATGAAGAGAAGACAACATTCATCACCCCATGTGGTACGTATTGCTTTTTACGAATGCCTTTCGGGTAGAAGAGTGCTGGCTCAACGTTTGCAAGAGCAGTCCAAATTGGTTTTGAACCTTAGCTCCATAGAAATATGGAGGCCTGCATGGATGACATAGTGGTCAAAACCAAGGACGGGCCAACTGTTGTGCAAGATCTGGAAGAGACATTTGCTAACCGGCGCAAGATCAACCTCAAGCTGAACCCTGAGAAGTGTGTCTTCGGCGTCCCGTCCGGCAAGCTTCTCGGGTTCTTTGTGTCGCAGAGCGGGTTCGAGGCAAACCCAGACAAGATCAAGGCTATTGAGCAGATCGAGGCGCCCAAGCGGATCAAGGATGTGCGTCGGCTCACCGGCTGCATTGCCGACATGAGCCGATTCATCTCCAAGTCCGCTGAGCGCTCCCTTCCCTTCTTCAAAATCTTGAAGAAAGCAGGCCCAATAGAGTGGACCCCAGAAGCCGAGGCGGCACTGCAGGATCTGAAGAAATACCTTTCCTCCACGCCAATACTGGTTGCGCCTAAACCACAAGAGCCGTTACTGCTGTATCTAGCAGCGACGAATCAAGTGGTCAGCGCCGCACTGGTGGCACAGAGGGAGGTCGACGAGGAGGCAGCAACGGCGGCAGAACCAGCGGATGGCAAGCCAAAGATTCCCCCGGCAGGGCCTGGTGCCGACAAGGCATGGCCCCCGGCAGAGTCTGGCGCCACCAAGGCAATGCCCACGCAGTCGAGTGAAGTGGTGCCAAAGAAGAAGATGATGCAGCACCCGGTTTACTTTGTCAGCTCCCTCTTGCAGGGGGCTAGGTCGAGGTATTCCGGCGTGCAAAAATTGCTCTTCGACCTCCTTATGGCCTCGAGGAAGCTGCGTCACTACTTCCAGGCCCACGAGATCACTGTCGTCACCCGCCTCCCGTTGCAACGGATACTGCACAACCCGGACGCAACCGGAAGGATTGTTGAATTGGCCTTGGAATTGTCAAGCTTCGGTTTAAAGTTTGAAAGTACCTCGACAATTCAGAGCAGAGACTTGGCGGAGTTCATCGCAGAATGGACCTCGATGCCTGACGAAGAAATCCAGGAGACCACTCTCCCCGGCAAGGAAGCAGACCGCGACTGGATCATGTACTTTGATGGGGCTTTCTCGCTGCAAGGCGCTGGTGCCGGTGTGCTGCTCGTCGCACCCACCGAAGAACACCTCAAGTACGTGATCCAGATGCACTTCCCGAGGAAGATGTACACCAACAACACCGCTGAGTACGAGGGATTGCTTGCCAATCTCAGGATCGCGACAGACCTCGGGGTTAAGAAGCTCATCGTCAGGGGTGACTCGCAGCTCGTTGTCAGGCAGATCAACAAGGATTATCAGAGCCCATTGACGGAAGCGTATGTAGATGAGGTGAGGAAGTTGGAGGAACGCTTTGACGGTATCCAAGTGGAGCACATCCCCCGAGCGGAGAACGACATCACCGATTACCTGTCGAAGCGTGCCACATTCAAGCTACCTGTGGAACCAGGTACCTTTTTGCTCCGGCTAACTCAACCATCCGTCGAACCATCAGTGGGGCAGAACAAGCGGAGGAAATAAGGTCCCGGCAAGTACTTTCCTATCGAGCCCCACAGGGCCGCCCGAGAAGGTCTTTGCCGCATGACGCCGAGCCTGCCAAAAGCAATCGGCTCAGACAGGCGTCAAGCCCGGCCGTGAGACAACCGCTCCAGCGGGAAGAGATGCCTTTGGTCCTTGTCGTGAGCCCGGGCTCGCATGGGCGCAACATACCGTCCACTTCCTCCAAATAGGGGAGCTTCCTGATGAGCAGGAAGAAGCAGAGAAAGTAGCACGTCGGTCCGCCCTATACCAGTTAAATCGATGGCGTCCTGTGCGGAGGAGGCCAAGCGGTGTGAAACTCAAATGCATCCCTCGGGAGGAAGAATTTGGAGCTGTTGGCGGAGATACATGGAGGCATATGTGGCTCCCACATAGGGTCAAGGGCCCTTGCGGAAGGCGTTCGGCAAGGTTTCTTCAGCCCACCGCCCTCCAGTTGCGGCGGCACTAGTAACCAAGTGTGAAGCGTGCGGTTCCATTCAAAAAGCTTCATCAACCAGCCCAAGCCCTTCAAACAATCCCTCTCTCTGGCCATTCTCGATGCAGGGGCTCGATATCTTGGGCCCTTTCCCCGTCTTGTCGGGGCTTTGAGTACTTATGCGTTGCAATCGACAAGTTCACAAAGTGGCGGAGGTGGAAGCGATGAGGAAGGTGATCGCTTTCGATTAGCCGTAAAGCTCTTCAAAGGACTGGTCTGCCATTTTGGTGTGCCAAACAGAGTCATCACCGACAACGGCACGCAGTTCACAAGCCACACCTTCATGCAAGACATCCAAGACCTCGGCGGCAAGGTCTGTTTTTCTTCCGTGGCACATCCACGAACAGCGGCCAAGTGGAAGGGCAAATGCTGAAGTGTTGCGAGGCACGAGCGAAGACCTTTGACAAGCTGCACAAGAGCGGGGCGCTGGGTTGGTGAGTTGCGGCGGTTCTTTGGTCGACCAGGGCGGCGCCAAATCGAGCCACCGGCGGAACACGTTTGCCACTGGTATCGGGCGAAGCAGTTCTCCCCACAGAACTCATATACGGGTCACCTTGAGTGCTCACTTATGATGAGCTTGAGCAAGAGCCGTTGCGCCAAGATGACGCGACGCTCCTTGAGGAAGATCAGCTTTGGGCGGCTGTGAGAGCGGCACACTACCAGCAAGCCTTGCGCCGCTACCATAGCCGCAAGGTTCATGCCCGAAGCTTTGAGGAAGGCGACCTTGCTCTTCGGCGCGTTCAGTCGGCCAAGAATTCCAACAAGTTGACGCCAAAATGGGAAGGCCCTTATCGGGTAATACGAGTCATCAGGCCTGGCGCAGTCCTCCTGGAGACCAAAGATGTCGTCCCAGTGAGCAACTCCTGGAACATCGAGCATCTTCACAAGTTTTACCCATGAGGCACGGCTTGCCGGGCCTCCCGGCAAGCCACCTTCTGTACAAGCTTTGCCGGCAAGGCATGTGACCCTTTATGCAGAGCGGTAGCGCAGACCACGAGCATAAATAAATGGCGCTTTCGCCCTAAGTTATAGCATGCATGCCAGGTCGAGTCTCTTCCTTGGTTAGGGTTGATAGTGCTTGGCGGCGACTAACCCCTAGCCTAGAGGTCGAGTGCGTGTCTATCTGTTCCTTTTCTGTCCTCCTTTGGTTCGCAAGGCACATGAGCACTTCTGCTGAGCTACTCGGAAAGAAGGAAACGGACCGGCGCCGCGACCCCGGCAAACCAGAGTTGCTGGGGGCTGCAAGCACAAGGATCCGACCACGGCAAGATGAAATTGCCGGGGGCTGCAGATCCAGGTAAGTCTTTTATCCTCTGTCATGCATTTTGGAACCGGACTGGTGTATGTGACACCTCATTTTTATCTCTAGGCTGTCGTGCTCCCCTTTTTCCTACACCTAAGGATTATTTCCTGGGTCCGGATTTGGTCGTAGCCGCGGCAGCAAGGAGGTGGGACGAGGGGCCTGAAGCCCACTTCATCCCTGCCTCCGCCAAGAGCGCGAGAACGGTCGAGTGGAGTGGGGGGACGGCAAGGCCTGTTGCCGGGCAAAAGACGTTTATCTTAAACAATAACAAGGATTCGCTCCTTGTCGCAGGATTTACCCGCGAACGAAAACCCCGGCAAGCATCCCTTTTTCATTAAAAACATCCCACATGGGTACAGTTCGTGCGAGATGAAAAACATGAGCAAGGGGATTACAAGTTTTAAATTTAACAAAGGCCTGCAGGCTTACAAACTAAAAAAGAGATAAGATGCCCGTAATCCCTTTCTTGTCCCTCTCTCCTCAGGAGGTAGGTCAAGGAGGCAAAACGGCAAAAGGGGTGCCTAGGCGAGCTATGAGCAGCAGAAAGCACCAAGAGAACACCTCAGTGGCCGCCCATAGGCGGGCCGGTGATGACGGTGCCGGGAAAGGAGGTGGAAGACGAGGCGGCAGGACCGGCAATACGCGATGAAGGCGTCGGTGCCCGCGTACTCCGAGTTGACGGCCTTGCCGCCCGCCCTCTTCCTCTTCCGCAGCCTCCCGACGCCAGCCGCCCAAGGAGACAGCCCCGAGAAGTTCAAGGAGCTGGCCCGCCCGGCAAACCTCTGCGGAGGCGGCCAGTCTGAGATGCTGCTGCCGCCGCACGCGCCCGAGCACAGGCGTCAAGCGCCTAGTCGGACTCGTCCCGCTTATCTGCCCCTGTCCTCCTCGTCACTTTCGCTCGAGGAAGAGCTTCCATCGTCAGAATCTCCATCGGAGGAGCTCTCCACGCAGCACTTCAGGCGAGTCCCGAACTCTCCAAAGACCTTGACGGAGAGTAGGCCGTCCTCCATTAATTTGAAGTAGAGGACGAGCCCCGCCGTCAGGCTGTGGATGCGAGCGAATGTCTTCCACCCACGACGGAGGTACATGACTCGAGGAGCCGGGAAGTCGACATCGACCCGCATGCCCCCGTTCCCGCAACCCCTCATGTGCAATCTGAGGGATTGGGGTCGGTCACGCTCCATCTCCCGAGCAAACGGGGTAGGAAGACGAAGACGGCGACGCGGAGGCCGGCGCAGCCTGATTAAGAACTCGCGGGGCTGGTCTCCGACATGGCCCTCCATCGGGAAAGGCATCATTGGCAGGGGCGAAGCCGGCGCGCCGCCCCATCCTTCTCTTCCCCGAGCACTGCGACCTCTGCCCTGGCCTCGCCCACGGCCTCGCCCCATCCCCCTTCCCCTCGCGGCCGGCTCCACCACCGCGGGCTCATGAGGAGGAGGGACGCGTTGTCGAGCGGCGACCCTCCCCGCCACCGTCGAAGGACCAGGATTCCCTTTCTCCATGGCGAGTGGAAGGAAGAAGCAGAAGCAAGAGGAGATAGATGACAGAAGTGTGCGGGACGCCATCCCCCCTTCCCCCTCCTTATAAAGGAGAGGGGTCGGGGCTCGGCCGCCCCGTTCGGCCAATCCAGTGACCAAAGACGCACGGAATCGGGACCGACCCGCTGCCCCAACCAGCGACGGCCCGGTTTCCTGCGCCCGCCGCTTGCTACCCCAAGTGCATGGGGGACGCGTGGCGGAAGTGCAGAACCGAGGGGGCAGGCGAAGCGACCTCTCCCCACCCCGTGATCGTGGGGAGTGGACGTCTTGAAGACCGCGCCTGGGCCCTGTTCAGTAAATGAGCCGCGCCTCCACGTCTCCATCTTTTTACGGGGAAGGCGTGAGCCGCCTCTTTACTGCGACGTGACGCATGCGTGTGAAAACCGCCCCATGCATGCCGCCCACGTCACGCACACCCCTCCACACCGCGCCATGCGCGCGGGTCGTGGGAGGCGGAGCCCGTGAAAAGTCTTACCGCGGTAAAAACCGCCCCGCCTGCCCGCGCATCGTTTTGGGCCTGACCCAACAATGTGTCACGCTTATGTGTGGCCCTGGCCCGGGGGCTCCTGTCGGTGTACAACAAGAGGGGCTCGTTTTTGTACCCCTTTGCCTGTGCCCGGGCAGTCAGAGCCGCGCCCACGACCACACCAAGCAGAGCAGGGGAGGTGAGCCAAGGCAAGACCGAAGCCCAAGATAATCAGAGCAACGCCAAGGCCAAGACCACAAAGAGCAGAGGGATGAAGCAGGTTCCCCCGGCAAGACCCTTGCTAGGGGCAACCTCAGCGGCCCCGGCAAGATCCTTGCCGGGGCGGCTCGCCCCACACCAACAGAGTGAGCCACCCTTGAGCCCACGGCCGCCAACACCGTCATCAACATGGGGCCAGGACTCGGGAAGGCACCTTTGTGGTGGCATGCAGATCTTTGTGAAGACATATTCAAGATCAGATGAGGATTAGAAGACGACGATCCTCGGCAAGATCCTCGCCGAGGAAGGCTACCAGACCACCGGCAAGACCCTTGCCGGGGACGACAGCGTGCCACGGCAAGATCCTTGCCGGGACACGCGGCAAGACCCTTGCCGGGCCACCCGGCAAGGCCCTCACCAAGGACGCCGGCGGGACCACCGCTAGGCCCGCGACAACCAAGCTTCCACCGCCGTTCAACATGCAGCTGCCAGCCCAACCAGCTGGGCAGGCACCTGCGTGGCAACATGCAGCTCCCAGGCCAACTCGTCAAGCGCCTGCGTGGCGGCATGCAGATCTTTGTGAAGACTCCACCACCGCGCCACCTCAGCTGCCAGCCTGCCTACATGGCGCCGCATGAATCGCTGGCCAGGGCACGTGTCGAAGCGAGGAGGAGCGGTGACGGACGGGACGGGCCTCACCCCCGTCCCCCAATAAAGCGAGGGGGACACCTAAGCTATGCATTTAATGCGTCTTGTCCTGTAATAGGAGCGATAAGCTTAGGGCACTGTACGCCTTTCCACCTCCTGTGTGCCACTGTGGCAGCCCCTTCAGACTATAAAAGGAGGCCCATGGCATACTGGAGAAGGATTCGGCTCTTTCGAACCACACGCTGACCACATCTAGTTCGAGAGCTCAAGAACTCTCAGAAATACACCCACCAAAGTAGGACTAAGGTTTTACGCATCCTCGCGGCCCGAACCTGGGTAAACGATCCTTGTCCTGTCTACTAGCCCTGCTCTCCTCGCAACCCTGCGCCCCGGCAACCGTAGTAGGGATTCTTGCGATCCCATAGGTGTCGTTCCACACCGACACCCTACCTGGCGCGCCAAATGTCGGATCGTGGGTTCCGGCAAACCCTTGAGGTTCGAACACTGGGATGCGCGCGAAGAACTGTCTCTCCCTAGCTCGCTCGCACCATGATCTCAAGGCCTACCTTGACGAACCCAAGAACAAGAGATGCGAGGGTTTATACTGGTTCGGGCCACCATTGTGGTGTAATACCCTACTCCAGTGTGGTGTGGTGGAATGCCTTGTAGGCTAAGGATGAACAAGTACAATGTAAGAACAGCCTCCTGAGGAGAGGTGTTCTAGAGCTCAGTGAGCTGGTGGGATGGCCTTGATGGAATGGATCCAGTCCAAAATTCGTTATCTCATCCCCCCTTTTTCCTCCCTATGGTGGTGGCTAGTCCTATTTATAGGGGCCTTGGTCCTCTTCCCAAATCTTAGGCGGGAAGGGATCCCACAACGACCAATTTTGAAGGGAGACAACTAGTACAAGTTATCCTGACAAAAGGTTGTCTTTGCCTGCCAAAGGCTCTGGTGGTGATGTAGCTGTGGGCTCAGCTGTGATCTCCGTCCTGCCGTCCTGCTGGTCTTGGTCTTGTTGCACCGATATGAAAACTTTTGTCTGACACCTCAGGACTCCTCGCCTGTGCCTGCCTCTTTAGCACCAAAGAGGAAACTGGTACTCTGCGCCCGCTGGCGCCCGCTTGCGCCCGCCTGGCCTTGATCGTCATGACTCACGTCACCTAAACCTCGCGAGGTGCCCCCTACATAGATATCTCTGCTCCTCAGGAGCCAGCCTAACGAGGCTGCCCCTGAGGAGGTCTTGGTGTCATCAGCCTCGCGAGGCTTGGCCCCTTGCGAGGGTCTTGAGTGGATATTGCTGAAGATGGGCCGTACCAGGTCGTTGGTCGAGCCGCATCGTGGGCCGCAGGCAGGCAGGTCTGGGTACCCCCGTTCCCAGGACGCCGACACCTATATTCCTTTACTTTTCAGTACTCGTAAATCTACCCCATGACTTGGTGGTTGTCTTCATTTACCTAGAAATTGCTATTGATGTATATCTATGTGACTTATTCTTGTTCATACATGTATGGTTTTGTATATTCTTGGTGCATATGCTATGCTTATATTGATGGTTGCTTGCGGTATATATAAAGGTCTTATTTGCTTTTCATGTGGCTAGATGCTAGAGGAGATCCTTGTGTGTCTAATGATGCTAATTTCTTTGAGAACAAGTATGTTCCCAGAAGTATCCATGCAGGCTTGGAATCTGACTTTCCTTATGCTTCGACTACCGCTTATTTTCCACCGCTATGTTTGAGGCCTTATGTACACAAATAATGTAAACAGATGACACACTAGATGTGCCCTACTACGGTTGTCTCACTTTTTTTAAAATAACCAAATCTCTTTGGTCATCGTACATGTATATATTAAGCTTTTGATTATGTACTTCGATGTGCTCTGTGTTAACATCTCAATACATGGAACGAAATGTCGCATACATTTCGAGACCAATTGGGCCTAGACGTAGATGAGTGGGACTGGGTTGTTAAACCTGCTAGGTCCCTCATGTTAGCCATTGGGTGTACATTTTGTAAGATAACTCAAGTAAAGTGCATTTTGTGTATAGTGCCTTGCGTAGACACCTACAGGGTCCAAGATGTTAGCCTCTCAATAGAAGGAAGCACTCTTTCTACATGGAAAAAAGTATATCAGAGGGCCTGCGGATACAAAGGAGAAAACTTGGTGAACCAACTACACACAAACAACAAAATAAGGTATTATTAGGAGCTATCCAAAGTCCTTTATAGTATGTTTGTATAACGACAAGGCTAAATATTCTGTTTGGGTTCCACACCCACACGATCGATTTGGCATGTCAGTGGGAAGAAACCACTTCCGCCTCCGTATGGGTGCCGTCTTTGCTCAAAACGCTTGGTGTGCCACAAGAAAGAGTTGCTACTATATGGTGCGGCAATTTGGGTGCAATATATCTTTCGACCAACCTCGTCTTTCGTGCGAGAAAAAATAGATAGAGGTAAATTTTCACTTTGTACAAGAAAGGGTAGCTTAACTGAAGTTATAAATTGTATTCATACCATCCTCGAATGAATTGGCTGATTTTTTAACCAAATCTAGCTCTTCAAGTGGAATTCTCACAAACATTGGGCGCAGTGTCCAATAAGGAAATGTTGTGATTGAGAGGGCTATTAGGAATAGAGATTGGGAGATTATGTTTAGTGTGTTGTGATTTAATATATCAGTTGTGGATACAGTTCTGATCGTCTAAACCTTCCTTGTAAGCCAAGTTGTGCAAACCCTAGGCTGATTGGCCCCCTATAAATATATATACATGTTGCACCCTATTTGCAGGCTGCTCCTTCCTCCTCTTGTTCTCTGGCGACGCCTAGCTCTCGAGGGTGAAACATTGTCGGATCGTCGACCACATACACATTCAATCTGTAGAGAGTTCGTCCTTTGTATCTTCGTTGGAGGGACCGTAAGTGCGAGAAAATTCTAGCCGTTCGAAGGTTGTAAATACTAGCCGCAGGAATCTATATCAATGGATCTTCACAAACTCTTCTTGCAGTGCTATTCAGAGTTGGTAATGATCTGATTCAGGTTTAAACTTGTATGCATCTTCATAGTGATCCTGGATCTTGATTCGTAGAACGTTTTTTTCTTCTACGATTCCCAAAATTTCCTTATGATTCCGCTACCGCTTTACTCTCCCCTACTATGTTTGAGGCCTTGGGTACATAAATAATGTACAGAGTCCACGCACTAGATGTGCCCTGATATGGCTGCTCCACATTTGTTATAACTAGATGACTCCTCGCTCATTGCGGCAGGATGTTAGTATGCCAATCAGCTCAATGCGAGGGATGCACATTAAAAAAGAAAAGAGGGGAAAGCAAGAAAATGTTGGGGCGTGGTGGCATGAGGCGAAATAGACTTAAAGAATCAACAATGTTATAAAAGAAATGTGGTGCCAGAGGGGTGCAAAATAGCTAATTTGAAATTAGCAAAGACTCAAATAAAGTAATATACTTGATCTACTAAAATCTTGGCAACACATACGTACTTGAAGAAACAATTGACAACCCTCCATATTTGCGAATAGCAACAAAGGTGAAAGCTAAAGAGTGAAATAAAAATGAGTTTTGTTAATCAAGAATGGCCCAAATCTGAAATGGTTGATGTCTATTTGAATGTCCATGCATGTAAAAAAGCAAAATCTAAAACTATATTATCGTATAATAGGAACAATACTGCCGAAGAAGCATCAAAGGGACAACCAAACCACATAGAACTGGAATAATTGTGTAATTCAAAAATAGGAGTGCTAATTCTAAAGTTAAGGGAACAAATACAAAGAAAAATATTGCAGCCCAATTCAGGTAACCCAATCCAAAAAATGGTTAAATATAAAAAGTTACCATGTAGCGGTCAACTAGTCAAGGGCTTGAGGCATGTATGAAGCTTTGTTTGAGAGTTAGGAAGTAATCATGTTCATCTATGTCACAGTGACTACTACTGAAAATAAGATGGGTGACAGTTTAAAAGGTCATACCTTCAGCATAACCAGATCCGCTAATGTAGTACAATTGTGGCCAATAATCCAGTAATAATGTACTTTTAAATTCGGCCAGGAAAATATTTTAAGTAAACAAATTTATGCCAATGAGGAACACAATGAGATAAATAACAACTCCTATGAAAATATTGCACGCATACTATGCTAGCTAATTTCATTGCTTGAAGAGCCAACATGTTGTCTCTTATGCAACATCTAACAATCAATCAACCTGAAAATGAGCTAGCGCATTTAGGCATGCATCTACCACATGGGATGTATTGTCAAGCAATGTGGTCGATCAAGATCTGCACATGCGGCTTCTATTCAGTCTGAAACTTAAGGCAACATCAAGGATGGAGCAGGAACAAAGTAAAAATCCCATAGACCATGATGGAAAACGAAAAATGTAAACACAATAGAAGAACATATTGAAGGATGAAGATGACGGATGGACAGACGTACCGCTTCACCAATGGAAATAGCGGCAAAACTACAACAGAAAGAGGAACAACGATGCCAAAGTGGCGGCTGGTAGATTGAGCTCAGTCGCTCCTGCGAGAGGGGGTAAGGGTTTGAGAGCCATAGATGGTGTGGACCGAACAGAGGGAGAAGCACGACTGAGTGGGGGAGGGAAGGAGATCACTACATGATGGAGAGAGACGTGAATAGATGGATGAGACGAGCTGGGGCAGTAAAAAGGAGACAGCGGGGCATCGACTGGGAGCACGAGAAACCATGACTGGAAGTAGTAGGGACGCACCATTGCAGAAGTTTACGGAGAAGGGGAGGCGTCAATGGGCTCCAAGTCGGCAACCGTGCACGCGTATTCGCTGGCAACGACCAGTGGGTGCTTGAACAGTGGCGGCGCATTATAGTATGGAGAGAGAGAGAGAGAGAGAGAGAGAGAGAGAGAGGGAGAGGGAGGGGGGAAAGACGATAAGAATCGGTGGAGATTTGTTTTGAGGGCATCAGTGGAGATTTATTGTTTCAAGCTTTAAGGAGATGAAAGAAATCTTTGGAAATTAGTTGATCCATAAGACAAAAGGTCAGAAGATAAAGCCTCAGAAATAATCGGGCTTTTATAGTGGAAAGTTGAATAGATTAATATGGTAAGGTGGAAGGAGTCAAGGTTGTGAACGAAAGTATGTAGTCAGTGGAGAAGTACTAAAGAGGCTTGACTGCTGATGTGGACAGCTTGCATATCGAGAAAAATAGGAAAGTGGTGATGAACTATTTAGATAACTAAACTACTTTGGTCGTTGTCATGTATATACCGTGGTTACGATTATGTACTAAGCTGAATGCATGACTAGAAGATGTGACTGTGAGCTGCTGCACATGTTGTTTACTCGACTGAATCAGAGCGCCACAATTGTCGTGGGAAGCTTCATCTTCACTGTGATGTGCTGATAACCCATAAGTTTAGGGGATTAATTGTAGACTTTTCGATAAGTAAGATGTTGAACCAAACGAGGAGCTAAAGGTAAGCTTTGTATTCCAATACAACTCTATGCGCACTTAATTTTCTCTTTACCTAGAACAAGTATGGGACTAGAAGTACTTTGTAGGTGTAAAGGGATAGGTTTGCAAGATAATAAAGAACACGCAAATAAAAGTTAGGGATTGTTCAGATAAAGAAACAATCAAGTTAGTTTTAGTAGAGAGCTTTTTGTCACAATAAAGTTATTTGTCCCTAAGCAATCGATAACTAGACCGGTAATTATTATTGTAATTTTATATGAGGAAGAGGCATGAGTTAACATACTTTCTCTACTTGGATCATACGCACTTATTATCGGAACTCTAGCAAGCATCGCAACCACCAAAGATCATTAATGTAAAACCTAACCATAGCATTAAGTATCAATTCCTCTTTACTCCCATACGCAACAACCCACTTAGTCGGGTCTGTACTTCTGTCACTCACGCCATCCACCATAAGCAAATCATGAACATATTGCAACATGCTACAACGGGGATCTCTCACGCTTGCGCGACACGGAGAGCACCATAGGGCAACACCAATAATAAAACATACAACTCAAACAAATCACTACAAAAAAGACAAATCCGTGACATTTTGGGCCGAACGAAAAAAAATTCCGTCATATTTATGACACTTCTATGACGATAATTGTGACAAAACCCGGTATCATCATAGATGTGGTGGGCTCCTACTTCTATGACAAAAAATCATGACAGAAAATGGGCTTTTCGTCCTGGGCGGGCCAGAGATACAGCTGCATGACATTCTTTGGGCCGTCCATGACGGAAAAAACCATGGTAGAAGCGAGGGCGGGGAAGATATCGGGGTGTTCCCGGTTACGTTGGGCGGTTGGGGCCGAGCGATGCGCGTTTCTCTCGTACACGCACGTGTGTGGGTGCGAGGCATTGGGCTCTAATCTGAACCCGGCGATTGCCGCTGCAGCTACGTTCATCGAACCCGAGCGATCGATCGATGGCTGTTAACTAAACCCGATCGGCGATTCGCCGCTCTCGATGCTAATCAAGCCGATCGATGCTGCATGTGGATGAACAGTGAGCGTTGCTAAGGGGTTTGGATGAACAGTTCCTGGTGGGGGTGGATGAACAGGACCCCGTGGTGTTGCCTCTGGATGAACAGGACCCCGATCGATCGAGCCGGTTGGGGCTGGATGAACAGGACCCCGTGGAGGGCTGGATGAATAGGACCACCCCGTGGAGGGCTGGATGAACAGTAGATGGTGGAGGGCTGGATGAACAGTAGCACGTGGAGGGGTGGTTTAATATGAGCCCGTGGAGAGGGCTAGTTGAACAGTAGCCGGTGGAGTAGCGTGCGGTAGAGGCTGAATGAACAGGAGCCCGTGGATGAACAGTCGCAGGTGGAGGCTGGAGGAGGTCGACAGTGGATGAACAGTAGCCCGTGGAGGCTGGGAGGGGGTCGACGGTGGAGATGAGAAGTATCCCATGGAGTCCCATTTTGTGGTACGCCACACCCCTCATGATGAACAGGACCCCCGTTCCGACCGTAGCGCTCCAACACAAGTCCGTTTCCTTTGTTTTGCGGTACGCCACACCCCTCCCGATCAACAGGACCCCCGTTTCGACCGTAGGAGGTCTGTTTCCTCCGTTTTGCGGTACGCTAGACCCCTCCCGATGAACATGATCTCATTTCGAACATGGCCGGTCGAAAGGCCGTTTCCTCCGTTCTGCGCCAGGCCTTGTTTCTATCGGTTGTTCCGTCCAAGCCCTCCCGAAGAATACGACGACGCATTTCGTTCCGACCCTGCCGGTTGGCTCCCCATGAACACGACGATGACGCAGTTTCTCCGTTCTGACCCAGCCATGTACACGAGCCCTGGCCGTACGTATGCACGAGTAGGCGTTCGAGACCCCGCTCGTATGTACGTACGTGGCCGTATTTACTTTCTTGCACCCTGGTCGTTGTACGTACGTGTACATGCAACGTGCGCGCCTCTACTACGACACGTGCGTGCCTCTACATCGACCAGTATGTATATACATGTTCGCGACCAGAATGAAAACGCTACGTACACTTCGACCAGGTGGGTCCCGACTGTCAGACACTTCCTTGCGTGCGAAGATGTAGCTGGTGGGTCCCAGCAGTAAGGGGGCAAATCATTATTTTTTTTGCCCGGACGCACTTCCTTGCGTGCGAAGATGTAGCTGGTAGGTTGTAACACCCCGTAAGTAACTTTCCATATTTGTAACTCCAACTCTTGCCATTTTCGGCATTGTTATATGATATTCCCTCCGTGGTTGGGTCTTTCTCCTTTTTGCATTTTGTCCATGTCATGCATTTTTATCATGTCATCATGTGCATCGCATTTGCATACGTGTTCGTCTCATGATTCCGAGCATTTTTCCGTTGTCCGTTTTGCAATCCGGCACTCCTATCTCCCCCGGCGGTCCCTTTTACGTTTTTCCGTGTGCGGGTACTAAACCTTCTCGAAATGGACCGAGGTTTGTCTAGTGGCCTTGGTATACCACCCGTAGACCACCGGTCAAGTTTCGGGTCATTTGGAGCTCGTTTGGTACTCCAATGGTTAACCGCACCTTCGCAAAGGCCTCTTTTAAGTTGCAGCCCAACACCCCTTCAAAACAGCCCAATAACCCATCTAAGTCACTCCCATGCTCTCCTTCGTTCGATCAGGATCGTGTGGGCGAAAACTACACCTCATTTGGACTCTCCTAGCTCCCTCTATGCCTATTTAAACACCTCCCCCGAAATTCGCGGTCCAATCCACCCCTAACCCTAGCAGTTTTCCTCCTCGCGCCGGACACGTCCGCCGGCCACGTCGCCCGGACCAATCCCGGCCCGACACGTCACCGCCGCCGCCGCCTCAGCCAACCCCCTCGCGCCCGTCACCCGCCCGCTCCCAGCGCCGCGCCTTGAGCCAGGCGAGCCCATCGAGGCCGCCTGCCCGTCCGCCGCCGCCGCTTCGGCCGTCCGCCGTCTCCCGCCGCCCGCGCCCTCCTCGCCCGACGCGGCTTCCAGCGACCTCGCCGCCGCCCTCCTCGCCGCGCCCCGCCCGCCGCCCCGTGTGCGTCATCGCCCGGCCCAGCTGGGCCGGCCTCGCCATCCTCCTCCTCCTCCCGGTAGCCACTCCGCCCACCGCCCGCCCTGCTGCCTCCTCCGCCCGGCGACCTCGGCGCCACCTCGCTCGACCCGATCCGGCCAGCGAGATCCGACCTCGATTCCCGCGCGTTGACTTCTCTCTCCCCCCTCATCTTTCTCTAAGTCTTTTCATATCCATGATTTTTGTTGCATTTTCAACGTGCTGTAACTTTGTCATCGTAGATCCATTTTGCGCGTATAATATATCAAAATGTTCGCCTCGAAGAGTAGATCATTTCATCTCATTGCATCATTTTCATTTGAGCTCATATTGATGCCCGAAATGCTGTTGGAAGAGTGCTATGTGATGTTTTTTCTGTTTCGTAACAGAACTTGCACTTTTGTTATTTTTGCCATGATTAATGTGTGCACTCTATGAATTTGAGTCCTACATGTGTTTTGAAATATGCCATGCCATCTTTCCAGGGATATATGCCATGTAGTTTTGTGATCTATGTGGTGACTAGCACAAGCATGCAAAGTAGGTGTCCTGATGTTGCTGATTTCAGTCCTGTTTTAGCTGATTTTGATGCCATGTTAACTTGATGCTACCGAGAGATCTATGCATATTTTGAGATACTTCAGTAAGGATGTTTTATAAAGCATGTCTTGCTCTATCCATCCATGCCTTTGTTTGCAATTATGGGGTGCCATAGCTTGAGTCAATCGAGCTCTACTTTTGCTATCAAATGTTTCCTGGCAGATTGTTTACATGTTATTCAATTTTGCCAAGCTTGTTGTGGTCGATCCATTTATGCTATGTTATTGTTCTTGCCATGTATGTCTTCTATGCCATGTCTTCTTGATGTATGCATGATTATTTTATCATTTAAGGCTCTGTAGTGAGTGCATTGAGCTTGTAAACATGCCTACTCGTTATCAGTTTTTGACATGCCATGTTGCTGAATCTGCTAACGAAACTTTCAATTTTGACATGGGTGTTACTATATTTTCTATTCCCTTTTGGCTTATGCTCAGTAAGGGACTTTTGTTCTAGGATTTGAGTAGATTCATGCCATGCCATGTTTTGCTATTTTAAGGTCCTGTAGCATGTAGTTTTGTTGCTCTGAACATTGCAACCTGTTGCTGTTTTTGCCATGTCCAGCCTGATATTTTGTGCACTTTTGCCATGCTTGTTTGAACCTGTTATGATGTGAACTAGCCGTAGCTCAGTGCTCATCTTTTGTCAAGCATCTTGTGTAGATCACTGCCGTGTGCTTTGTTGATACGTTTGGGTGCAGTAGCTTAATTAATTGTTGCTTGCTAAGTGGCATCATGCTGTTAATGGCAGATTTGCGCCATTCTTGTTTTGCTTGTCATTTGCAAACCGTGCATCCGATTCGGTGATCTTTATATCGATTTCAACCAAATCATCTCATCTTTCAGTGGCATGCTTGGTTTGCCAAGTTGATGCCTGGTTCATCATTTACCTTCCGGGCGCATTGTACGCATTGCATATCGCATCTCGCATATCATGTCATGTTTTGCATCATGTTGTTTGTGCATTGTACCGTGATTTATTGTGGTTCCTTTGTTTGTGTTGTTGCTTTGGGTAGAGTCGGAGACGAGTGCGTGAACGAGGAACCTGTTGAGAACGCTTACGAGGATCAAGCTTTCGACAACTCGAGAACATTGCGCAAGATGATCATACCCTCGAAATCACTTCTATCTTTGCTATGCTAGTTGCTCGCTCTTTTGCTATGCCTATGCTGCGATGCCTACCACTTGCTATATCATGCCACCCATATTGCCATGTCAGCCCCTAACCATCCTTTCCTAGCAAACCGTTGTTTGGCTATGTTACTTGCTTTGCTCAGCCCTCTTATAGCGTTGCTAGTTGCGGTGAAGCTGAAGTTTGTTCCTTGTTGGAACATGGAGATGTTGTTCCTTTTGGAACATGTTTACTTGTTGGGGATATCACAATATATATCTGCTATAATTAATACATCTATATACTTGGTAAAGGGTGGAAGGCTCGGCCTTATGCAGTGTTTTGTTCCACTCTTGCCACCCTAGTTTCCGTCATACGGTGTTATGTTCCTTGATTTTGCGTTCCTTACGGTTGGGTGATTTATGGGACCCCTTGACAGTTCGCTTTGAATAAGACTCGTCCAGCAAGGCCCAACTTTGGTTTTACCATTTGCCACCTAAACCTTTTCCCCGGGTTTTCGCGAGCCCGAGGGTCATCTTTATTTTAACCCCGGACCAGTGCTCCTTCGAGTGCTGGCCCAACTGAGCTACTGCAGGGGCCACCACGGGAAACTCGAGGCTTGGTTTTACTCGTAGCTAGTCTCATCCGGATGTGCCCTGAGAACGAGATATGTGCAGCTCCTATCGGGATTTGTCGGCACAATCGGGCGGCTTTGCTGGTCTTGTTTTATTGCTGTCGAAATGTCTTGTAGTCCGGGATTCGAGATTGATCGGGTCTTCCGGTAGAAGGAATATCCTTCGTTGACCGTGAGAGCTTATAATGGGCTAAGTTGGGACACCCTGCAGGTAATATCTTTCAAAGCCGTGCCCGCGGTTATGAGGCAGATGGGAATTTGTTAATGTCGGTTGTAGAAAACCCAAAGTTGACCTCAAATAAAATACACATCAACGCGTGTGTAACCGTGATGGTCTCTTCTCGGCGGTCCGGAAGTGAACACGTGTTGGAGTTATGTCGGACGTAAGTAGTTCAGATCACTTCTTGATCGCTACTAGTTTCACGACCGTGCTTTGCTCCTCTTCTCGCTCTCTTTTGCGATGTAGCCACCATATATGCTAGTCGCTTGCTGCAGCTCCACTTTACTACTCTGTCCTTCCTATAAGCTTAAATAGTCTTGATCTCGCGGGTGTGAGATTGCTGAGTCCCCGTGACTCACAGATACTTCCAAACACAGTTGCAGGTTCCGATGAGGCGGTCAGGTGATTCAACCGAGCTCAAGTGGGAGTTCGACGAGGAACGTGGTCGTTACTATGTGTCTTTTCCCGATGATCGTGAGTGGTGCCCAGTTGGGACGATTCGGGATCTGTGTAGCATTTGGGGTATCTTCTTTATTTTGGTTCCGTAGTCGGACCTTGAGTGTACTCTGAATGATGGATGTTTATTTTTGTCTGTGTGAAGTGGCGATTGTAAGCCAACTATGTATCTCTTTCCTTATTTATTACATGGGTTGTGTGAAGATTACCTCACTTGCGACATTGCTTTCAATGCGGTTATGCCTCTAAGTCGTGCCTCGACACGTGGGAGATATAGCCGCATCGAGGCGTTATGTTGGTAATCGAGCCTTCCCGACTTAGGAGCCCCCTACTTGATTGTTTGTCATGCGTTGTTGAGTCTAGAATGGAAAATGTTTTGAGTCTTAGGATTATATATATCGGAGAGTAGGATTCTTTTACTCCCAGTCCTTCGCGCTCTGGTGAGGTATCCCGTAGAGTTTTGACTCTTCTCTCCTCAAATTTCACTAAAAAATTTTAGGATCACGTGGGTATCTTGGAATCGTTCGATGGTTTTGTGACGAGAACATTGTTCTTGGTGCCTCGACATTTAGGGGTTGTGGCGGTGTCCGGGGAGTTGAGCTCCGAGGTGTTGTCGTCACAATTTTATCGTTGCGATTCGGAATACCTGAGTTTTGCCGACATCGAAATCTCTTTTGTGCAGTTGTTGGTGAGATAACCCCGATAGCCCAAAGATCTTGTGGCGAGTCTGGGAGTATTGCCATGACTTGTATAACGGATGTTTTTGAAGGTCGAGGTACACGATTTCGAGGATTTCTTGGTTATGTGTTGACGGATGGATACAAATGGATCTAGGTATTGTTAGTTTGGGTGATATATTTTGTGTCCCTGATCCCCAACACCAGATTGCATAACCGAAAGTTTCGGGAGTTTATAGGTGGGAATTCTAGTAGCTTACAGGATATTCTTTCCGATAGATGTATGATTTGAGATTGGGGTTCAACGTCTAGTGGTCCGCCCATTCACGGTCGATTTACAGTGGTCGCGAGACGTCTTAAAGAATACTTGGCTATGCTGATTCGGGGACGTCTTGTTTGTCATTCGTGACGTCCGCTATACGTCGTGTCCGTGTGGGCCCCACCACGAACACTTTGGGCGAAATCTATGTCATGTGTTTGTTCCGGCTCATTTTAGAAGCCAATCTTTTGTTTTCAGTTGTGATATTCGAATTGTTTCTAAGACAGATGTTGTTTCCATATCTTTATCTAAGTGGCTTCTCACCTTAATGGACGTGTGATGATTAACTTTGGAATTCATTCGTTCATTCTTGTTCGAATGTTTATTGTGAAGACTATATGTTGCAATTTCTATCCGTTGATTCTACTTATCTATTTTGTCTATCAAAGGACTAACGGATGTCACCCTCTTGAGATGGCTCCGCCAACGCGTCGAATCCGGATCGCAATGATGGGGATCGGTCAACCTCCACCTCCACCTCCACCTCCGCCTCCAGAGGCACGGCAAGCTATCATGGCAGCCACCAATGCCAATGCTCGATGATTTTGCAGCTCTTGCAAGAACGTACTCGAGGGCAAGGCAATCAAGGAAATCAAGGTCAAGGCAACAATCAGCCGCATTTTGCTACTCTCGATCGGTTCCTCGCTAATCAGCGAAGTCTTTCGGTTTACGTGTCGAGGCCACAGACGCCGACGATTGGTTAGTGGACATCTGCAAGCACTTTGATTGTAGCAATGTCGGACCGAGGACTTTGTCAAGTTTGCATCGTTTCAACTCAAGGATCAAGCTGCTTGAGTGGTACCAGAATACAAAGATTCGAGAGGAGGTCGTGTCATTACAGGATGAGTTCCGCCGTGATTTCAGAGCTCATCACATTCGAAAAGTGTTGTTGAGAGCAAGCGTGAGGAGTTCCGCAATCTCAAGCAGGGCAACATGTCTGTCTATCAATACAATATCCAGTTCGAAGCTCGCTTCGTTTTGCTAAGCAAGGCGTGCACGATGAAAAGAGTATGATCTATCAATTCGGAGGTGGTGCGAGAGAAGATCTGCAATTACCTCTTGTGCTTTTGAGCCGATAAGTATGATGATTTCTACAACATGGCATCAAGCAAGAAGCTGCCCAGCTCAAATGTGAGGCTTCTAAGAAGAGAATCGGGGATGCAGTTCAGTCCTCTTCTTCCTCTCAAGTGGCAGCTAAGCAGCGAAGTTTTACCTTCCTCCTCCTCCGTTCCGTCGGCCTTACCAGCAGAAGAACTCAGTGGCCGTGGATCTTCCCACCCACCCAACCCAAACTATCGAACAAGTCTAATTCTCAAGCTCCAAGGTCAAGTGCTCCTTACCACCGTCCGCTCTCGAAGTGACTTGCAACAAATGTCGCAGAAGGTCACTATCACGAACAAGTGCTTCAACCAGAGGCGCCTTCCGCCTCCTCCTCTGTGAAATCTTCAAGCAATGCAAAGGTCAAGCATAATCCCAAGTTTGCCAAGGTCAATATGATGAATGCAGCTCAAGCGGAGGAATCTTCCGATGTGATAATGGGTAATCTCTCGATTAATGATATTCCTGCAAAAGTCTTATTTGATCTTGGTGCATCGCATTCTTTCATGTCATATCCTTTTGCATCGAAGCACAATTTTGATACAGAGGAATTATATAAAGCTATGCAAGTTATTTCTCCGGCTAAGCGTTTGAGCTCTAGCATGATGGTTCCAAATGTCGGTATCAAGATGGGCGATTATAGATTCCTGGCTAAACCAATTGTTCTTGGTGACTCGGATATTGATCTTATTCTCGGAATGGACTGGCTTTCTCAGCACAAAGCTCAGATTGATTGTGCTGCCAGGGAAATTCAATTGACTCACTCTTCTAATGATGTGATCATCTATGCGCTCGTGATGAAACCATTGGTTGTTTTCTCTCAATGAGAAGGGCGAACTGAATGCTATCTCTCGATTCGATCGTTTGTGAGTACCAAGATGTCTTTCGGAAGAGCTTCCGGTATGCCTCCTCATCGGCCGATTGAGTTCGTTATCGATCTTGAGCACGCATCGAACCCGTTTACAAGCGTCCATACAAGCTTGGACCTGATGAGCTGAAGGAATTGAAGAAGCAGCTCGATGAACAAGAGCGTCTGGTTTGATCGGACCGAGTTCATCTCCTTGGGGTTGTGGTGTTCTTTTGTCCGGAAGAAGGATGGCACGGACCGACTTTGCGTCGATTACCGTCCATTGAATAAGAAGACAATCAAGAACAAGTATCCACTTCCCAACATCAATGAGCTTTTCGAGCAACTCAAAGGTGCTACAGTGTTCTCCAAGCTTGACCTTCGTATGGGGTATCATCAGATTCGCATTCGTGAACAAGATATTCCCAAGACAGATTCGAACAAGCTTTGGTTCTTATGAATATCTTGTCATGTCTTTCGGCCTCGTCAATGCTCCTCCAACTTTCTCTCGGATGATGAACTTCATTTTCAATCCCTACACCAATGAATTCGTCTTGGTCTATCTTGATGATATTTTGGTCTTCTCCAAGAATAAGAAGGATCATGCCAAACATTTGCGATTGGTGCTAGACAAGCTCGAGAGTATCAATTCTATGCTAAGTTCTCCAAATGTGAATTTTGGCTTGATGAAGTGCTTTATCTTGGTCATATCATCTCCGCTAAGGGCATCGCTGTTGATCCCGAGAAGGTGTCCGCAATTGTGAATTGGGAACCTCCTCGAATGTCAAGCAGCTCCATGATTTTCTTGGTCTTGCAAGTTATTGCGAAGATTCGTTGAGAACTTCTCCAAGATTGCAAAGCCTCTTTCCAACCTCCTCCGAAGCATGTGAAGTATATCCGGTCTCCCGAGTGTGGCGTTGCTTTCAATACCCTCAAAGAGAAACTCGTCACAGCTCCGCTTGACTCCTCCTGATGAATCAAGCCAATTGAAGTTTTCTGTGATGCTTCTCTTCAAGGTCTCGGTGCTGTGTTAATGCAAGAGAAGAGAGTTGTGGCTTATACCTCTCGCCAGTTGAAGCCCAACGAGAAGAACTACCCCACTCACGATCTTGAGTTGGCGGCAGTTGTCCATGCATTGATTACATGGAGACATCTCTTGTTGGGAAGGAAAGTGGACATTTTCACCGATCACAAGAGTCTCAAGTACATCTTCACTCAACCCAACCTCAACCTCGGGCAGACTCGATGGGTGAAATGATTCAAGAGTACAACCCAAGTATTGAATATACTCGGGCAAAGCCAATGTCATTGCAGATGCTTTGAGCAGAAAGCTTCTCGCAATCTAATCCTCAAGCCCTTTCACCGGATCTCTGTGAAGCTTTCCATAAGCTGAATCTTCAAGTTGTTCCTCAAGGCTTTCTTGCCAACCTCATAGTCTCTCCTACTTTGGAAGATCAGATTCGTGAGGCTCAACTTCGGATGCCATGGTGAAAAAGGTGAAGCGTGGTATCGACAAGGGCATTTCAAGTACAAGTGCTTCCACGTTGATGACAAAGACACTCTGTTCTTTGAGGACGGATTGTGGTTCCTAAGGGTGATCTGAAAAGTCATTATGAGCGAGGCTCACAATTCGCTTCTATCCATTCATCACGGAAGTACGAAGATGTACCATGACCTCAAGCAGTCATATTGGTGGACTCGAATGAAGCGAGAAATTGCTCAATTCGTGAATGAGTGTGATGTCTGCGAGAAGAGTGAAAGCAGAACACCAAAGACCAGCTGGTCTCCTCCAACCTCTTGCTATTCCGAATGGAAGTTTGATCATATTGAAATGGACTTCGTGGTGGCTTTCCAAAGTCCAAGCGTGGAAATGATGCTATCTTCGTTGTCATTGACAAGCTTACTAAAGTGGCTCATTTTCTTCCTATCAAAGAATCCATCACAGCAGCTCGGTTGGCGAGCTATACACCTCGAGGATTGTCTCCTTGCACGGCATTCCACAAGTGATCTCTTGAGACCGTGGCAGCATCTTTACCTCCAAGTTTTGGGATTCTTTTGAAGGCCATGGGCACCAACATTCGTTTCAGACAGCTTTCCATCCTCAAACAAGTGGCCAAGTTGAGCGAGTAAATCAAATCCTTGAAGATATGCTCGGGGCTTGTGTCATTTCTTTCGGTATGAAGTGGGAAGATTGTCTTCCATATGCGAGTTCTCCTACAACAACAGCTTCCAAGCGAGTTCGGCAAGGCCCCATTCGAAATTCTCTATGGCGAGAAAGTGCCGTACTCCTCTCAATTGGTGCGAGACAGGTGAGCGCCAACTTCTTGGCAATGACTTGATCACGAAGCGTAAGAAATGTGCCAAGTCATTCGTGAGAATCTCAAAGCCGCGCAATCGCGCGGAAGAGCTATTATGATGATAAGCACCGTGATGTGACTTTTGAAATCGGAGACCATGTCTACCTCGCGTCTCTCAATGAAAGGCACTCGCCGCCCGGTATCAAAGGGAAGCTTGCCCCTAGATCGTGGGTCCTTTCAAGATCATTGGGAAAAGAGGCGATCTAGCCTATCAACTTGAGCTTCCATCCAACTTTGCAAACGTGCGATGTGTTCCACGTGTCACAGCTTCGCAAGTGCTTCAAGACTCTGAACGCACTATCAACTTCAAGAGATTGACCTTCAAGAAGATCTCTCTTATCATGAGCACCCGTTGCTATTCTTGAAGAAACCGAGCGCAAGACTCGCAACAAGTCAATCAAATTCCTGAAAGTGAAGTGGTCACACCATTCCGACCGAGAAGCTACACGGGGCGCGAGGATCACCTCCGTTCGAATATCCGGAGTTCTTTCAGTCCTAGATCTCGGGGCGAGATCCTCTTGTAGTGGTGGAGTGTTGTAACACCCGGAAGTAACTTTCCATATTTGTAACTCCAACTCTTGCCATTTTCGGCATTGTTATATGATATTCCCTCCGTGGTTGGGTTTTTCTCCTTTTTGCATTTTGTCCATGTCATGCATTTTATCATGTCATCATGTGCATCGCATTTGCATACGTGTTAGCCTCATGATTCCGAGCATTTTTCCGTTGTCCGTTTTGCAATCCAGCACTCCTATCTCCCCGGCGGTCCTTTTACGTTTTTCCGTGTGCGGGTACTAAACCTTCTCGAAATGGACCGAGGTTTGTCTAGTGGCCTTGGTATACCACCGTAGACCACCGGTCAAGTTTGGGTCATTTGGAGCTCGTTTGGTACTCAAATGGTTAACCGCACCTTCGCAAAGGCCTCTTTTAAGTTGCAGCCCAACACCCCTTCAAAACAGCCCAATAACCCATCTAAGTCACTCCCATGCTCTCCGTCGTTCGATCACGATCGTGTGGTAAAACTACACCTCATTTGGACTCTCCTAGCTCCCTCTATGCCTATTTAAACACCTCCCCGAAATTCCGGTCAATCCACCCCTAACCCTAGCGGTTTTCCTCCTCGCGGGACACGTCCGCCCGGCCACGTCGCCGGACCAATCCTGCCCGACACGTCACCGCCGCCGCCGCCTCAGCCAACCCCCCCGCGCCCGTCACCCCCATTGCTCCCAGCGCCGCCGCGGTCTGGCGAGCCCATCAGCGCCCGCCCTCCGTCCGCCGCCGCCCGCTTCGGCGTCCGCCGCCGCTCCCGCCGCCCGCGCCTCCTCGCCGCCCGCCCCATGACCTCGCCCGCCACCGCCTCGGCCGCACCGGCCCGGCCAAGCCTGCCGCCGCCCGGCGGCCGCCCGGCCGCCATGAGCCGGCCTCGTCGTCGCCTCCTCCTCCTCGGTAGCCACTCCGGCCATCGCCCCGCCCCGGCTGCCTCCTCCGCCGGCGACCTCGGGCGCCACCTCGCTCGACCCGATCCGGCCAGCGAGATCCGACCTCGATTCCCGCGCGTTGACTTCTCTCTCCCCCCTCATCTTTCTCTAAGTCTTTTCATATCCATGATTTTTGTTGCATTTTCAACGTGTTGTAACTTTGTCATCGTAGATCCATTTTGTGCGTATAATATATCAAAATGTTCGCCTCGAAGAGTAGATCATTTCATCTCATTGCATCGTTTTCATTTGAGCTCATCTTGATACCCGAAATGCTGTTGGAAGAGTGCTATGTGATGTTAGTTTCTGTTTCGTAACAGAACTTGCACTTTTGTTATTTTTGCCATGATTAATGTGTGCACTCTAAGAATTTGAGTCCTACATGTGTTTTGAAATATGCCATGCCATCTTTCCAGGGGTATATGCCATGTATTTTTGTGATCTATGTGGTGACTAGCACAAGCATGCAAAGTAGGTGTCCTGCTGTTACTGATTTCAGCCCTGTTTTAGCTGATTTTGATGCCATGTTAACTTGATGCTACCGAGAGATCTATGCATATTTTGAGATACTTCAGTAAGGATGTTTTGTAAAGCATGTCTTGCCCTATCCATCCATGCCTTTGTTTGCAATTATGGAGTGCCATAGCTTGAGTCAATCGAGCTCTACTTTTGCTATCAAATGTTTCCTGGCAGATTGTTTACAGGTTATTCAATTTTGCCAAGCTTGTTGTGGTTGATCCATTTATGCTATGGTATTGTTCTTGCCATGTATGTCTTCTATGCCATGTCTTCTTGATGTATGTATGCTTAGTTTATCATTTAAGGCTCTGTAGTGAGTGCATTGAGCTTGTAAACATGCCTACTTGTTATCAGTTTTTGACATGCCATGTTGCTGAATCTGCTAACGAAACTTTCAATTTTGACATGGGTGTTACTATATTTTCTATTCCCTTTTGGCTTATGGTCAGTAAGGGACTTTTGTTTTAGGCTTTGAGTAGATTCATGCCATGCCATGTTTTGCTATTTTAAGGTCCTGTAGCATGTAGTTTTGTTGCTCTGAACATTGCAACCTGTTGCTGTTTTTGCCATGTCCAGCCTGATATTTTGTGCACTTTTGCCATGCTTGTTTGAACCTGTTATGATGTGAACTAGCCGTAGCTCAGTGCTCATTTTTGTCGAGCATCTTGTGTAGATCACTGCCGTGTGCTTTGTTGATACGTTTGGGTGCAGTAGCTTAATTAATTGTTGCTTGCTAAGTGGCATCATGCTGTTAATGGCAGATTTGCGCCATTCTTGTTTTGCTTGTCATTTGCAAACCGTGCATCCGATCCCGGTGATCTTTATATCGATTTCAACCGAAATCATCTCATCTTTCAGTGGCATGCTTGGTTTGCCAAGTTGATGCCTGGTTCATCATTTACCTTCGGGCGCATATACGCATTGCATATCACATCTCGCATATCATGTCATGTTTTGCATCATGTTGATTGTGCATTGCACCGTGATTTATTGTGGTTCCTTTGTTTGTGTTGTTGCTTTGGGTAGAGTCGGAGACGAGTGCGTGAACGAGGAACCTGTTGAGAACGCTTACGAGGATCAAGCTTTCGACAACTCGAGAACATTGCGAGCAAGATGACCATACCCTCGAAATCACTTCTATCTTTGCTATGCTAGTTGCTCGCTCTTTTGCTATGCCTATGCTGCGATGCCTACCACTTGCTATATCATGCCACCCATATTGCCATGTCAGCCCTAACCATCCTTTCCTAGCAAACCGTTGATTGGCTATGTTACCGCTTTGCTCAGCCCTCTTATAGCGTTGCTAGTTGCGGTGAAGCTGAAGTTTGTTCCTTGTTGGAACATGGAGATGTTGTTCCTTTTGGAACATGTTTACTTGTTGGGGATATCACAATATATATCTGCTATAATTAATACATCTATATACTTGGTAAAGGGTGGAAGGCTCGGCCTTATGCAGTGTTTTGTTCCACTCTTGCCACCCTAGTTTCCGTCATACCGTGTTATGTTCCTTGATTTTGCGTTCCTTACACGGTTGGGTGATTTATGGGACCCCCTTGACAGTTCGCTTTGAATAAGACTCGTCCAGCAAGGCCCAACTTTGGTTTTACCATTTGCCACCTAAGCCTTTTCCCCCGGGTTTTCGCGAGCCCGAGGGTCATCTTTATTTTAACCCCGGACCAGTGCTCCTTCGAGTGCTGGCCCGAACTGAGCTGCCTGCGGGGCCACCACGGGGAAACTCGAGGCTTGGTTTTACTCGTAGCTAGTCTCATCCGGATGTGCCCTGAGAACGAGATATGTGCAGCTCCTATCGGGATTTGTCGGCACAATCGGGCGGCTTTGCTGGTCTTGTTTTATTGCTGTCGAAATGTCTTGTAGTCCGGATTCGAGATTGATCGGGTCTTCCCAGAAGGAATATCCTTCGTTGACCGTGAGAGCTTATAATGGGCTAAGTTGGGACACCCTGCGCAGGTAATATCTTTCAAAGCCGTGCCCGCGGTTATGAGGCAGATGGGAATTTGTTAATGTCGGTTGTAGAAAACCCAAAGTTGACCTCAAATAAAATACACATCAACGCGTGTGTAACCGTGATGGTCTCTTCTCGCGAGTCCGGAAGTGAACACGATGTTGGAGTTATGTCGGACGTAAGTAGTTCAGGATCACTTCTTGATCGCTACTAGTTTCACGACCGTGCTTTGCTCCTCTTCTCGCTCTCTTTTGCGATGTAGCCACCATATATGCTAGTAAACTGCTGCAGCTCCACTTTACTACTCTGTCCTTCCTATAAGCTTAAATAGTCTTGATCTCGCGGTGTGAGATTGCTGAGTCCCGTGACTCACGATACTTCAAACACAGTTGCAGGTTCCGATGAGGCTAGTGCAGGTGATTCAACCGAGCTCAAGTGGGAGTTCGACGAGGAACGTGGTCGTTACTATGTGTCTTTTCCTGATGATCGATAGTGGTGCCCAGTTGGGACGATTCGGGATCTGTAGCATTTGGGGTATCTTCTTTATTTTGGTTCCGTAGTCGGACCTTGAGTGTACTCTGAATGATGGATGTTTATTTATGTCTGTGTGAAGTGGCATTGTAAGCCAACTATGTATCTCTTTCCCTTATTTATTACATGGGTTGTGTGAAGATTACCTCACTTGCGACATTGCTTTCAATGCGGTTATGCCTCTAAGTCGTGCCTCGACACGTGGGAGATATAGCCGCATCGGGGGCGTTACATAGGTCCCAGCAGTCAGGGGGACGTTTTTTTCGCGAAATACAGTTGTCCGCCCGGTGGATCCCTGCTGTCAGGTGAAGGAATAGTTATTTTGCGCGTAATAAGGAGGCACTTCCTTGCGGCCGCCGTGGACCCAGATGTCAGCCTCTCCACGTACAGTACTCTTCTGATGGAAGTCGTTCCTTGACCACGTTGACCACGCCGCGCCGAGAGTACCAGGGCGGTGGACGACGGCGAGGCCTAGGAAGGGGACGACGCAGCAGTGGAAGCCCGCGCGGAGAGGAGTACGAGGGTTCACTGGTTCAACTGTGGTGTGAAGCTGCCATCACCGCAGGGCCTGGCCAGCGGTGGGAATAGTAGGGGCAGTGAGGCCTCCGCGGCAGCACAGCCGGCCATGGGAGGCATGAGCATGCGGCACGACCTGTGCTGCTTTGGGCGGCTGGAGCAAAAAGACCAGAGGTTGAAGAAGCACTACGGCCATTGGATGGACATCGTACGGTCACTGGAGCTAGAATCGTTCATATTGACTAAGTTGACAAAGCACTCCGTCCCCGTCAACTTAGTAGGCCCACAAGTCAGCCTCCCACCAAGGTGGGTCCCAACTAGCAGGGGGAGTATTCATTTTTTTGTGCGTAATAAGGAGGCACTTCCGGTGGGTCCGAGCTGACACCGGGAGGAACAATTTTTTCTTGAAATACGGTGGCCCGACCGATGGGTCCCAGCAGTCAGGGGGGAAACATTTTTTCCACCAAATACGGTGGCCTGTCCGATGGGTCCCTGCTGTCAGGTGGAGGAATAATTATTTTCTGCGTAATAAGGAGGCACTTCTTTGCGGCTGCCGTGGACCCAGCTGTCAGCCTCTCCATGTACAGTACTCTTCCGATGGAAGTCGTCCCTTGACCATGTTGACCAGCCGCGCCGAGAGCACCAGGGCAGTGGACGACGGCGAGGCCTAGGAAGGGGACGATGCGGAGCCGGGGAAGACACGGCAGTGGATGCCCACGTGAAGAGGAGTACGAGGGTTCACTGGTCCGGCTGCGGTGTGAGGCTACCGTCACCGCAGAATAACAGGGGGTGTGGGTGAGTAGAGGGATGCCCTGGCCAGCGGTGGGAGTAGTAGGGGGCGGTGAGGCCTGCACGGGAGGCAGGAGCAGACGGTCCCGCCGGCGCTGGATTTGGCGGCTAGAGCAAGAATATCAGAGATTGAAGAAACACGATGGCCGTTGGATTGACATCCAACGGTTACGTCTGCTAGAATCGTTTGTTGACGTATATAATAATTAAAAAAATCTTGCATAAGCGTCAATTTAATAGGCCCACAAGTCAGACCATTCCCTCTTTTTTAATAATTTATATATAGCTCATTGCGACTTCTTATGCAATTTATTGCAGTCCATTTTTTTGGTTGGCCAGGGCCAATTTCGCATATTTTTGTGGGTTCCAAACTATTTTTAATACCGAAATGTCCAGCCAGATTTAAAGTACTTTGAAGATATATTTAAATTAGGTTAATGCCCAGTGAAATAGGAATCTAAAAATGTGAAAAATTCAGAAATTATAAAGTAATTGCCCATTTGTCATCTGTTTTTATGTTTACAACCCATTTCATATTACTTTCAAGATTTGCAGACGTCTTGAAAGAGTTGCAGCCCATCAAGGCGTAGAAAAATAAGTAGGCCTGGATTGGGTATTCTTCAGGAAAAAAACTGGGCTCATTTTCACAAAGAAAAAATAGTTGGGCTGGTCACATGGTGAACGTAAAATATAAGCCTGGGCTAGACGGGCCACAGCCCTGTTCAAACCCTACTCCGTCTCAACAATAACAAAAAAATACTGCTCGACCAGCTACTGTCGGGTTTCGGGTTCCGGCAGACCCTTAAGTTTCGAACACTGGGGTGCGCGCGGAGATCCAACCCACCACCGTCTCGCTCCTCGCCGAATCGCTGGGGCCTAAACAACTAAACAGAACAGCACAAAAGACACAAGATTTATACTGGTTCAGGCCACCATTGTGGTGTAATATCCTACTCCAGTGTGTGGTGTGGTGGATTGCCTCTTGGGCTGATGAGGAACAATACAAGGAAGAACAGCCTCGCGAGGGTCTGTTCTTGGCGGGTGTGATGAACTGCTAGGGGGTGTTCAGTCGCTCTAGCTACTGGTTTCTTGATGAGGATTCCGATCTCTCTCCCAGATGCCACTTCGTCTCTCTTTCTAGATGCCTCTACTATGGTGGCTAGCTCTACTTATATAGGCGAAGGCCCTGGGCCTCTTCCCAAATATTGAGCGGGAAGGGCGCCAACAATTGGCCATTTTGAAGGGGAACAGCGGGTACACTTATCCTGACTAAAGTTGGTCCTCGCCTGCCAAAGGCTCTGGTGATGAGGCCTGCTTGGGCTCCACGATGACTCCCTTCCTGCCGTTGGGCTGGTCTTGGTCTTGTTGCACCGAAACGGATGCCTTTGCTTGATGCTCTCGCCTGCGCTTGCTCCCTTTGCACCAAAGAGGAAAGGAGGACGCTGCACGGGCTGGCGCCCTTGGTCGTCATGGCTTGCGTCACGGGCACCTCGCGAGGTACCCTGCCTTGAACTCTCCGCCTCCTCATGAGCCAGCTGGCGAGGCTGTGCCCGAGAAGCTCCTTGTCGTCCGCCCATGAGGCTTGGCCCCTCGCGAGGGTCTTGAGCTTGCCTTGATGAAGATGGGCCGTGCTGGGCCTCCTCCGAGCCACGCCGCAGGCCGCAGCGAGCAAGTCTGAGACCCCGTTCCCAGAATGCCGACAGTAGCCCCGGCCCAGCGGCCTCCAGAACTTGGCCGCGAGCGAGGCGGCAAGTCTGGAGCGTCATGGGCCCCAACAACTGTGGCCTTGGGCGCCGCGTGGCGGTTGATTGGACGTGTGCGCCTCTGCAACCGCGTGGGTTGATAATAGAGCGGCATCTTCCTTTCCTCCTTTACTTTCTCCAGTTGCTGCTCAGATCCCCTTTCTTGCGCCTCTCCTCTCTGCTTCCAAGACCTTCAGATCCACTCCACCTGCGTGCCCTAGCCAGTCATGGCGCCTCGCCAAGCCCCAGCTGGAGCTTGGTACTCTCCTGCCTTGGACCCGCCAAATGTGTCAAGGGCGAGCCTCGCCCTGGTGCGCCGGTTGGCGGAGGCGCAGGGCGTCAATGGAACGGAGGTGTTCAAGGCCGGCTCTGCCGCCCCGGAGGGTCGGGGGAGTACCTTCTACCCGCTCTTCGTGAGCGCCATCATTGCTGGTCTGGTGCCTCCCTTTTCTGAGTTCTTCTTCTCCGTCCTCCGTCACTACAACATTCAAGCTCTGCACCTCCATCCCAACTCCGTCCTTCTTCCGCGATCTTAGCCTACTATTGTGAGGCCCATGTTGGGGTGAAGCCCTCGGTGGCCTTGCTGCGCCACTACTTCTCCTCCGAACCTCCAGCGGTTCCGCCTCCAGCGTCTTGTGAGCTTAAATCGCATATGTCGGAGCCATCGCCATTTCAAACCACAGGAAGCCGAGTGAGGGGCTTGAGAGCAAGTGGGTCTTGGTGGATGCTGGGCGCATCCACCTCGGCTGATCCTGCCCACGGAGTGCCCCGAGAGCTCCGGCGACGGTCCCGAGTGGAGCTTGGAGCCCAGCAAAAGCTGGTCTTGGAGAAGATGGGCCGCAGATCTGAAGCCGGCCAGCAGTGGCGGGCGGCTGACCGGTGCGTCGCTGCTGAGGGAGTTCCTGGAGCATCAACTGGCTCCGCTTCGTCAGTACTCGCTTCCGATGTGGAGGCCTCACTCGAGCCCCGTGGTCCTGGCCAGCGAGGATCTGGCGACGGTCCTCCAGTCCTTGGTTGGGGGTGATGTGGCGAGACTGGAGGGCGCCCCTGCGCCCTTGTTCCTTCGCGAGGATTGGGAGCAGGTAGTGGGGCCCATGCATGTCTTCAATGGGGACGGGCCCGTGCCCGTGGAGGCTCCGGAGGACCTGGTGGACGTGTCCTCTTCCAACTCCAGCGAAGAGGTGGAGGAAAGGGAGCCGGGAGAGGGGGTTGATTCGGGGGCGGAGTCAAGGGCTCCCCCCCTTTGGCGCAGGTCCCGCACTCTCCGCCTCCCCCAGTGGACGACGACGAGGATGAGGATGGCGGGAGGCAAGCCTGCCCCGATCCCGAAGAAGGACGGGACTGGCTGGTCCCAGCAGGTCCGCCTTGCCCCGGGCGATCCGCAGACGCGTGCCTCTGCTCCTGGTCCCCTTGAAGTTGATCCTGCAGTCGGCTCTCGGGCTTCAAGTATGGCCGGAGGTTGCTCGAGTCCTCCAAAGCACGACAAGTAAGTGCTTGATTCTTGTTTTATTCCTTGCTTTGTCGCGAGGCTTGATATCTGTATCTCTTGGCTGGTGGCGCTGCTGGCGAAAAAGCTGAAGGGGCTCTGAGGCTTCCTGCAGGCGGTGCCTCTGCCATGAAAGGAAGGCGATGGCAAGACACGGCCTCTCCTGCCCGGTCATCCTCGCGAGGCCTGGCGGAGCTGGCTGGGGCGAGCTCAGCCCCCATGGCCCAAGCGACTCCCGAGGTGTCCTTGCCTGATGCCGCCGCCATAGCTGTTGGGGCGCAGCAGGTCCCGCCTCACGATACTGTGGTTACGCCGCCGCCATCTCCTCCTACTCCACCAACTGTTGTCTCTCCGACTCCTCCCACTGTCCTGGATCGTGCTGCCACTGAATTGGACCGGCTGCGGCAGGATCTTCTGGGCGCCGACCCTCGCTTGGTGGCCGGGCGCTTGGAGCTGGCCTCTGGTTGGATTCGCTCCGACGCTTTGATTCGGGCGGCGCTGGTCCAGGCCTCGAAGGCTTGCGACGAGGAGAAGCAGGCTGTCCGTGAGGCGAAGATTTCCCGCGATGCTGCCCTGGGGGAGGCAGCCAGCATCCAAGGTCGCTGTGAGACGTTGGAGGGCGAACTGAAGGGCCTGCAGAGCCAGCTTGCTGAGGAGGCCCGCCTCTGCCAGGAGCAGGAGGAAAGCATGAAGGCTCGTGAGGCGGCCGTCAAGGACCGGGAGGCCAGGCTGAAGAAGCGCCGTGACCGCCTAAGCGGCTGGAGCAGGCTGGGAGGCGAGGAAAGTCGAGCTGGACGACAAAGCGCGGGTTCTTGCGGAAGATCGCGTGGCCTTCATGGATATAGAGGTGAAGGCTCGCTCTTTCTTTGAGGGCGCTTCTGACGGCGACTGGAGAGTCCGGCTGGCGGCCGAGGATGGTCTGCCAAGCTGGTTCCCTTCTGGTTCGCTCTTGAAGATGTCACCCTTGGCCTTGGCCCTACGGCCGAGGCCGAGGCGCGTGTCTTGTCTTCTGCGGCACTGACGCGGGTCCTCACCCACGTCTACCTTCGCGATCACAGTGTTGACCTGGACAGCCTGCTGGAGCCAGCAAGCGGCGAGCATGCAGCCGCCGCTGCCAAGGCTGTGAAGGGTCGCGCGGAGGCTCTGTTGGGGAAGTTCCGGGCCTTCAGCACCAAGCCGAAGCAACGCACTGCCGGCCCTGCTGCTCCACGAGGCGAACCCACTCCGCGCTGCTCCACGCCGACAAGTGACTCCGTTGTGGCTCCTGCCCTGCCTTTAATTCCTGCACATGTATCATGCCTCGGGGAGGCGTTTAAACTTGCATTTGGTATTGCGATAACAGTGTGGACTGTAATATTTGCTTTTGAATTCCTTGAATTTTGCGCTTCCTACTTGCTTATGTTCTACACCGGCAGAGCCCGGCCCCGCGCATACCTCAGCCGCCGTTAGCCCCGACCGGAAACCAGGACGGGACCAAGGAGTGAGGGGCTACGTGACAAGTTAGGCTCTGAGTCGCGATGCTCGGGAGTCCCCTTAGCGCCTAACAACAAGTAGGGAGGTGAGGCGCGCGGATCCACCGTTCTCGTCTGCGAGCCCGGCCCACAGATACCTCAACCGCCGTTAACCTTTGGAACTAAGGGGTGAGGGGCTACGTGACCAGTTAGGCTCCTGATTCGCGATGCTCAGGAGTCCCCCTTGACGCTCAAACGGCATTCGTACCTTGGCTCCGCTCGGGAAGTGACGTGCGACGAACCAGGCCCGGGGGGCCTGGCTGGGTGGCGTGCGTCTGGGCGTGACCCATGCGCAGCCCCCGTGTCCAGCCCCCTCATGCGGTGCTCCCGAGGGGAGGCGTTGCGATGAGGCCAGACACTGAGCTCTGGGCTCCCTGAGGTTGGTGCGACCCGGAGGCCACCCTCAGTTGTTTATCACCAGCGGGCGTGGCGCTTCCGCATGCGTCTGAGCATAGCCTCCTCGGCTGTGTCGTCGACCAGCCGCGAGCATGGTGCTTCCATCAGTGCGTGGGTGGGGGGCTCCCCTCGGGAGCCCCGGGTCGTATCTAGCCCACCACGACACGTGGCCCGCACGGTAGGGCTGGGCGAGGTGTATATGGGCACCCGTGAGCCAGCGCGTGACTCACGGGCCCTACCTCAAGGCGGGTTGCGCTGGATCTGAGCCTTATCTTGGAGTGTGTTCCTGCAAATTTGGCGGATGCGGTGCTCTCGTCTTGGTCCCGGCTCGAGCTGGTCTCGGCCGTCGGCGGCAAGCAGTCGCGATGCCATGGACAAGACCAGAGGTGAGGGCGGAGAGCGGTAGGAGCCCTGAGTCGCGATGCTCGGGCACCCCCCTTTAACGCATAAGCTGGGTTAGATGACGAAACTCTACATCCTCGGGTCCGGCTCTCGGGCTGGTCTCGGCCGTCACTGGCAAGCTAGGTCGCGATGCCATGGACAAGACCAGGAGGGTGAGGGCGGAGAGCCGTAGGGCCCCGAGTCATGATGCTCGGGCACCCCCTTTAACGCCGCAAGGTAGGTCGATCAAGAACTCACGTCCTCGGGTCCGGCTCTCGGGCTGGTCTCGGCCGTCGGTGGCAAGCCAGTCGCGATGCCATGGACAAGACCAGAGGGTGAGGGCGGAGAGCGGTAGGAGCCCTGAGTCGTGATGCTCGTGCACCCCCCCCCTTTAGCGCAAGGCTGAGCTAGGTGTGAAACTCTCGTCCTCGGGTCCCGGCTCTCGGGCTGGTCTTAGCCGTCGGCGGCAAGCCAGGTCGCGATGCCATGGACAAGACCAGAGGGTGAGGGCGGAGAGCCGGTAGCAGCCACTGAGTCGCGATGCTCGTGCACCCCCTTTAACGTGCAAGATTCATCACCGGAAAAGGCACCAAATAACAAGCATGGTGGAACGAGAGCACAATCCTAAGGGAAACGTAAGAAGGATACATGCCGCTGGGGCAGGCCCGAGCGGCTTGGGGATGATGCAGCCCGAGGGGCGCCCCCAACAGGATAGGCTAATGACATGAAATAAAAGGGATACATGCCGCAGGGACGGACCCACGCGGCCTGAGAATGATGCGGCCCTGAAGGCGCTCCCAGCCGGGAATAAAACTTAAAGATGTCAATTGGTGATGTTGAGGACGAAGGGGTGTTGGTGTAGCAGACTCGGTGGGCTGCGGGAGCCGACCTCACGAGCCCCCAGGCCCTGGGGCCTCAGGAGGATCCGAAGGCGCTGGCGGCTCCTCGCGGGCCATCTCCATCTCTGCCAGGGCTGTGGCGTGCCTGACCTCTCGAGCCTCCAGGATGGCCCTCATGAGATGCTGGTGCGCAGCAGCCGCGTTTGGCAGGCCATAAGGCATGCGCGCGTGTAGTGGGCGGACCCTCGCAACGTCCCACTCGCGAGGGCAGGCGCTCTTGAGACGCGGCTCGGTTGAGCCCTGGTATGTCGATGCAGACGCGCAGCCCACCATCCTCGCCTGGATGGGGGGCCACAGCGGGCAGGCGACGGCTGCCCCTCATGACCGTTGTCTCCTGTAGCTCCTGAATGGCCTTGCTGACGAACTCCCGAGGGTTCAGGCCTCCTTGCCTTGCTCCTGTTTGCGGGAAACATGCTTCGAAGCACGCCTCCACGTGGTGCCCAAGCGCCTCCCTCGTGACCTTGGCGAGGTCGGCGGCCCTCCAGGGGAGAGCCCCCGAGCCCTTCCTGAGGAGGGCGCCGGGCGCGCTTTCCTATGCGATGGAAGGAGGCTCCCCCTGGCCCGGTGCGGGCCTTGAGGGGCCTGCCTCTTGAGGAGCCGGGCCGGTAGATGTCTTCTTCTTCTTGTGTGCGGCCTCGTGAGGCCTCCTGCTGCTGTGGTCTGGGTCTTCTAGCGATGCGTCCTGAAAGGCTCGCTCCAGGGAGCACACCGCGTCTCTCTCTTCACAGGGCACCGTGATGACCCCACCGCTTCCTGCCATCTTGAGGACGTTGTAGCCATGGTGGGTTACGGCCATGAATTTGGCCAGCGCCGGGTACCCGAGGATGGCATTGTACGGCAGGCAAATGTGGGTGACGTCGAAGTCTATGAGCTCGGTGCGGTAGTTGTCGCGAGCCCCGAAGGTGACAGGAAGGCGGACCTGCCCGATCGGGACCGTGGAGCCGTCGGTGACTCCGGAGAAAGGCTTGGTTAGCTGAAGCTGACTGTAAGGCACTTGAAGATTGTTGAATGTTTCCACGGACAGGACGTTGAGTCCTGCCCCGCCGTCGATGAGGGTCTTGGTGACCAGCACGTTGCTGATGATTGGGGAACAAAGCATCGGAGAACTCCGGCTGTGGCCGCGTACTTGAGCTGATCCGCTGAGCTGAACGTGATGGCGCACGCCGACCACCTGAGAGGGCGCGTGGCCTCGAGCTTGGGGAGGACTGCATTCACTTCGCGGGCGAACTACTTGAAGATGCGCTGAGAGGCTGGGGCTTGAGCTCCGCCCAGGATGCAGGCGATCGCACGCGGCTCCTGGAAGCCCCCAGCCCCGTCGTCCTGATGACGGTCTTCAATTCTCCTTGGCGGCGGCGGCAGCGGAGGGAGGCCTGCGTTCCCCTGCGGGCGATCCTCGCGAGGCTGATCCCTCCAGCCTCCCTCGCGAGGCAGGTCTTGCCAACGGTCCTCACGAGGTTGGTCGCGCCACCCTTGGCGCGGGCCGCGGTCTTCCCAGCGTCCTGCATTCCTTCCTCCTCCTCGGACGTAGCCCCGGTCGCTGCGCTCAGGGCGTCTGCCGACCCTTCCTTCGCGCACGGCCCGGAGCTCTTGGCATTCAATTGTGTTGTGGGTGTGGAGGTCGTGGTACACGCAGTACCGACTGCCCTTGGAGGACTCGGGCTGATCTCTGCCTCGCTTGGTGTCTGGTTCAGCCGCAAGTACGGCAGCCCCCTTGCGCTTCACGTCCTTGGCCTTGGACTTCTTTCCTTCGGGATCTGCGGCAAGCAGCTCGAGGAGGGAGAGGCGCCCCTCCTCAGCCCTGGCGCACTTGGTCGCCAAGTTGAACAGCTCCAGGGAGGTGCACAGATCTTCATGCATCGCCAGCTCCTCCTTCATCTTGACATCGCGCACGCCGTCGGAGAAGGCAGAGATGATGGCCTCCTCCGTTACCCTGGGGATCTTGAGGCGTGCATTGTTGAAGCGCTGGATGTACTTTTGCAGGGTTTCCCCTGGCTGCTGCTTGATTCGGTGCATGTCGCTCACGGCGGGCGGCCGGTCGCGAGTACCTTGGAAGTTGGCGATGAAGCGGGTGCGCATCTCGGCCCAGGAAGAGATCGTGCACGGGCCGATTCAGAGCCAGTGGGGCTCCGTCCTTGAGCGCCATGGGAAACCAGTTCACCATGACCTTTTCATCCCCGTTGGCAGCCTCAATGCCCAGCTCGTAGAGCTGGAGGAACTCCGTAGGGTCAGCTGTGCCGTCGTAGCGAGGAGGCAGGTCTGGCTTGAACTTGGCGGGCCACGCGACGCAGCGCAGCTCGGAGGTGAATGCGCGGCAGTCCGCCATGGCCGCGGGGGGCCTCGGACGACAGAGAGCTTGGTCTTGCGGGCCTCCCTGCGCCGTGACTGGGGGCAGTGCAGGGTCTTGACGTGCTGGAGCGGGGAGCGCTCGGGCAGCTTCTTGTGGGCGGGAACTTCTTGACAGCTCTGCTCTTGCCGCGCCGGCGCCTGGCGGAGAGGGTTCCGCCCAGGGGCCGTGCGCCTTGGGGCCAGGGCGCCTTCTTGAGGAGGAGGCGGCTGAGGCGCCCCGGGAGCTTCATCGCCCGCGCGAGGCGGGGTGCGGTGCAGCGAGACGGACGGTGCGGTGGCGCCTCCTACAGCGCGACGAGCTCGGCGACTTCGGTCGAGCCATTCTTCATAAACGCTGTCGTCGGGCGGTAGCGCAGGAGCTCGTTCGCTGCGATGAGTGCAGCTTGGCCTCCATGCGAGCGCAGAGGCGCGCGTGACGAAAGAACCAGCGGGGTGAGCGAAAGCGTGGCGGTGCGGCCGTCCGCCTCATGGACAGTCTGGGGCGATGCTTGCTGCTCGTTCCCGCGGACGGTGGCAGCGCTAATGACGGCAGGTGACGAGAACGACGAGGGCGCCCGCGACGGGAGCTGTCTGGCGACATGGGAGGCGAGGGCGGCTCGGCGCTTCAGCGCGGTTCCGGCAGGCGTCGAACATGGTTGCGGTGGTCGGGGAAGAACGAGGTGACGAAAGGCAGATTCCGGCGCACCCCTACCTGGCGCGTCAAATGTCGGATTTCGGGTTCCGGCAGACCCTTAAGGTTCGAACACTGGGGTGCGCATGGAGATCCAACCCTCCACCGTCTCGCTCCTCGCCGAATCGCTGGGGCCTAAACTACTAAACAGAACAGCACAAAAGACACAAGATTTATACTGGTTCAGGCCACCATTGTGGTGTAATACCCTACTCCAGTGTGTGGTGTGGTGGATTGCCTCTTGGGCTAATGAGGAACAATACAAGGAAGAACAGCCTCGCGAGGGTCTGTTCTTGGCGGGTGTGATGAACTGCTAGGGGGTGTTCAGTCGCTCTAGCTACTGGTTCTTGATGAGGGTTCCGATCTCTCTCCCAGATGCCTCTTCGTCTCTCTTTCTAGATGCCTCTACTATGGTGGCTAGCTCTACTTATATAGGCGAAGGCCCTGGGCCTCTTCCCAAATATTGAGCGGGAAGGGTGCCAACAATTGGCCATTTTGAAGGGGAACAACGGGTACACTTATCCTGACTAAAGTTGGTCCTCGCCTGCCAAAGGCTCTGGTGATGAGGCCTGCTTGGGCTCCACGATGACTCCCTTCCTGCCGTTGGGCTGGTCTTGGTCTTGTTGTACCGAAACGGATGCCTTTGCTTGATGCTCTCGCCTGCGCTTGCTCCCTTTGCACCAAAGAGGAAAGGAGGACGCTTCTTGCTGGCTGGCGCCTCGATCGGGCGCCTTGGTCGCCATGGCTTATGCCACGGGCACCTCGCGAGGTACCCTGCCTTGAACTCTCCGCCTTGTCATGAGCTAGCCCGACGAGGCCATGCTGAGAAGCTCCTTGTCGTCCGCCCTCATGAGGCTTGCCCCTCGCGAGGGTCTTGAGCTTATGCTGATGAAGATGGGCCGTCTTGGGCATCCTCCGAGCCACGCCCTTGCAGCCGAGCGAGCAAGTCTGGGACCCCGTTCCCAGAACGCCGACAGCTACGTCCTAGGTGTCAGCCAATCTTGTGTTGTTTTCTTGTCTATTGACTATATACGCTCACAATGCCGTGGGTCCCAGATGTCAGGAAAACACTAGGAGGAAGCATTTTATTTTTCCATGCATTGACATGGTGGGCCCCTACTATCATCCTCTCCACGTACTTCTGCCAATTCCTATTGTTTGTTGACCATGTTGACAACGCGAGAGGGCGGCGTTACGGCGCGCGCATTCAAAGTCTTGTGGAGGAGACGACGACGAGGCCTCGTCGTCGGCGTTAACGATTTAGGAGACGGTTAGGCGGCGTCGTCTTGAGGCGCAACCAGCCGTCGGAGGCGGAAGCAGGCGGCCCCGCCGGCGCTGGTTTGGTTTTGGTGGCTGGAGGAAGAAATGACTAAAGAAACACGACAAACTGTAAAAGCAGCAGGAGTACTTAACAACCTTAACTGAAACCAGCAGGGGCACTTAACAACCATAGCTGAAAGCAGTATGAGTACTTATACAGGTTCAACTGTAATAAGCACACCTCGAACAGTGCTACTTTGCCTATAGTTAACCAAGGGTGAGGCCGCCAAGCCCCAGGACAAAGCCCAGGCGCCACCCCGCGCATCCATGACCTTCTGAAAGCGGCTTCATCTCACAATGTGGTTAATAAACTGGATATTCGCTTTAGAGCCATGAAAAAGCAGGAACATAATCTTCTGTCCTATTCTCCAAGATGGACGGGCCTTCGTTATTTGAGACCACCCATGAGTAAGTATCTTTTCACCTTCAAGGGGAATGGAGTAGGTCGACATAAACATCATGTTGTGACCAAGCGCAAGTCTGACCTGACCATGGTCAGGCATATGTATAGGAACAATAGAACTGGGCAGTTTCGGTTTCAAGAAGATCAAAGCTGTAAAACTGTGTATAAGCAATAGTTTATGAACAACATATATATAACAGAAAACAGCTCGTACCATAAGTTTCTCGACACAGTTGGACATGTTCAACGAGTGCAGCAGTGGCACACTTATCCCACGTGGCCTTCCACCATTGAAACGCCCCACAAGGACCTCAAGACAATCATTAAAGTGTAGGAACTTGTGGATCTCGTCCCAGCCAACTTCAATTGCCATCAAGAATGCCGAGTTGTTACAGAATAACAAACGAGCAGCCTGCTTAACTCTGAAAAAACCTACACGTGCCACCAATTATAAGAAAATATTAGTTAGAAGTAGCATCTTCGTGAGAGATTCGTTGCTACTTCTAAAGTTAAATTATGATTAATTAGATGTAATAGGTGGATTAAGAAGTAATCGAGGCAACAAGAAAGAACCAGATACAAAACTAACATGGATGAACAATTGGAACGACGTCGGGGTGGAAGATTGCAGTGAAGATGAGACTAGGTTCTGCTATTTCCATCAACATTCGTGCGCCAGCTTTCAGTCCGTAACACTTGAGAAAGTTTATCCAAGTTCGGCCATAAAAAAGATCTTCTTGGTTCATGAACCCAACTCAGAACTTATATCCATGGCTTGTCTTCACTGTGACCATTAAACTAGTGTATTCAGTTATGGCAAGGCCGAGCATCTTGAGTACATGTGTTCTGGCAGAGCAAATAATGCAGTACAGGAAAAATAATATGAGAACACAATGTATTCCCTATCCAAATCTAGAAATAAATTCCTCCTTCACATCAGTGTTGATCATCGTACTGGTAGTACCTTTTATCCAAATATAGCAATCCTAATTTCCAAATTAGTCGACAGCATGTTCGAAAAAACCCCACCCTCCCGGATACAAAAGAGGATTCTAGGAACATACTGTGCGTGTTTTAAAATCCTGTGTTAGAATGAGAAGGAACAAGTGTGGCGTCTCGCCGAGGGTGCAGAAACCTGTAGGGTCCTCGCACTTTGGGCACTAAAAATGAAACACACTAGATTCAGTAGGAAGAAAAATGCATCAACGGCGGCGGCTGCCATCCTAGGATTACCTGCGACCAAGGGACTTGGATTTATCGGGGATGGATGAAGAATTCAAACCTGGTTCTCCATGAGAAAACCCTATGCAATCGCCGAGAGGAGGTTTTCTCTGAACAAGCAGACGAGGGAGAAGGGGATTCAGGCCCAGTGAAATATTGCCGCTTCATCCGTCCAGCTTACTGCTAAAGCTAGAAAGGGGGGTTGTGATTTGACGGCTCATTGGACATTACTGCGGCGCTACGACCGGGGTATGTCTACCGTGCAGTTGTGCACTCTAATTTGTGCATATGGCACGTGGACCCCGTTGCCGGATGCCCCACATATCAGCGAAAGGAAGTAGAAAGATAGGAGTAATTAGTTACACAAAAAAATATTTTGACAGAGAGATACTCCCTCTCTAAAGAAATATACAAATCTTTTATATCACAATTTTATACATAAGAAAAATCAAGGGGAATATATAAACATATATAATTATAAAAAACAGAGTTGTTTTTAACACAGTATAGCCGAGTTGGTGATGATGGTGTGCCTGCCATCCTGCAATATAGGCCGCCCGATTTATATCTGACGGATAGGAAGGAAACAATGGCAATTTTGCAAACAGGTACCCACACACCTCTCCACATTTGCAAATAAGGCCTTCCCTCGTTCATCATTTTCTCTCACAAGATAAAATACTCATACAAATGCATCTTGATGTTACGCGCAATGCACAGGCATTATGGGGGTTCAACTGAGAATATAATATTCAGACAGGCTCACGGTTCTGGACTTTGGGCCGCAGGCCCACCTTGCATGTTTGGGGGCCCATGTGTTCTACCTCAGCGCTTTTCATATTGCAAGCGATCGGTACGGCGCTGGTTTTAGATGCTGTCGCAAGGCGAATACACAAAATTGAATAAAGCACGACGGCTGTTGGAATGAAATCGAACGACAGTTCCTAACCAGCATAGGGGAGGCCGAACAGGAGCTCACCATTTCGGCCACTAATGAAATATTCAATGCAAGAGAAAATCAAGACTGGAGGAAACCCATCATTGATTATTTGTGTGATCCTAGTAGAAGGGTGGACATAGTTGTTCGGCGTATGGCTTTCAAATACACAATGAGAGATGGTGGTGTTTCTCGCCGAATGATTGATGATGTTCTTTTAAAGTGCTTGGACGAGGACCAAGAAAGAGTTGCTATGGGGGAGGTTCATGAAGGTATTTGCGGCACTCATCAGTCGGCTCCCAAGATGAAATGGTTGCTACGACGTGCTGGGTTTTATTGGCCGACTATGATTAATGATTGCTTCAGATATTACAAAGGGTGTGAAGCTTGTCAAAAAATTGGTGATATTCAGTTGGCTCTGCTGCTATGTTACATCCCATTATCAAGCCGTGGCCTTTCAGAGGTTGGGGTTTAGACTTTATTGGACAAATTCATCCGTCTTCCTGAAAGGGGCATCGGTTCGTATTGGTGGCAACCAATTATTTCACTAAATGGTCTGAAGCAGTACCTCTCAAGAACATGACACATACGGAGGTAATTTAATTCATAACCGAGCACATTATTTATAGATTCGGCGTTCCTCAAACGTTGACTACGGATCAAGGCTCATCTTTCATGTCACACCAAGTTAGAGAATTTGCCGAATCTTATAACATAAAGTTTCTCAATTCCTCTCCATATTATGCCCAAGCTAATGGACAAGCTGAGTCTAGCAATAAAATTTTAATCAAGCTCATCAAGAAGAAGATTGATGTCAGGACCCCGATTCCAAGTCACATTGATCTATCCGGTAACACCTCATATCACTTTGCGACCTCACGCACGGTATTCCCACGGGTGTCGCCTTACCATGGCCCGGGACCGTTTGCGCCTTTTGGCTCACGTATATGATAGTGTCGCTAGCATCCATATGACAGATAACCCGGGCCGACATGACTAGTCATGAACCCAAAGTGGCACTAACTTACGGGGACAGGCATACATGAATCAACATCGAGCATGTCGGTTAGCAACGTGCGAATCCGGGCTGTAGCACTGGGCTAACAGGACTCCGGTGAACCAGGCTGTAGCAGGCTAGGCAGGACTCCGGATGTCACTGCGTGACATTTCCCTGAAGGGACAAACACAGCAACGACATGAATCACATGCCGGCCAGTCAAGTGTTCCGAGCAGAGTCTTTGGGCTAGCAGGACACCGGTGAACCGGGCTATAGCGGACTACTATGGCTCATGGAAGCACAAGACTACATTTCCCCATAAGAGAGGCTACCAAGGATAACCAACTAGGTTGTCGGATCCCACACATACCAAGCATTTCAATCATACACACAATATGCTCGATATGTGTAAATACAACATGGCATCACAACATAACTCTACGACTCAAGTATTTATTCAATAGGATCCGAGGAGCGAGATATTACATACATGGGTCTCACGACCCAGCATTCAGAGCAAACAAGTCAAGCACAAGCGGAAGCTTAACATGTCTGAGTACAGACATCTACAAATGAAAAAGGCTGAGAAGCCTGACTATCTACCAGATCCTGCCGAGGGCACGAGATCGTAGCTGAGGTAACAAGCTAAACGTCGAAGTCCACGTGGAACTACTAGTGAGACTGAAGTCTCTCTGCAAAAACATTAGTACAAATGTACCCAGCAAGACTTACATTAGAACTATCTACATATGCATCATTATCAACAAAGGGGGTGGTGGAGTTTAACTGCAGCAAGCCAGGTTTGACTCGGTGGCTATCCTGAACTACGACTGCAAGTAACTCCCAGCAAGACTTACATTAGAACTATCTACATATGCATCATTATCAACAAAGGGGGTGGTGGAGTTTAACTGCAGCAAGCCAGGTTTGACTCGGTGGCTATCCTGAACTACGACTGCAAGTAACTCTTTTGAGGTGGCGCACACGAGTCCACATATTCACCATATCAATACAACACTATGGATCCACTCTCGTCTCCCTACGAGAATGCCATCCATAGCACTCACGCTTATCTTGCGTATTTTAGAGTATCCACTTTCACTTGTCTATGAACTGTACAGGCAACCCAGAAGTCCTTTACCGTGTACACGGCTATTCGAATAGATGATGTTAACCCTACAGGTGTGTACTTCTTCACACACGCTCTCGCCACTTACCACCACGTACACCTCGTGTATCTCGACAACCTTCAAGCGGAACACTGGCGAGGGAGTCGGCCACGACCTGACTAACCACACAAGTCTCTCGTCCAGGTTTATCGCCTATTCGGGTTCCATCCTCAAGGAGATCCGGCCGGGGTGTTGCTCACGGCCCCAAACGATGTGTGCAGGGTTCCCAAGTCCACCATCTGGGTGCCACTTGGTACACAGACCATTGTGCCTAGTCATCCCAAGCCCACATGCATCGGTGCCACTTGGTAGACTACTAACACTACCTACAAACACCAGAAACTAGTTGCAACTCCTGGACAGAGATCATGTTGATTAATAAGTCGAGAGGGGTCGAATTACCGGAACCCAATGCGTGGTAGTAACTGTTCATGGATCACAAACACAGAACTCAATTCCTGAGGGCGGTTTCAATGAGACAACCCACCATGTACTCCTACATGGCCTCTCATCGCTACCTTTACCAAATCTTGTTCACACACTTAGCTCTCAACAGTAGGACATGTTCACCACATTCCAATTCATTCCCGATGAATCAGACCTGACACAACTCTAAGAAATAGCAGGCATGACAAACAAGCATGAATGAGTAGGCACATCAGGGCTCAAACAACTCCTACTCATGCTAGTGGGTTTCATCTATTTACTGTGGCAATGACAGGTCATGCAGAGGATAAAGGGGTTCAACTACCGCAGCAAGTAACAAATGAATCATTGTTGTCCTAATGAAGTAAAAGAGAGCAGGAGCGAGAGAGTGGGATTGTATCGGAATGAACAAGGGGGTTTTGCCTGCCTGGCACTTCTGAAGATAGTATAGCTCTTCATTAGTGTCATCGAACTCATCGTCGGTACGTCGTCTACTGAGAGGGGACAAACACCGGCAACAGAGAAGGAACACAATCAATGCAATGCAACAATATGATGCATGGGTGTGACATGGCAATATGCTGTGGTTTGAGCTAATGCAACTAGCAACCAGATTAAATGAAGTTGGTTTGAATCCAAGATTCAAATTCAAACTCCATATGTGGATATTTAAATACCATTAATATGATTTGTGCTAAACAGCAGCTATAAGTTGTTCTAACATGCATGAAAATGGTACATATAGATAGATTGGATTTTTCTGATCATTTTTCATATATAATTTATTTCATTTGGAGTTACGGTTGAATTTCTATGATTTTTAGAAGTTTGGGGCATTTTCAGGAATTCCTAATTTATTTTAAACCCAAAAGTCAATTTACTGCATCAGCACTGCATCATGCCTGCATCAGCAGGTCAAAAGCGCTGACCCAGGTCAACCTTGACCAGTGGGTCCCGCATGTTAGTGTAACCGCATCAGCAGCAGAGGCTGACTAGTGGGGTCGGTCAACGCTGAGATGGCAAGGTCAAACAGACCGGTGGGGCCACGGTCATTAGCTTAAATTAAACAGGGAATAACCCTGTGGTTAATTAATGGGTGGGGCCCGTCTGTCAGCGTCTGTTAGAGAGGGATTAGTGGTGATTAGCCTTAATTAAGCGACCACGTCAGCGGTCGACACCGGCGACCGAAAGCACGGCGGTGGCTCACCGGAGATGCTCGGGTTTGAGCTACGGGCGGCTAAATGAAGCGCGGAAGGGCTCGCTGGAACGCCCGCGGAGCGGCGCATCCAACGCTGGAAGCGGTTTGCGCAGGGGTGGGCTCTAGCGGCGGCGGCAACGAAGTCAGCGGCGGCCGAAGCTCGGGTGCTCGCGGATTTGGCGCCACGGCCTGCGTTCGAGCAAGTAGCAGGCTAGGGAGGTACTACGCGTTTCTGTGAGTGCAACGGTCACACGCATGGGACCAACTGGTCACCGAAGCGTGGCCGGCGACGAGCTCGTGCGGCAGCGCGATTCGGTCTTCAAGGGGGCGATGGCTACGGCGAGAAATCGAGGCGGGGAGGAGGGGGTTTTGGTCATTGAACTCACAAAGGGGGCGATGGGATGGTCAGCGTGCTCCGGGGAGGCCTGGAGGCGACGAAACGACGACAAAGATCTCCGGCGTCGGGAGGTTGAAGATGATGTCGATGGCGGCGATACAGCTCGTCCCCGATTGGTTGGCTAGTCGAGGGCGTAGAAGACGTCATTGCGGAGCTCTCGGGCATGGTGAGAGGTCGAGGGGGAGGCGGTGGACGCGGCAGTGCTCGTCGGTGCTCCTGGCTGCGCTTTGTTCTTGCGAGAGAGAGGGCCAGAGGGGGATGTGAGAGGGGAGAGAGACAGAGGGAAACGAGGGCATCTCCGTGGCACGGTTGGAAGCGCCGACACGACGTGAGGTGGCAAGTAGGAGCTGGCGCGTCTCGATGTCGTCAGACGCAGCTATACGCTCTGGCGGGAGGAAGAAGACGCAGTGCTGCCACGGTGGGCTGGGCCTGCAGGCTGGGCTGCTGCTACGAATAAGCTACCAGTGGGTTTTCTCCTTTTTTCTATTTCCTTTTCTATTTTTCTTTCTCTGTTCTAGTTTTGTTTAGGCACTAAACCATTTTTTATAAATTCTGAAATTATTTGTGGGAGCTCTCTGCAATATACAAGTGACCCACAATTATTTTCAAAATATCTGGAGCTATAAAATTATTTATAGCTTTTATTGCTCCAACTCAAATACAATATGGATTAACTCAAAAATCCAAAATGTCCAAGAAATATACCCATCATTTTTGGCAGAGGTTTCCACCTTAACCAAAAATCATGAGCATTTTTAAAGGCATTTTGGGATCATTGAAAATGATTTTATTTGATCCTATTTGAACTCATTTAGTGCTAGGGTTTGAATCAATCCCCATTTCAAGATTAAGAGCAAAATAAACATGAGGCAACACATGACTAGCTAGCCCAGAGCATATCAGAACTAGGGATGTGACAACTCACCCCCACTAAACAAGAATCTCGTCCCGAGATTCAGGATGGGAGGTAAGAAGACAAAGGGGACACTAAGTATCACAAACTTCATGATCCAACTGTCTTCTCAAGGTTGTTGATTTGTTGACTCAAATTGATCTTGACGTCTTTGCTTTCGAGATCTTCATCCAACACGAGGGCAAAAGAGCGAAACATGTCTACATGGATGGATCATCTTGATGATCACAAGATCAACTCACGGAATGAGACGTAGAACATCTCTCGAGCTGAGACACGAAGCATACATCCGAAGGGATGGAGTGAAACGGATGATGAAGGTTCACTAGGTAGACAACAATTCCACACCTAAGAGGGTGGTGAACGGTTGTCAACGTAGCGAGAAATCGAGTTGTCATGATACCACAACGAGACACCTTAGGGATGGTGACTCGTAGATATATCCCCTTAAGTGGCAAAAAGAATTACCTTTGATTCAGAGGTCATTGAAACTCTTTATATCAGCCTAGGGTAAATCACAATCGATAATTTGAAGGAGTCCAAAAGAATGACATTCTCGGGCCAGAATGGATGATGTGGACTACCTTGTTGAAGACAACGCAACTGATGAATTTTTATTTTCATGAGGAATGGATGGAACCCATGGTGGGATGGCACAATGGTGGTGCAAGATGGGAACAAAATGCAAATGATGGGAATGATTCTAGTAACTGGGGAGAAGCTCAACAGTAGAGCGTGAATCCGCTGTTGGAATGGTTATAGCATAACCAAGGAAAACTGGGAGCAATCCCAATTAGTGCCGATGATAACACCTAGTGATTGTGCGTGCTCTAAAAAACTTGAGCATTTCCATATTCATCAAGGTCTTGCCAACATCCGTGACAAGGATCCCGGCAACACAACATACTACCATGATGAATATTAGTGGAGGATGCAGATGCAAAGGAAGATAACACCTTCTCAGATTTCACCTTAGCGAGGCCAAGGGAACAAAATCTGGATGATCGACCGAGAGACATTTAGCACTCCGCTTCTAATGTTCTCCCTGATGTACTAGCGTAACCCATTTATAGATATGGTTTGGTATCTTGAACATCAGGTAAAAGGTCGGACTTCGGGAGCTCAAGAATCCATAAGGAACAATTGTTGGAGTAAATCCAACGAAATCCTTATGGGGAGGTGGCCAACTTTCTCAATCAAGATACTACAATAATATTACTTCCAGTTAGATGCGTCCACTTCACTAGAACCTATATCATAGTTCTTGGAAGAAGTTCCAACCATCATACCTGCCTGAGATTCAGATCTAGTTGGTAACAGGATAATTCAGACAACGTGTCTGGAAAGAAAGTTTGCAACACAACCTGACGAGATGAAGTTGCGAGATTCTCAGGGAATGAACTACGATAGCAAGCTCCAAAACATGAGCCGGTTCTGCTACATACATGTGAACATGTTGTCCAAGACATGCATGACCACATAGTAGTCTTACAACAAAAACACTACCGAGTTCTGGTTGGAAACCATAATTAATGATATCAAAGTCTCCACGTGGAAGTCTAAAGTATTCACTTTAGAACAGACTTATTTATCTTGAACAATTCAATCAGTGGCTTGGTGTGCTAAGGATACATATAGAATGAAGGTTGCAAGTCTCCAGACCACAGAATACTTCGCACATATGCATGACTGATTTGGAATGATTCCAAAGGAAGCAACATTGATTTTCTCGAATCTACGGCGGAACTTGGATCAACTGCACATGAATTAGAGGAAGTCACTTCTGTCATCCGAACATATGCTTCATGAACTAGCATGAAGAAATGCTTTCAAAAGTTTCCAACACTAGCTTAATGTCCAACAAAATCATGGAGAAGGTAGTAGCGTTGCTGATGGGCTCAACAACAATTCATTCGGGTTTCCATGGAGATGGAATTCCATAATTATATGAACAAGTGATAGCATTGGTCAGACCCAATAGATATAACGGTGTATGCTCGAGGAAAATCCACGAGTAAGACAACATTACGAACATCGTTGGTTCTGATTTGATTTGACAATAGCCCATACTCAAATCAAAGATTGGATAAGATAATAGATCCAACAATTTACCACGAGGATCAATCAATGAAGATATCATCTTTCTTCAACACACACGCACAAATATACCCCTTTGGAATGAGCTGGGTCGGACAAGCTTTTATGTTCCAACTCTCCAAGTTGTTGTTTAGCTTAACCAACTAGCTCAGGGTATCCTACACAGATTCTTGGAGAAAGGATGGTTTACAAGGAAACCAACATGATCACGAACTCAACATAGTCATCAGGTGACAACCTGGTGAAACTTCCGAGAAGATATTCGGAAAATCATGAACCACCAATATGTTACTAAGCTCGAGAACATTCTTGCTTTTCAGGGCAAGACGATATGATCAAAAGAGCGAGCGATTGACACAGTCCTAACTCATTGATCGAAGGGTGCACTGGAAATAAGGACTAGATAGCACCATCAATCTTAGAATGATGATTCAAGAACCAACACGCTAAGAATGAAATTATTATCCATTAACTACCAAGCAACAAGGTTGCTAGGGGTATAGATTTCACACATCACGATTCACTTGTCGGCACTCCGGTTGTGACAACACGGAAACAAGGAATGAATAATGATGGCGAGAAGTATCACTGTATCAAGAGTTCATACGATCGCGTGCAATTCCCATGACATTCTTGACGTAAGACGGTAATACTTTAGGGTAGAACATAATCAAAATCTGGATTGCAGTTGATCTGCGGAACACAACTGCTTTGACCCAATCCTGAATATGGGTAAGGTACCGGAGTTTGTTTCTCCTAGTCATTCCGGAATAGAATGGCTTGACAGACCACAAGAGTAATAGGCATCGATAAACTCGATTGCACAACTACTCCTTACTATCAATTGATAGACGAAGGTCAGAATACAACTAAAGAGGGACAACTCAAAGGAACATATATCTTTCTGAGTTGTGGATGCATAAGTTAGTATGTCGAACCAAGTTCAACAGGTTTCTTCCGGATAACCCATGCAGAGAAGGTAGGACTGGCAGAGTCATAATATAGAATCGAGAACTCGTCAAGAGCACTCTGGTTGTGATCTTTCGGATCGGCGAGGAACTTCTGCCATAAGCGGTTCATGGTGTTTGGAAGAAGGGAATACCACGGACATCGAGGACTATCGCAAGGGTTACTAATAACCTAAAGGAACTAGCAAACACTAACAACATGAAGTAGGTAGGGTGAATCTTGGGTTCATAAACCCAGGAATAGAATTCCTACTAACCAAATGGCATCACAGGATGCTTTCGAGAATGACGGCCAGAATCATCACACTGGGACACAAAACATGGCTAGATTACTAGGTGATACTCTAAGACACCTATGGTCATAATAATAGCTCCAACATATATGTCGAGGCAATAGAGTACCTCAACTTACCGTTTAGTGTGGTTGATCTGGCCCAAAGGGACGACGGGAACGGGAAGAAGGGATTTGCAAATGCATCAGACTATTTCGAAACTTGGGATGACTCGGACAGCATAACTGATGTAAATGCTCCAAAGGATTTAAGACATCCTACAAAATGGTGGCATAGCCACTCAGAAGCACAATATCAAGCTTTCAAGATCAAGAGTTAACATACGGAAGTAGTAGGAACTGAACTGAGACTCAAATCCAACAATATTATAAGTCTACGGATTAGTAACACGTGATCCTGATAGAAAGAAGAGAAAGCCTAGTTCCTTAACCCCGTAGGAAAGATAAGGTGACTCAAATAAAAAGGCATAAGGTATAAGGAGTAAAAAGAGCCTTACGTTCCATCCCACAATCAATTCCCATATATAACTAAAGAATTTCTAGACTCAACTTCGACCAGTTTAGCCTTTGATACCAAAGCTGTCAGGACCCCGATTCAATGGCACACCGATCTAGCATGTAACACCTCATATCACTTTGCGGCCTCACGCATGGTATTCCCACGGGTGTCGCCTTACCATGGCCCGGGACCGTTTGCGCCTTTTGGCTTACGTATATGATAGTGTCGCTAGCATCCATATGACAGAGAACACGGGCCGACATGACTAGTCGTGAACCCAAAGTGGCGCTAACTTACGGGGACAGGCATACATGAATCAGCATCGAACGTGTCGGTCATCAGCGTGCGAATCCATGTTGTAGCACTGGGCTAACGGGACTCCGGTGAACCAGGCTGTAGCAGGCTAGGCAGGACTCCGGATGTCACCGCGTGACATATCCCCGAAGGGACAGACACAGGAACGAAGTGAATCACATGCCGGCCAGTCAAGTGTTCCGGAGAAGTAGTGCTGGGCTAGCAGGACTCCGGTGAACCAGGCTGTAGCGGACTACTATGGCTCATGGAAGCACAAGACTACATTTCCCCATAAGAGAGGCTACCAAGGATAAACAACTAGGTTGTCGGATCCCACACATACCAAGCATTTCAATCATACACACAATACGCTCGATATGTGTAAATACAACATGGCATCACAACAAAACTCTACGACTCAAAGTATTTATTCATTAGGCTCCGAGGAGCGAGATATTACAAACATGGGTCTCATGACCCAACATTCAGAGCATACAAGTCAAAGCACATGCGGAAGCTTACCATGTCTGAGTACAGTCATCTACAAATGAAAAAGGCTGAGAAGCCTGACTATCTACAAGACCGTCCCAAGGGTACAAGATCATAGCTGAGGTAACAAGCTAAACGTCGAAGTCCACGCGGAACTACTAGCGAGACTGAAGTCTCTCTGCAAAACATAAAACAAGAAAACGTGAGTACAAATGTACCCAGCAAGACTTACATCAGAACTATCTACATATGCATCGGTATCAACAAAGGGGTGGTGGAGTTTAACTGCAGCAAGCCAGCTTTGACTCGGTGGCTATCCTGAACTACGATTTTGCAAGTAACTCTTTTGAGGTGGCGCTACGAGTCCACATATTCACCATACCAACACACCACTATGGATCCGCTCCCGTCTCCCTACGAGAACGCCATCCATAGCACTCACGCTTATCTTGCGCATTTTAGAGTATCCACTTTCACTTGTCTATGAACTGCATGTGCAACCCGAAGTCCTTTTCCGCGGACACGGCTATTCGAATAGATAATGTTAACCCTGCAGGGGTGTACTTCTTCACACACGCTCTCGCCACTTACCGCCATGTACACGTCATGTATCTCGGCAACCTTCAAGCAAAAGCCTGGCGAGGGTGTCGGCCACGACCTGACTAACCACACAAGTCTCTCGTCCAGGTTTATCGCCTATTCGGGTTCCATCCGCAAGGAGATCCAGCCGGGGTGTCGCCTCACGGCCCCAAACGATGTGTGCAGGGTTCCCAAGCCCACCATCCGGGTGCCACTTGGTACACCACCCCTTGTGCCTAGTCTGTCCCAAGCCCACCTGCAGGGTGCCACTTGGTAGACTACTAACACTACCTACAAACACCAGAAACTAGTTGCAACTCCTGGACAGAGATCGAGTTGATTAATAAGTCGAGAGGGGTCGAGTTACAGGAACCCAATGTGTGGTAGTAACTGTTCATGGATCACAAACACAGAACTCAGTTCCTGAGGACGGTTTCAATGAGACAACCCACCATGTACTCTTACATGGCCTCTCATCGCTACCTTTACCGAATCGTGTTCACACACTTAGCTCTCAACAGTAGGACATGTTCACCACATTCCAATTCATCCCCGATGAATCAGACCTGACACAACTCTAAGCAATAGCAGGCATGACAAGAAAGCATGAATGAGTAGGCACATCAGGGCTCAAACAACTCCTACTCATGCTAGTGGGTTTCATCTATTAACTGTGGCAATGACAGGTCATGCAGAGGAAAGGGGTTCAACTACCGCAGCATGTAACAGTTGAATCATTTTTGTCCTAATGCAGTAAAAGAGAGCAGGAGCGAGAGAGTGGGATTTTGACGGAATGAACAAGGGGGTTTGCTTGTCTGGCACTTCCGAAGATAGTATAGCTCTTCATTGGTGTCATCGAACTCATCGTCGAAAGCACGTCTATCGAGAGGGGACAAAAACCGGCAACACAGAAGGAAACACAATCAATGCAATGCACAATATGATGCATGATCATGACATGGTAAAATGAGTGTGTTGGGCTAGTGCAACTACAATCAGATGGGTTTGGGTCACTTTGAACCAAAGGTTCAACCCCAAATACAAATTATGAATTTAAATAGTGCATTATCATGTTTTGATATAAACAGCAGGTTTAAGTTGCTTTACCATGCATGAAACTAGTGCAGATGGATAGATTGCATTTTTCTGATCATTTTTCATATATAACTTATTTCATTTGGAGTTATAGATTATTTTCTATGATTTTTAGAAGTTTTAGCTATTTTCTGGAATTTCCTGGATTATTTTAAATCCAGAAAATATATTACTGCGTCAGCCTGGCGTCAGTGTGACATGAGCGGTCAACTAACCCGGCCCTGGTCAAAACTGACCTGCAGGGCCCACATGTCATAGACTCACTGTTAAGTGGATATTAAAAAGGGGCTAATTATCTGCGGGGCCCGCGTGTCAGTGACTGTGTTGCGGGTGGTTAATTAGACGCATGCTTAACTCTAAACTAATGACGCCACATCATCAAAATGGCGATTAGTCGCTGATGCTAAGCAGGGCGCGGCGGCGCTCCTCGTCCGGCCATCTCCGTCGACGAGAGCAAGCAGGGCTGGGCTCTACGTACTCAGCGCGACGCGGCGCGTTGAGTGGTGGCTGCGGTAGGTGCGGAGGCTGGCTTTAGCGGCGACAACGGCAAGCTCAGGCGGCAGCGTCGCTCGGGCTAGCTTGTGCACGGGGCTGCGGCTTGCGGTCGAGCGAACTGGGTAGCTGGGCGGCATCTACGGCACGCGAGGAGCAAGATGAACAGAGGCACAGGTCAGGGGGGCTCGGCAACGACGAGCTCGTCCGTCATGGCGACGGCGAGCTCACGGCCATGGCAGAAGGCTTGCTAGGGGGCGGGAACGAGCTATTGGAAAGAGGCGGGAGGAGGAGGAGCTCACGGAGACTCCAGTGGAGAAAACGTCAAGGTCGGGGAAGCTCTGGACGGCGCGAATCGGACGATGGCGGTCGTCGGGGCAGATGACGAAGATGGCGATGTTGCGGTCGTCTGCGGCCTTCTCCGTCCGCATGCGTCATCTTGGAGGCGAAGCAGAGTCCGGCGGTGACACATGACCCATCGGTGAAGCCTGGGTGCAACGGCGGCGCCCTCCGGTGGCTCTCAGTGGTGCTCCAAATCGAGAGAGGGAGAGAGCTAGAGCGAGCAGAGAGAAGGGATAGCGGTCGAGGGGGTCAAGGGCGTTCCAACGGTGCACTGGAGGGGTCGGGGGCGACTGGGACACGTCGAAGCAGGAGGTGGCGACCGGCGACGCGCGCTCTGCCACGAGTTGTCCTCCTGGCAAGGGGTTGAAGACAAACCTGCCCCTCGCTAGGTTGTGCTGGGCCGGCTCTGGTGGACTGGGCTATTGGTGGGCTACCAGGTAAGGCCAGAGGAAGCAAAAACAAACTTGGTATCAACAATGTTGAGTCCTCGATGGCACACCTCTGTCTCCACCACGCACCCCAGGCTTCACCGATGCTAGATCAGTTGTTGGACCTATTGTCTTATCAATCCTTTGATTTGAGCGTGGGCTATCGTCAAATCAAATCAGTACCAACGATGTTCGTAATGTTGTCTTACTCGTGGTTGATCCCTCGAGCATACACCATTACATCTTTTGGTCTGACCAATACTAACACATTGTTCACATAATGGTGTAAGTCCAGTGATAGGAAATTCCGATGAGTTGTTGTTGAGCCCATTAGCAGCATTTTGTCTCCTCCATGATTCGTGTTGAACATCCAGCTAGTGTTGGAAACTTGTGTAAGCATTTTCTTCATGCCCCGTTCATGAAGTATATGTTTGCTGAAAGAAGTGACTTTCTCCAAGTTCACGTGCATTAGGTGTACTAGTCATCAACCCGTGCAACTGCACGGGCTAGATATTATAAATATAGAAATCATAGAAAAATAATTATTTTTTCGATATATCCTAAACTCTACAAATTAGAATTATCACAGTAGCAAGATAAGCACCTTCCCAAACTAAATGTATATGACATGTACTAATTAAATGATCCATGTGGTATCAAATATAGCATGCATAGTTTGACAAAACTTCAATGAGTGGGAAACATATATCCAGTGCCTACATATTCCATTGGATTTGCACAACTGGTACCGACCTATGTTTAGTATCCCCTCTTTCATCACGTGGGATACTCGTCCAAGCAAAAGTAGTCTAAAATTGAATAACAATTAATTTTGTGTTGACAAATTTAATTTAGAAGTTAAGATGCACATGTTTGGTACTGAGGAATAAGTTACTTAGCATAGTAGAATTTTCATTTGTAGCAGAGGATTTTAGTCTTCACAAAATTATTTTATGCAGTATAGAGAGCAAGGGGGAGATATCTAAGAAACTTCAGAAGTGTACACAACATGTTGTGCACTGACCATGGTTAGGAACACCAAATTCATTTAACTCGAGTTCAGAATATCTATAGGATAATATAGTTAGAACAATACAACTATCATCAAAAGCCTTTGTCAATATTTTTATCTTCCGATCTTAATGCGCAGAGCTTTGGCTGGTTCTAGAAAAAAAACATGTGTAGATACAGCAATAATTAGAATATACCTTCTTTATACTGTAAACATAAATATTTTTCTAAAATAACTTCTATCATGTCAAAAAATTAAAATAGTGAAAACAAATAAGGTATACTTTTGAATCAGATGACTAAAAGTAAGAACAAATATACGATTTGTAGAATTTAGAATGTCTAGAACTGGCTTGCTCATAGTGTTTATTATGACCTCTGATCCTTCTTTAGCAATGCAGGTAGAAGGGACTTTGCAATTTAGAATTTGGGTTCAAACAACGGGGGTATCAATGTGGCTGGAGTAACTCACTTAAATAAGTCAAATATAATAACCGTGTTTGAAAGAGCAGTGAGGACAAATAGTTTTGCTCTTTTCAGGTGTGGATGCTTTTTGCTTGTAAACCTGTACGCCACCTTCGTGCACTTGATTCCAAACATCTGGTCGCATACGTTTGAGAGAAAAATGTCTGTTAAAAGGAAACTATAGCTTGTATTCATAAACCTTTGATTAGACGACGTACATAGATGTAATCCTAGAATTAAGTGAACGTGGGAAACTTTCCACACCATTAAAGTTTTACAAATTTAGAATTCATATACGAAAATGAGTTGATATATTTCTTAAACTAAATGGTGGGAACACTAAGGGTCTTACGGCCTCAATATCCTATCATCGTTAATTAGATACATCGTGTAATAACAAAAATCACTACATGCATGAATTATGAGTAAGCATATGCATGCATGTACGTCATGTATGCAAGGATAGTATTATAGGACCAAATATATACTTCAATAATGGTGATTAAAGATGGCACGGAGATGGTTTTTAAGAAAAGCATGGAGATGACAGAGGGGAGATATATGCATGCCGTGGGTTGCATCTTCTCTTTGATAATTCTTGCCACCGAACTCACCATGTCGAACTCAGTCATTAGTGTAGCATGCGCTGGTTCTTTTTCCTCCTGCTTTGTAAGTATGACTTCCAGTAGTGAGCCACCTTATTCTGTTTTTAATGTTGAGACGGCGTGGCACAACTCTACATCCGTGGTTGTGAGATGCCATTGGCGATCTCGATCCGGATCTAAGGCTTTAGTTGGCGCATCCCGTCCTCGGCATGTGTAGGGTGGATGAATTACCCAATGCTGCAAGCGTGTCTAAACGAATATGAAAGCGACGCCATAACCATCAAGAAGATAAGTGTAATGCTTTTTATTATATTTGGAGAGGATGGAGCAAAGGATTATGGACGGGAATCAAATTATATAGCACATCTGGTCATAAAATAATGGGGCTGCTACAGGGTGGAAGCCAGATTGAGGGAGAACAAATGCACATCGATTGGTGTTCCTTCGTTCTTGGCATCGGAGGGGTGAATGGTAGTGATGGAAGATTGGGGCTGCTACAGGGGAGACACCAGATTGAGGGAGAACCTTGCAGGAAGCTTTTGCACAGCCATTGGGGGCTTCCATTCCTAGCACCGGAGGGGTGGACGCCTGGGCAGTGCAGAAGGCGAGGAGAAGAACAACCTGTGGAGTTGACACCGGCACCATGGGAAGGAGGCAGAGCCAGAGATCCAGCGAGAGAAGCCAGGAGATTGCCTGCGGTTCGGAAGTGAGGGGTGGGATGGAGATTAGAAAATAGATGTTGCGTGTCCAACTACAAATTGTAATATTCTTGGACTCTAATAAGGCGTATAGACATATATTTTTTTCCATGATCCCATATTTGATCCTAGCCCTATAACTAACATCCAAAGGTTAGTTTGTGAGTTTTGATGGATTAACGTGGAACAGAAAATTGTAATCTTCTTGGACTCTAAGGCGTATAGACATTTTTTTCAATGATCGTCTATTTGATCCTAGCCCTATAATAAAGATCTAAAGGTTAGTTTTGTGATTTTTCAAGGATTAACGTGGAGGCTTTTACGGTGCCTCCGATTAGTAAATATAAGAAGTTGCCGCCGTGAGTTTGAGAAAGGTTTGTTTTGTTTCCTCTGGAAACATCCCAAATCAGTCATGCATACATGCGAAGTATTCTATGGTTTGGTAGATTAATTACCTCCACTCCATACGTATTCCCTAGCACACCAAGCCACTGATTGATTTGTTCAAGGATAAGAAGTTCCTTCTTAAGAGCTAATCATGACTTATGCAAGGACTTCGTTATCCACAGTGGGTTCCTCACCTGAACTTTGGTAGTGTTTTACTGTAAGACTACTCTGTGGTCCTGCTTGTCTTGGACAACATGTTCACATGTCTGTAGCAGAACTAGCTCATGTTTTGGAGCTTGCTATCGTAGTTCATCCCCCGAGAATCTCGCAACATCATATCGTCGATTTGTGTTGCAAACTTTCATTTTTATTTCTAGACTCGATGAGTCTGGATTATCTTGACACCAACCAGATCTGAATCTCAGGCAGATATGATGGTTGGAACATTTCCCAAGAACTATAATATTGGTCTCTCTGTAATCCGGTAAAGTGGATGTCATGGCCAACACACCCTGCCGGAAGATCTATTGTTATAGTATCTTGATTGAGAAAGTTGGCCACCTCACCATAAGGATTTCGTAGGATTTACTTCCATAGTTATTCCTTATGGATTTTTGAGCTCCTAAAGTCCGACCTATACTTGATGGCCACGTTAATGCTTTAAGTACGACTGTGGTATGTAGAACATCAAGCAGAACATTAGAAGAGGAGTGCTAAATGTCTCTCGGTCGATCATCCAGATTTCGTTCTCTTGGCCTCGCTAAGGTGAAATCTGAGAAAGTATTGTCTTCCTTTGCACCTGCATTGTCCATCACTATTCATCATGGTAGTAAGATGTGTTGCCAGGATCCTCGGCACGGATGTTGGTAAAACCTTGATGACCATGGAAATGCTCAAGTTCTTGAGAGCACACTCAGTCACTAGGTTATATCCTCGGTATCAATTGGAATGTGCCTCCCTTTTGCTGAGTTGTTCTATAACCATATTTTCCTTTTCGAACTGAGTATGCCATTTCCCCGAACCCCTTCAAACGATCATCGTGAATAGCTCGATCTTCGAGAAGATTGATTCTTCTAGAGTTTTTCCTTTCTTCTCATGGTCATGTTGGATGAAGTTCTCAAAGCAAGACGTCGAGATCAAGATGATGCAATGAATCAACAACTTCGAGAAGGACAGTTGGATCAAGAAGATCGTGTTAGCTTTGTGTCCCCTCTGTCTTCTTACCTCACGTCTTAAATCTCGGGACGAGATTCTTGCTTAGTGGGGGTGAGTTGTCACAGCCCTAGAATTCTGCTTTGTAATTAGTTGCATCAGTGAGTGGCATCCATGCATCATGTTTAAATTCCATTTAAATGTGAATTGGGGAAAGTGGAAAGCCTTAGAGATCATTTCTAAAAATGATCAACATTAAAAATTGCTTCAAACAAACCCAAGAAAATGTTCCTGTTAAACTATAAAAATATTGGCAAGAAGTAAAACTCAAACCAATATTTTTGGAGTCTCAGGGATATTTATTTTGGGCCTTTGAAATTAAATCAATAAGTATTTGACTTTTGGATTATATTCATTTTATATAGAATATATTTCAAAAGGCCCTAAAATTATTTATGTGCCTTTGGAAAAGTCCATAATGGCAACATACAGATATTCAGAAGGTTTTGCCTTGCTTTGATTTACTTTTGAATTTGAATCAGTGGAAAATAACTAAAACAAAACCGAAAAACAGAAAATAGAAAAAAAAGACAAAGCACCTACACAAGCAAGACCACCAGTAGCAGCAACCCAAAGCTGAGCAAAGCCAAGCGCCCAGCCCGTTACCGATCATCTCTAGCTCCTGCCAGGAGGACGACACCGTGTCACCTGCGCACGCACCTGAGGTTTCCACCTCCTGCTTCGTGCTGGCGGCCTCCCCTTCGAGCCTATCCGCGCCTGGAGACGCCCGCGACCCCCTGGACCCTCCCGCTCACTCTCTCGAGCTCCTCTCCCCTCCTCTGTCCTCTCTTCCTCGCGCCGCCGAGCACACCCGAGACCGCCGCTCGCCGCTGCCGCGGCCATCGTGCACCCTCGCCCTTCCGCCGAGTCCAGAAGCACCGCAGAAACCTCCTCGTCCTCCCAATCGAGCTACGGGACACCGGGAGGCCCTGCTTCATCGTCATCGCGGTCATCTTCAACCTCGGGCACCCGAGCCCCTCACCGTCGATTCACGCCGTCAAAGACGTCCCCGAGCCCACTGACCTACTGTGCCGCCTCCCTGTGAGCTCCTGCTCCCAACCCCTCTCTCCTCGCCGTCGAATCCCTCCTCTAGCCCCCCTGGCCACCACGGCCGAAGCTTGCTGCCGCCGTGAATGTCGTCATTGTCATTACGGAGGGCCAACGCCGCATCCGAGCACATGGTCGAGCTCCTAGGGCCCCGTAGCTTCTGCTTGTGCTCTCTGTTCGCTTGGAATCAAGCTGCAGCCCCGCGCCCGCATCTAGCCGAGCTCCGGCCACCGCCATGGTTGCAGTGGCCATCGTCTCTGGCCACCCCGCAGCCTCCCGCGTGATCCCCTGGATGCGCGCGAGGATGGGCATCCCTCTGGTGCCTCCAGCGCGTCGAGCCGACCCCTGTAGCGCCACCCCGAGCAACTCCGGCGACCTCCGCCGTCGGGTTTGGTCGCCGGCGTCCAACTCTGGTGGCTGGTGACGTGGCACTGTCATTAGAGCCTAACTAACCACCACTTAGTTAACCCCTAGAGTCATTGACAGACGGGCCCCACCCGTTAGTTAACCAAAGGGTTATTCCCTATTTAATTTAAGCTAATGCCTGTGGCCCCACCGGTCAGTTTGACCTTGCCACCTCAGCGTTGACCTGGCCCCACTGGTCAGCCTCTGTTGGTGACGCTATTACACTGACATGCGGGACCCACATTTCAGGTTTGACCCTGGTTAGCCGCAGTTGACTTGCTAACGTCATGCTTACTCAATGCTGATGCAGTAATGCAATTTTCTGGATTTAATTTAATTCAGAAAATTCCACAAAATGCCCAAAACTTCTAAAATTTATAGAAATTCAACCGTAGCTCCTTTTAAGGTTGGCTTGGGACAGACTAGGCACAGTGGCCCGGTGTACCAAGTGGAACCCAGATGGTGGGCTTGGGAACCCTGCACACATCGTTTGGGGCCGTGAGCGACACCCCGGCCAGATCTCCTTGCGGATGGAACCCAAATAGGTGATAAACCTGGATGAGAGACTTGTGTGGTTAGACAGGTTATGGCCGACACCCTCGCTGGGCTTCCGCTTGAAGGTTTTCGAGTACACGTCGTGTAAACGGCGATAAGTGGTGAGAGCGTGTGTGAAGAAATACACCCTGCAGGGTTAACATTATCTATTGAATAGTCGTGTCGCGATAAAGGACTTACGGGTTGCCGTCTGGTTGATAGACAAGTGAAAGTGGATACTCTAAAATGCATAAGATAAGCGTGAGTGATATGGATGGCGTTCTCGTGGGGAGGCGGGGCGAATCCATAATGGTGTATTGATATGGTGAATATGTGGACTCGTGTGCCACCTCAAAAGAGTTACTTGCAATCGTAGTTCAGGTTAGCCTTGAGTCAAAGCTGGCTTGCTGCGATTAAACCCCACCATCCCTTTGTTGATAATGATGCATATGTAGTTGGTTACGATGTAAGTCTTGCTGGGTACATTTGTACTCGCGTTTGCTTAATTTATGTTTTTGCAGAGAGACTTGATCTAGCTAGTAGTTCCGTGTGGACTTGATGTTTAGCTTGTTACCTCAGCTACGATCTTGTGCCCTCGGCGAGATCTTGTAGATAGTCGAGCTTCTCGGCCTTTTTCATTTGTAGTTATGCGTACTCGAGACAAGTTAAGCTTCCGCATGTGCTTGTTGCTTGTATGCTCTGTATGTTGGGTCATGAGATCCATGTTTGTAATATCTGGCTCTTCGGAGTCTAACGAATATATACTCTGATTCGTAGTCTTGTTGTGATGCCATGTTGTATTTGCAAATATCGGGCATATTGTGTGTATGGTTGAAATGCTTGGTATGTGTGGGATCCAACAACCTAGTTGTTTAACCTTGGTAGCCTCTCTTATGGGGAAATGTAGTCTTGTGCTTCCATGGGCCATAGTAGTCCGCTTCTGAGCCAGTTCACGGAGTCCTGCTAACCCGGCACTCTTGCTCGGAACACTTGATTGGCGGCATGTCTTTCACATTGTTCATGTGTCATCCCTTGATGAAATGTCACGCGGTGACATCCGAGTCTGCCTAGCCTGCTACAGCCGGTTCACGAGTCCTATTAGCCCGATGCTACAGCCCAGTTCATTGCAGTGCTAAGCGACATGCTCGATGTTGATTCATGTATGCTGTCCCGTAAGTTAGTGCCACTTTGGGTTCATGACTAGTCATGTCGGCCCGATTCTCATCATATGGATGCTAGCGACACTATCATATCGTGAGCCAAAAGGCATAAGCAGTGCAGACCATGGTAAGCGACACCGTGGAATACCGTGCGTGAGACAACAAAGAGATATGAGGTGTTACCGGCTAGATCGATGTGACTTGGAATCGGGGTCCTGACAGGTTGAGTCACACCGATCTAGCCTGTAACTCCTCATATCACTTTGCGGCCTCACGCACGGTATTCTACCTGTGTCACCTTACCATGGCCCGGTACCGTTTGCGCTTTGTGGCTCACGTGTATGATAGTGTCGCTAGCATCCATATGACAGAGAACCCGGCCGACATGGCTAGTCATGAACCCAAAGTGGCACTAACTTACGGGACAGCATACATGAATCAACATCGAGCATGTCGGTCGCCAGCGCAGAACTGGCTGTAGCACTTGGCTAACAGACTCGGGAACCCGGCTGTAGCAGGTTAGGCAGACTCGATGTCACCGCGGACATTTCAAGGGATGTATACATGAACGGCGTGAATCACATGCCGCCACCAAGTGTTCCGAGCAGAGAGTGTCGGGCTAGGTGACTCCGTGAACCGGCCAGAAGCGGACTACTATGGCTCATGGAAGAACAATACTACATTTCCCCATAAGAGAGGCTACCAAGGATAAACAACTAGGTTGCCGGATCCCACACATACCAAGCATTTCAATAATACACACAATATGCTCGATATGTGTAAATACAACATGGCATCACAACATAACTCTATGACTCAAGTATCTATTCATTAGGCTCCGAGGAGCCAAGTATTAAATACATGGGTCTTGTGACCCAACATACAGAGCATACAAGCAACAAGCACATGCGGAAGCTTAACTTGTCTCGAGTACGCATAACTACAAAGGAAGAAGGCTGAGAAGCCTGACTATCTACAAGACCTCCCAAGGGTACAAGATCGTAGCTGAGGTAACAAGCTAAACGTCAAGTCCACGCTGAACTACTAGCGGACCGACGCCTCTACAAAACATAAAATAGGCAAACGTGAGTACAAATGTACCTGTGAAGACTTACATCGTAACTAGCTACATATGCATCAAGATCAACAAAGGGGGTGGAGTTTGACCGCAGCAAGCCAGCTTTGACTCGGGCTATCCCGAACTACGATCGCAAGTAACTCTTTGAGGTGGCGACACGAGTCCACATATTCACCATATCAATACACCACTATGGATCTGCTCCCGTCTCCCTACGAGAAAGCCATCCATAGCACTCATGCTTATCTTGCGAGTTTTAGAGTATCCACTTTCACTTGTCTATGAACTGTACAGGCAATCGAGAAGTCCTTTAGCGCGGACACGGATATTCAAATAGATGATGTTAACCCTGCAGGGGTGTACTTCTTCACACACGCTCTCGCCACTTACCACCATGTACACATCGTGTATATCGGCAACCTCCAAGCGGAAGCCTGGCAAGGGAGTCGACCACGACCTGACTAACCACACAAGTCTCTCATCCAGGTTTATCGCCTATTCGGGTTCCATCCGCAAGGAGATCCGGCCGCGGTGTCGCCACGGCCCCAAACGATGTGTGTAAGCCCACCTCGACGGATGGATCTCACGCTTTGTACACCGTGCCACGGTGCCTAGTCTGTCCCAAGCCCACCTGTACCGGGTACCACTTGGTAGACTACTAACACAACCTACAAACACCAGAAACTAGTTGCAACTCCTTGACAGAGATCAGGTTGATTAATAAGTCAAGAGGGGCACTTAAGCATTCCAATGCGTGGTAGTAACTGTTCATGGATCACAAATACAGAACTCAGTTCCTGAGGACGGCTGCAATGAGACAACCCACCATGTACTCCTACATGGCCTCTCACCGCTACCTTTACCAAATCGTGTTCACACACTTAGCTCTCACACAGTAGGACATGTTCACCACATTCCAATTCATTCCCGATGAATCAGACCTGACTCAACTCTAAGCAGTAGCAGGTAGGCACATCAGGGCTCAATTAAACAACTCCTACTCATGCTAGTGGGTTTCATCTATTTACTATGGCAATGATAGGTCATGAAGAGGAAAGGGGTTCAATTACCTCAACATGTAACAGTTGAATCGTTGTTGTCCTAATGCAGTAAAAGAGAGCAGGAGCGAGAGAGTGGGATTGTATCGGAATGAACAAGGGGTTTTTGCTTGCCTGGCACTTCTGAAGATAGCATTGAGTCTTCGTCAGTGTCAACGATCACAACGTCGGAACAACGTCTACTGAGAGGGAACAACACCGGCAAATAGAGAAGAAACACGATTAATGCAATGCACAATATGATGCATGATCATGATATGGCAATATGCTGTGGTTTGAGCTAATGCAGCTAAGAACAGAAGGGTTTGAGCTTATTTCAACCAAAGATTCAAATTCAAACTCAAACTATGCCTTTATAAAGTGCATTATAATGTTTTGATATGAACAGCAAGGTTAAGTTGTTTAAACATGCATGAGACCAGTACAGATGGATAGATTGGATTTTTCTGATCATTTTTCATATATAACTTATTTCATTTGGAGCTACGGTTGAATTTCTATGAATTTTAGAAGGTTTGGATATTTTCTGGAATTTCCTGATTTATTTTAATTCCAGAAAACTTTACTGCGTCAGCATGACGTCGGTGTGACGTCACAAATCAACTGGGGCGGATCCAGGTCAAACCTGACATGTGGGGCCTGCATGTCAGTGTCACATCTAACTAACTAAATTAGTTAACACTAATTAAATGCTAATGCTAAACAAACAGGGGCACGGGCCCACCTGTCAGTGCCTGTGGGGGTTAATTAGAGCCTAAACTAATTGTTGCCACGTCAGCTAAACAGGGTTTAGCCGCCGGCGACCTCAATCGACGGCGGAGGCACGTCGGAATCGCTGCTCCGGCAGCGGTTCGATGCGCCGAGGGTACCAGCGGAGAGCTCACGCTCGTGCGCGACTAGAGGAGGCCTCGGGAGGCTGTTGGGTGGCCGAGGACGACGACCACGGTGGCTTTGGCGGTGGCCGGAGCTTGGGCAAGCATGGGCGCGGGGCTACGCTAGGCTAGTGAGTGAGCTGAGAGGCTAGGCGGCTCCTGGGAGCATTCTAAGCCCGTTGGTAGGCTCGGACGTGAGCGGCGGTGGCTAGAACGACGGCGGTAGCATCCGCGGCAGAGCCAAGCTTTCGGCCATGGCGGAGATGCGTCTTGGAGCTCGCAAACGCGAAGGGGAAGAGAGGGGTTCAGCGAGGAAGCTCACAGTGATCTCTTGGAGGAGGTCAGCGGCTCGGGGGAGGTCCGGTGCGGGCGGAACGACAAAGTCAATCTCCGGCATCTAGAGGAAGAAGAGGATGGCGAGGATGGTGCTACGGGGCTTCTGGCATCACCTGGCTTGTCGAGGAGGAAGAGGAGTCGAGGCGGAGCTCGCACACACGGTGAGGGGTCGAGGGAGAGGCGATGGCGTCGACTACGGGGGCGGCGACTTACGGGTGCGTCGGCCATAGCAGGAGAGGACGAGGGAGAGGGCAGAGGAGGGGAGAGTGGTGTCTAGGGGGTCGAGGCGGCGCCGAGGAGAAGACGCAGGGCGTCGCGGTGGCCAGGGGACGCAGGCAGGCAGCCTGGTGGCGTGGCGCCCGTGCGCGCGCCATGCGCTGTCCCTCCTCTGCCTACTGGCAGAGGTGGGTGACGACTGGCACAGGCCAGGTGGGCCGTCCCAGCCAGGTAAGTGGACCTGGGGTCCTTTCCCTCTCTTTTCTATTTTCTGTTTTTTCTAGTTTTTGCAGATTTGTTTTAATTTGGTTTGCTAACCAAATTATTTTTGCAGCTTCTGGGAATTATTGTGGATGCAATAAGGTTTATCCTAGAGCTCCACAAAATATTCCAGAATCATTGGAGCAGTAAAAATATTTATAGAATTTATTTGCTCCAACTCAAATACAATTTATGATTTAATTCAATGGCCAAAATGTCCTGGAAAAATATGCATCATCTTTGGCAGAGGCTTTCACCTTTTTCCATAAATCATGAACATTTTATAAGGATATTTTGAGTTCATTGAAAATATTTTTAGGATGAGCCTATTTGAATTCCATTTGATGCTAGGGTTTGAACATCCCCATTTCAATTTTTAAAAGAATTTAAACATGATCCAACAAGATGCACACACCAGCCAGTACCAGAAGCTAGGGATGTGACAGCTCACCCCCACTAAACGAGAATCTCGTCCCGAGATTCAAGACATGAGGTAAGAAGACAAAGGGGATACTAAGAATCACAAACTTCATGATCCAACTGTCTTCTCGAGGTTGTTGATTTGCTGACTCAAATTGATCTTGACGTCTTTGCTTTTGAGATCTTCATTCAACACGAGGGCAAAAGAGCGAAACATGTCTACATAGATGGATCATCTTAATGATCACAAGATCAACTCGCGGAATGAGACGTGGGAACATCTCTTGAGCTGAGACACAACACATATCGAGAGGGATGGAAATAAAAAGATGGCGAAGGTTCAATTTAGTAGGCAACAATCCCACGCTGGAGTAGGATGGTGCATGGTTTCAAGTAGCGAGGAGATAATTGCCATGATTCCATAACGGGGCACCTTAGGGAAGGTGGCTCGTAGAAATATTCCCTTAAGTGGCAAAAAGAATTACTTTTGATCCAGAGATCATTGATTTCTCTATACCAGCCTAAGGTGATTCCCAAACGATCCTTTGAAGGAGTTCGAAGAAATGGCATACTCAGATCAGAAAGGAAACTATGGTTATAGAACAACTTGGCAAACGGGAGGCACATCCCAACTGATACCGAGGATATAACCTAGTGACTGAGTGTGCTCTCAAGAACTTGAGCATTTCCATAATCATCAAGGTCTTACCAACATCTGTGCCGAGGATCCTGGCAACACATCTTACTACAATGATGAATAGTGATGGACAATGCAGATGCAAAGGAAGACAACACTTTCTCAGATTTCACCTTAGCAAGGCCAAGAGAACGAAATCTGGATGATCGACCAAGAGACATTTAGCACTCCGCTTCTAATGTTCTCCTTGATGTACCAGCTTAACCCAATACCATTCGGTATTTGGAACATCAAGTAAAGGTCTGATTTCGGGAGCTCAAGGAGCCCATAAGGAACAACTTATGTACAACGTCATAGCAACTCCTCATGGAAGAATGGCCAAATTGTTGACTCAAGATACTACAATGAGGGATCTCCCGGGTAAGTGTGTTGGCCATGACATCCACTTAACAGTTATAGAGAGACCAATATTATAGTTCTTGGGAAACGTTCCAACCATCATATCTGCCTGAGATTCAGATCTGGTTAGCGTTAGGATATTCCAGACTCAGCATGTCTGGAAGGAAAGTTTGCAACACAAAACGACGAGATGAAGTTGCGAGATTCTCGGGAAATGAACTACGATAGCAAGCTCCAAAACACGAGCTGGTTCTGCTACATACATGTGAGCATGGTGTCCAAGAGAAGAATGACCACATAGTAGTCTTGTAATAAAACACTATCGAGTTCAGGTTAGGATCCATCATCAAGGATTTCGAAGTATTTACACGTGCTAGACTTCTTTTCCTTGAACAAGTCAATTAGTGGCTTGGTGTGCTAGGAACACATATAGTATGGAGGTAGCAAATCTCTCAAACCATAGTATACTTCGCACATGTGCATGAACAACTTGGGACGATTCCAGAGGAAGCAAAACAATCCTTCCCGGATCCACGGCGGCAACTTACATCATGTGCACGTGGATTAGAGAAAGTCACTCCTTTCATCCAACATATACCTCATGAATGGAACACGAAGGCATAGTCTACAAAGTTTCCAATACTAACTTAGATGTTCAACATGAATCATGCTCAAGATAAAAATGTTGTCAATGGGCTCAACAACAATCCATCCATACTTCCATATAGATGGAATTCCATGATTAAGTAAACACGGTGATAGCATTGGTCAGACCCAAAGATATAATGGTGTATGCTCGAGGAATCAACCACGAGTAAGGCAACATTACGAACATCGTTGGTTCTGATTTGATTTGACGATAGCCCATACTCAAATCAAAGTTTGGATAAGACCATAGCGCCAGCAATTCATCACAAGGATCAATCGATGAAGCTACCATCTTTCTTCAACACACATACACAAAGATATCCCCTTGGAATGAACTGAGTCGGACAAGCTTCCATCTTCCAACTCTCCAGGTTGTTGTTTAGCTTAACCAACTAGCTCAGGGGTATCCAACACAGGTTCTTGGAGAAAGGGTGGTTTCGGAAACCAACTTGATCATGAGCTCAACATAACGGTCAGGTGACAACCTGGTAATACTTCTGAGAAGATATTCAGAAAATCACGAACCACCAATATGTTATTAAGCTCGAGAACAATCTTGCCTTTCAGAGCAAGACGATATGATAAAATGAGTGAGGATTTGACACAATCCTAACTCATTGATCGAGGAGCACACCAGAAATAAGGACTAAGGAGCACGATCAATCTTAGAACGGTGATTCAGTAACCAACACGCTAAGAATGATATTAGTGTCCATTAACTACCAAGCAACAGAGTTGCTAGGAGTATAGATTTCACACATCACGATTCACTTGTCAGTGTTCCGGTTACAATATCACGGAACCGAGGAATGAATAATGGTGGCGAGAAGTATCACTGTATCAAGAGTTCATAGGATGGTGTGCAATTCCCATGATATTCTTAATATAAAGATGGTAATACTCCAAGGTAGAACAGAACATGGACTGAGTTGGCATTTTGATCTGCGGAATACAATTGCTTTGCCCCAATCCTAGATATGGATGAGGTTCTGGAGTTTGTTTCTCCTATTCATTTTGAAATAGAACGGCTTGACGGACCACAAGAATGGTATGCGTCGAAGAACACGAATGCACGACATAAACTTGACTATCAACTGATAGACAAGGATCGGAATACAACTACAGAGGGACAACTCAAAGGAACATATATCTTTCTAAGTTGTGGATGCATAGGTTAGTATGTCAAACAAGTTCAACATATTTCTTCCGGATAACCTATGCTGAAGAGGGAGGACTGGCAGATTCACAACTATGAATGGAGGACTCATCAAGAGCACTCTGGTTGCGATCTTTTGGTTCAAAGAACTTCCGCCATAAGCAGTTCATGGTATTTGGAAGAAGGAAATACCACGGACCTCGAGGACTATCGCAAAGGTTACTAATATCCTAAAGGAACTAGCAAACACTATCAACATGAAATAAGTAGGGTGAATCTCGGGTTCAAAACCAAGGAGTAGAATACCTACTAACTAAATGGCATCATGGGATGCTTTCGAGAATGATGGCCAGAATCATCACACTGGGAACACAAAACATGGCTAGATTACCTGGTGATCCTCTAAGACACCTAGGGTCATAATACTAGCTCCAACATATATGTCGAGGCAATGGAGTACCTCAACACACTGGTTAGTGTGATTAATCTGGCCCAATAGGACATCAAGAACTGGGTGGAAGGATTAGCAAATGCATCAGACTATTTAGAAACCTGGGATGACTCGGACAGCATAACGGCTGTAAATGCTCAAAAAAAATTGAGACATGCTACAAAAATGGTGGCATAACCACTCAGAAGCATAATATCAAGGTTTCGAGATCAACAGTTAACATACGGAAGTAGTAGGAACTGAACCGAGGCTTAGAATCATCAATCATATAGGTCTACAAATTAGTAACACGTGAACCTGATAGAAAGATGAGAAGCCTAGTTCTTAATACCCGTAGAAAAGAAGTGGCTGACTCAGATCAGAAGGCATAAGGTATAAGGAGTAAAAAGAGCCTTACGTTCCCATCCACAATCAATTCCCTTATATAACTAAAGCATTTCTAGACTCAACTTCGACCAGTTTGGCTTGGTAATCCTACAGGCAGTCAAGCTCTGATACCAAGGCTGTCAGGACCCCGATTCTAAGTCACACCGATCTAGCCTGTAACACCTCATATCACTTTGCGGCCTCACGCATGGTATTCCCACGGGTGTCGCCTTACCATGGCCCGGGATAGTTTGCGCCTTTTGGCTCACGTATATGATAGTGTCGCTAGAGTCCATATGACAGAGAACCCGGGCCGACATGGCTAGTCATGAACCCAAAGTGGCACTAACTTACGGGGACAGGCATACATGAATCAACATCGAGCATGTCGGTCAGCAGTGTGTGATTCCGGGTTGTAGCACTGGGCTAACAAGACTCCGGGAACCCGGGCTGTAGCAGGCTAGGAAGGACTCCGGATGTCACCGCATGACATTTCCCCAAAGGGACAGACACCGGAACAAAGTGAATCACATGCCGCCACCAAGTGTTCCGAGCAAGAGTAGTCTTTGGCTAGCGAGGACTCGGTGAACCGGGCTGTAGCGGACTACTATGGCTCATGGAAGCACAAGACTACATTTCCCCATAAGAGAGGCTACCAAGGATAAACAACTAGGTTGTCGGATCCCACATATACCAAGCATTTCAATCATACACACAATATGCTCGATATGTGTAAATGCAACATGGCATCACAACATAACTCTACTACTCAAGTATCTATTCATTAGGCTCCGAGGAGCCAAGTATTACAAACATGGGTCCTGTGACCCAACATACAGAGCATACAAGCAACAAGCACATGCGGAGCTTAACTCGTCTGAGTACAGACAACTACAAAGGAAGAAGGCTGAGAAGCCTGACTATCTACAAGACCCTCCCAAGGGTACAAGATCGTAGCTGAGGTAACAAGCTAAACGTCGAAGTCCACGCGGAACTACTAGCAAGACTGACATCTCTCTACAAAACATAAAAGAGGCAAACGTGAGTACAAATATACCCAGCAAGCTTACATCAGAACTAGCTACATATGCATCAGTATCAACAAAGGGGGTGGTGGAGTTTGACTGCAGCAAGTCAGCTTTGACTCAGTGGCTATCCTGAACTACGACTGCAAGTAACTCTTTTGAGGTGGCGCACACGAGTCCACATATTCACCATATCAATACACCACTATGGATCCGCTCCGGTCTCCCTACGAGAACGCCATCCATAGCACTCATGCTTATCTTGAGAGTTTTAGAGTATCCACTTTCACTTGTCTATGAACTGTACAGGCAACCAAGTAGTCCTTTACCGCGGACACGGCTATTCGAATAGATGATGTTAACCCTGCAGGGGTGTACTTCTTCACACATGCTCTCGCCACTTACCACCATGTACACATCGTGTATCTCGGCAACCTTCAAGCGGAAGCCTGGCGAGGGAGTCGGCCACGACCTAACTAACCACACAAGTCTCTCATCCAGATTTATCGCATATTCGGGTTCCATCCGCAAGGAGATCCGGCTGGGGTGTCACTCACGGCCCCAAACGATGTGTGCAGGGTTCCCAAGCACACCTCGACGGATGGATCTATGCTTGGTACACCGTGCCATGGTGCCTAGTCTGTCCCAAGCCCACTTGTACCGGGTACCACTTGGTAGACTACTAACACAACCTACAAACACCAGAAACTAGTTGCAAATCCTGGACAGAGATCAGGTTGATTAATAAGTCGAGAGGGGCACTTAAGCATTCCAATGCGTGGTAGTAACTGTTCATGGATCACAAATACAGAACTCAGTTCCTGAGGACGGCTGCAATGAGACAACCCACCATGTACTCCTACATGGCCTCTCACCGCTACCTTTACCAAATCATGTTCACACACTTAGCTCTCACACAGAGGGACATGTTCACCACATTCCAATTCATCCCTGATGAATCAGACCTGACTCACCTCTAAGCAGTAGCAGGCATGACAACAAGCCTGAATGAGTAGGCACATCAGGGCTCAAACAACTCCTACTCATGCTAGTGGGTTTTGTCTATTTACTGTGGCAATGACAGGTCATGCAGAGGAAAGGGGTTCAACTACCGCAGCTTGTAACAGTTGAATCGTTGTTGTCCTAATGCAGTAAAAGAGAGCAGGAGAGAGAGAGTGGGATTGTATCGGACTGAACAAGGGGGTTTTGCTTTCCTGGCACTTCTGAAGATAGCATTGAGTCTTCATCAGTGTCAACGATCACAACGTCGGAACAACGTCTACTCAGAGGGAACAACACCGGCAAATAGAGAAGAAACACGATCAATGCAATGCACAATATGATGCATGATCATGACATGGCAATATGTTGTGGTTTGAGCTAATGCAGCTAAGAACAAAAGGGTTTGAGCTTATTTGAACCAAAGATTCAAATTCAAACTCAAACTATGCATTTATAAAGTGCATTATAATGTTTTGATATCAACAGCAAGGTTAAGTTGTTTAAACATGCATGAAATCAGTACAGATGGATAGATTGGATTTTTATGATCATTTTTCATATATGACTTATTTCATTTGGAGCTACGGTTGAATTTCTATGAATTTTAAAAGGTTTGTGTATTTTGTGGAATTTCCTGATTTATTTTAATTCCAAAAAACTTTACTGCGTCAGCGTGACGTCGGTGTGACGTCACAAATCAACTGGGGCGGGTCCAGGTCAAACCTGACACGTGGGGCCTGCATGTGAGTGTCCTCCGCCGTCGGGTTTGGTCGCCGGCGTCCAACTCCGGTGGCTGGTGACGTGGCACCGTCATTAGCGCCTAACTAACCACCACTTAGTTAACCCCTAGAGTCATTGACAGACGGGCCCCACCCGTTAGTTAACCACAGGGTTATTCCCTGTTTAATTTAAGCTAATGCCCGTGGCCCCACCGGTCAGTTTGACCTTTCCACCTCAGCGTTGACCTAGCCCCACTCGTCAGCCTCTGCTAGTGACGCTGTTACACTGACATGCGGGACCCACATTTCAGGTTTGACCCCGGTCAGCCGCAGTTGACTTGCTGACGTCATGCTCACTCAATGCTGACGCAGTAATGCAATTTTCTGGATTTAATTTAATTCAGAAAGTTCCAGAAAATGCCCAAAACTTCTAAAATTTATAGAAATTCAACCGTAGATCCAAATGAAACAAGTTATATATGAAAAATGATTAGAAAAATCCAATCTATCCATCTGCACTGGTGTTCATGCATGTTAGAATAAATTTTGTTCACTAGTTAGGTCAAATCAATTAAATAGCATTTGAATAATCACATATGGAGTTTGAATTTGAATCTTGTATTCAAACCAACTTCATTTAATCTGTTGCTAGTTGCATTAGCTCAAATCACAGCATATTGCCATGTCATGATCATGCATCATATTGTGCATTGCATTGATTGTGTTCTTCCTTGTTTGCCGGTGTTTGTCCCTCTCGATAGACGTGGTTCTGACGATGAGATCGATGACACCGATGAAGAGATATACTATCTTCAGGAGTGCCAGGCAAGCAAAACCCCCTTGTTCATTCCGATACAATCCCACTCTCTCGCTCCTACTCTATTTTACTGCATTAGGACAACAACGATTCAACTGTTACATGATGTGGTAGTTGAACCCCTTTCCTCTGCATGACCTGTCATTGCCACAGTAAATAGATGAAACCCACTAGCATGAGTAGGAGTTGTTTGAGCCCTGATGTGCCTACTCATTCATGCTTGTTTGCCATGCCTGCTATTGCTTAGAGTTGAGTCAGGTCTGATTCATCGGGGATGAATCGGAGGTGAGTGAACATGTCCTACTGTGTGTGAGCTAAGTGTGTGAACATGATTTGGTAAAGGTAGCGGTGAGAGGCCATGTAGGAGTACATGGTGGGTTGTCTCATTGAAGCCGGCCTCAGGAACTGAGTTCTGAGTTTGTGACCCATGAACAGTTACTACCACACATTGGGTTCCGGTAACTCGGCCCCTCTCGGCCTATTAATCAACTTGATCTCTGTCCAGGAGTTGCAACTAGTTTCTGGTGTTTGTAGGTAGTGTTAGTAGTCTACCAAGTGGCACCCGATCAGGTGGGCTTGGGACAGACTAGGCATAATGGCCCGTGTACCAAGTGGCACCGGATGGTGGACTTGGGAACCCTGCACACATTGTTTGGGGCCGTGGCGACACCCGGCCGAATCTCCTTGCGGATGGAACCGAATAGGCGATAAACCAGACGAGAGACTTGTGTGGTTAGTCGTCGTGGCCGACTCCGCCAAAGCTTCGCTTGAAGGTTGCCAAGAAACACGACGTGTACATGGTGGTAAGTGGTGAGAGCGTGTGTGAAGAAGTACACCCCTGCAGGGTTAACATCATCTATTCAATTAGCCGTGTCCGTGGTAAAGGACTTCTGGGTTGCCTGTATAGTTCATAGACAAGTGAAAGTGGCTACTCTAAAATGCGCAAGATAAGCGTGAGTGCTATGGATGGCGTTCTCGTGGGGAGACGGGAGCGGATCCATAGTGGTGTATTGATATGGTGAATATGTGGACTCGTGTGCGCCACCTCAAAAGAGTTACTTGCAGTCGTAGTTCAGGTTAGCCACTGAGTCAAAGTTGGCTTGCTGCAGTTAAACCCCACCATCCCTTTGTTGATAACGATGCATATGTAGTTAGTTTTGATGTAAGTTTTGTTGGGTACATTTGTACTCACGTTTGCTTAATTTATGTTTTTGCAGAGAGACTTCAGTCTCGCTAGTAGTTCCACGTGGACTTCGACGTTTAGCTTGTTACCCTAGCTACGATCTCGTGCCCTCGGCAGGATCTGGTAGATAGTCAGGCTTCTCATCCTTTTCATTTGTAGATGTCTGTACTCCGACATGTTAAGCTTCCGCTTGTGCTTGTTGCTTGTATGCTCTGTATGTTGGGTCATGAGACCCATGTTTGTAATACTTGGCTCCTCGGAGCCTAATGAATAAATACTTGAGTCGTAGAGTTATGTTGTGATGCCATGTTGTATTTACACATATCGTGAGGTGGCGCACACGAGTCCACATATTCACCATATCAATACACCACTATGGATCCGCTCCCGTCTCCCTACGAGAAGGCCATCCATAGCACTCACGCTTATCTTGCGCATTTTAGAGTATCCACTTTAAGTTATCTATGAACTGTTATAGGGAACCCAGAAGTCCTTTACCACGGACACGGCTATTCGAATAGATGATGTTAACCCTGCAGGGGTGTACTTCTTCACACACGCTCTCACCACTTATCGCCGTTTACACGACATGTACTCGGCAACCTTCAAGCGGAAGCCCAACGTGGGTGTCGGCCACATCCTACCTAAACACTCAAGTCTCTATCCAGGTTTATCGCCTATTCAGGTTCCATCCGCAGGGAGTCCGGCCGACGTTTCCACATACGGCCCCGAACGATGTGTACAGGGTTCCGCGACACCAAACGGGCGCCCGGCATACCCGGCCACGTGCCTACCGCATCACAACCCACCCCTCGGGTCAGCGCTGCCCATGGTCTCCAGCATACTACAAACACCAGAAACTACTTGCAACTCCTGGACAGAGGACAAGGGTGATTAAGAAGCCGAGAGGGTCCATTGGTTTTGGGCCCAATGCGTGGTAGTAACTGTTTCATGGATCACAAACACAGAACTCAGTTCCTGAGGACGGCTTCAATGAGACAACCCACCATGTACTCCTACATGGCCTCTCACCGCTACCTTTACCAAATCATGTTCACACACTTAGCTCACACAAAGTAGGACATGTTCACACACCTCCGATTCACCCCGATGAGTCAGACCTGACTAAACTCTAAGAAGTAGCAGGCATGACAAACAAGCATGAATGAGTAGGCACAACAGGGCTCAAACAACTTGTTGGGGATATTACTACTGGGCGTAAACCGGCCTATCTGGGCCGGGTTAACTTCATCAGTAGTTCAATGGTGTAAAAACCCAAGCATGAAGGTAAGGGCCCAAGGCCTGTAGTCGGTTTTAGAACCTGTAGCCGTAAACCGGCTTGGTATGTAAACTTGTATTGTAAGTTAGGAATAGAGAGAGACCAACCCGGATACGAGTATGAACCGGAGATTGGGACTCTGTGAACCGACGGGCGTCACCCGTGTATATAAGGGGACGACCCGGAGCGGTTCAAGGAGGACAGACAACAACAACTCGAGGCCTAGGCGAAGCTTATTTGCTCCCTAGTCATCGAAACCACATCAATCCCATCACAACTAGACGTAGGCTTTTACCTTCATCGAAGGGGCCGACCTAGTATAAACTCTCGTGCATTTGCGTCCGCTTTAACCCCTTCAAGTTAACCCGTAGCGATGGCTCCACGACTAAGTACTTTCACGAGGACATCTGCCGTGACAAAACCACGATAGTTGGCGCCCACCGTGGGGCTATCGCACGATGGTTTGATGATCTTGGAGGGCAAGTTCGAAGGACTCGAAGGCTATGCTGTGGGCTGGATGACCAAGATTCATCGCGGCAAGCTCTACATCGATGATGCAAGATGGGGCCCCGAGGACGGCTCAATCGAGTACGGATACCGGGTCCCCTTTGGTGGCATACATGTTTTCATCGGCAAGATTGGTGAGCCAGGGCCTGAGCCGGACATCTGCACCGACCTCGTCGAGACGGCTCAGCGTACGAGATCTGCCCAGGTTAAACCGGCCGTGAAGCGTGCCTTTGTGGGAGTCATCCACGGAGGAAGTTATAAGGACGGATCAGAATCTGGTGGCGAGACCGTCGTCTACTCGACGACGAGTCGTCAACCGAGAAAATCTCTATATCAGCTACAAGATGGCGGATTGGGGCTGTTTCGATGGCGATAGTATTCCGACCCTCCGATCTGCCCAACCGGTTGGAATATTCATGGCGGTACACAAGCAGCGCTTCACTCTTCGATCGCTGCGGCAATGATCTCCGGTTCAACAGCGGTGGCGGCTGCGGCGAGAGGCCTGTCGCCCGCCGGCTCAAGTTTTATCAGATCTGTTCGATCGTTGGCTGCGCTCATGGCGAGAGGCTAACCCGGCGGATCGGGGCGCTCATAATGCAGAGATTGCGAATGTGAAGGAACAAATCACTCGAGCTAATGCGGATCTAGCAGCTGCGACGCCAGATGACGGCAGAGCGGGCGCTTTAGATGCGCAGCTTATAGGCTCATGTTGGATCGTAACGCGTCACATAAAGTCATGAAGAAATATAGATCCCGTTTGCATTCAGTTTTGAAGCGAGACCTCTTCAACACCCGGAGCGGGAACCATAATCCGCGGTGGTAAACCGGCGGAAGCACTGGGACGGGCGCGCCGTCCAGCCCCGCTTAATAGATCTACCTCGCCATAATGCCAGTGTGCCTCAGGCTGTGCAAACACCTCCGGGTCACTACTCCAACCCGATGGATAACCTTGTTGCAGCTGTGGCACGGCTGGAGGCTATTCCGATTGAAGGAGATTCTCCGCAGGCAGTAGAGACACGCCGGCTTAAGGAGCTTCTTCGAACCGCTTTGATCCAACAGGAAGCATACTCGTACAGCCGTGACCGGATTCATTCCACCCCATGTCCGAGCAGGAGCTACAGCGGGCGTATGGATGAACCGGCTGTATCGAGCAACGCACAGCACCGTGAAGCTGTCCATGGTCATAACCCGGCAGGCGGTACTCGCGATGCTCAGGAAGTGGTGGACCGGGCCCGGGCACGAAGGGAGGCCGAGTTAGCAGCACAGAACGAGGCGCGTCAGCTTACGCCGGTTCGCCCCACCACCTCAGTCGAGCCAGGGGTCGCTTCTAGCTTGGGGGTGCCCTGTTTGATCCCCGCTTTACGCACCGTGTGCTTGCCCAAAGACTTCAAGGGTCCGCGCAAGGTGCCAAATTACACTGCTGATTTATCTCCAGAAGCATGGATAGAGAGCTATGAGATGGCCATGGAGATGCTAGATGTGGATGAGGCCGCGTGTGCAAAGTATTTTACCATGATGCTTGAAGGCACGGCCCGTACTTGGTTAAAGAGCTTGCCGCCCAATTCTATCAGTTCATGGGCCCAGTTGCGAACCCGGTTTATCCAGAATTTCAAAGATACCTGTAAGCAGCCCATGTCCATAGTGGACTTGGCGGCTTGTGTCGAGGGAAGGAGTCAACAACCCATTGGGTACGCCCGCGTTTGAAAATCTTGCACTCTTCGACGGATCAACGCTGACTCTGCGATCTTAACCCTGGAGGGCAACTGCCGGTTTCAGCCTCTGAAGTTAAAGTTGGGGCGCATGAAGCGATTTTGTAATGACATGGGAACTCTCATGGGCGCTTTAGTGAAGTATGCTGATTCTGATAGTACCAAGGATCCCGAGTCTGAGGATGACAAGGCAGGGAAGGGAAAGAAGAACAGCAACTCCAAGGGCATCAAGACAATCCGGCGAGCCACGGAGCGGAGGCAAACGTAAAGCGGATGGCAGCATGGACTTTGTGGCTAATACTAATGCGCAGGACAAGGGTCAGCGACGCAGAGGTAAAGCGGCGAATCGTGGTGGGGCTCCGAATCCTAACCCGGATCGCTTAAACTATTTATTAAATCAGCCCTGTCCAAAACACGGGACGAAGGAGATGCCAGCCAACCACCTTTGGAAGGATTGCTACATTATGCAGGAGTTAAAGAGTTCTAATGCTTTCCGGTATGATCACGGCTCTGGCGGCGGTTCAGGATCCGGGCCGGGTTACGGTGGAGGAAATTCCGGTTCAGGATTTAATGGTAATCCGGGCGGACATAACAATCAGAATAACCAAGGTGGTTACAACCAGCAACAGCAACAGTCGGCTTATCAGAGCAACCCAAAGCAGTTGAATAGTGGGCAGTACCATGTCTTCACCACTAGCTTAGACAAGCGAGACCGGAAGGTTCAGAAGCGGGCAGTCAACACTGTTGAACCGGCCGTGCCCCATTACCTACGCTGGTCGGAGCAGCCCATTATATGGAGTAGAGAGGATCATCCTCCCCGGGTCGACAATCCGGGTCAGCTAGCCCTGGTGGTGGCACCTCAGGTGGGAGGTTATAAGTTCACCAAGGTACTCATGGATGGAGGGAGCAGCATTAACATCCTGTACTATGAGACCTTCCGTCGTATGGGACTAACGGATAAACATCTCAAGCCGTCCAATACAGTGTTCCATGGTGTGGTACCTGGCAAGTCAGCATATCCTGTTGGTAAAATAGCTCTGGAAGTGGCCTTTGGTGATGATTATGACTCCAGATCGGAAACATTGATGTTTGAAGTGGTAAAAATCCAAAGTCCATATCATGCCCTGTTCGGGCGACCGGCTTACGCCAAATTTATGGCACGGCCCTGTTATGTGTATTTACAGCTCAAGATGCCGGGTCACAAGGGGACCATAACGGTTCACGGAAGCCGTAAGGTCGCTTTGGAGTGCGAGGAAGGAGATGCAGCTTACGCAGAGTCGGTTTGTGCCACCGAGGAGCTGAAGTACTATAAGGACAATGTTGATCCGGCGGACATGACTCCATTGAAGAAGCCAACTACGAGCATGATCCGCCCTGAAATTCAAATCAGCAGGTGAGACTAAACTTGTTGACTTCGTGCTGGCGATTCGTCCAAGCAGTTCAACATCGGTGCCAACTTGGATCCGAAATAGGAAGCGCGCTCATCGAGTTCATCCGTGAGAATCGGGACATTTTGCATGGAAGCCTTCGACATGCCGTGTGTCGAGGCAACTCGCTGAGCACACTCTTAATGTGGATCCTAAGTACAAACCGGTGAAACAGTTCCTCCCAGATTTAACAAAAAAGACGCAGCTATTGGTGAAGAAGTAGCCAGGCTCTTGGCAGCTGGCTTTATTGTTGAAGTTTTCCATCCTGAGTGGCTGGCTAATCCGGTGCTGGTCCTTAAGAAAAACGGCACCTGGCGTATGTGTGTGGATTACACAGACCTTAACAAAGCTTGTCCAGCAGATCCTTTTGCCCTCCCCCGCATTGACCAGATTATTGATGCCACTGCGGGTTGTGAACAGTTCAGTTTTTGGATGCATATTCTGGGTATCATCGATCAAAATGGCGGTTAAGGACCAGGAGAAAGCGGCGTTTATCACCCCTTTGGAGCCTTACGCTATGTATCCATGCCCTTTGGGCTCAAAAGCGCCAGCAACTTATCAGCGATGTGTGCGAAATTGCTGCACAAGCGGATCGACCGTAATGTGCGCCTATGTAGATGGCATTGTGGTCAAGTCAAGGGAGAAAGATACACCGATTGACGATTTGAAGGAAACCTTTGACAACCTACGGGTTTACAAGATGATGCTCAACCCGGCCAAATGTGTTTTGGTATTCCGGCGGGCAAGTTATTGGGTTTTCGTGTCCAACAGGAATTGAAGCTAATCCGGAAAAGATTACGGCTATTACCTCCTGGCTAAACGAAGTGTATTAACGATGTCCAGCGTTTGGCGTGCTGGATTGCGCGTTGAGCGGTTTATCGGCCGCCTCGGAGAAGGCCATCCCTTTGTACCGATGCTGAAAAAACAGATCGTTTTTATGCAGGTCCCGTGGCTGATAAGGCATTTGAGGACTTAAGCGGCAATTGGTCAACCCGCTTTGTGCTCGCCGCTCCCATTGACAAGGAGCCGTCGCTATATGTTGCAGCTAACGCCGAGCGGTCAGCGTAGCCATTGTGGTGGAGCGGAAGGAGGCGGGAAGGAGCATCCGGTTCAATGTCGGTTTACTATATCGGCGAGTACTTATTGAATCTAAGCAAAGGTATCCGCATTGGCGTAAGCTGGTATATGGAGTTTTCATGGCAAGCGGAAGCTGAAGCAGTATTTCCAAGGGCACCCCATCACGGTGGTCGATTCTGCTCCTTTAGGCGATATCATACGAAACCGGAAGCGATCGGCGGATTGCCAAGTGGGCTATAGAGCTTGGGCAAGACGGTTCAAGTAATGCGTGCCTCGGACGACGGTGAAGTCTCAAGCACTTGTGGATTTCATTAATGATTGGGCGGAGTTGCAAGCACCAAGAAAAGCCGGATCACACATATTGGACCATCCATTTTGACGGATCCGAGCAATTGGAGGCTCGGGGTGGAGTCGATTAACTTCCCCACGAGGTGACAAGTTCATTACGTTCTCCGCTTAATGTTCCTTGTACTAACAATGCAGCTGAGTATGAAGCCTTGCTCCATGGTCTCCGGATGGCTAAGGAGATGAATCTAAGCGGGTTAGGTGCTTGGTGACTCGGACCTAGTGGCTCAACAGGTGTCTGGCACTTGGGATTCAAAGGACCCACTCATGGCTGCATATCGTCGTGAGGTAGATATTGTTGTAGGTCATTTCAAGGGCTATCAGGTGGACCACGTGGACCGTCGGAAGAATGAAGCGGCGGACGCTTTAAGCCGGTTGGGCTCTCAACGTAAACCGGTCCCGCCCAATGTTTTTCTAGACGTGCTGCACAACCCGTCGGTCAAGCTCCCTGGTGAAGCGGATTTGGCTATTCCTGATCCGGAGGCTCAATTGGTGGCAGCTCTTCACGTCACTCCGGATTGGACGCTTCCTTATCTTGCGTACATGAACCGGGGCGAGTTACCAGAAGATGAGACGTTGGCCCGACAGATAATCCGGCGATCCAAGTCTATGACCATTGTTAATGGCGAATTGCATCATTGCAGCGTGTCAGGGGCGTTTCAACGCTGTGTGTCCCCTGAGGAAGGCTGTGAAATATTGCGTGAGATCCACGAAGGAGATTGTGGTCACCACGCCGGTTCAAAATCCTTGGTGGCTAAAGCGTTCCGCCACGGTTTCTATTGGTTGACTGCTCATCTTGTCTGGAAGATCTGGTCGACGATGTGATGGTTGCCAAAAGTTTTCGAGACGCGTGCTCATGTACCGGCCCAAGAATTGAGGATGATTCCAATTACTTGGCCGTTTGCAACCTGGGGGCTGGATATGGTTGGACCTTTCAAAAGGTCCAAGGACAAGAAGACCCACCTCCTGGTGGCGGTTGACAAGTTTACAAAGTGGGTAGAGGCAGAACCTGTTAGCAAGTGTGACGCGGCCACGGCGGTTCAGTTCATCAAAAAGGTGATTTTCTGGTTTGGCTTTCCACACAATCATCACGGATAATGGTACCAATTTGTCCAGAGGTGCCATGAAAGAGTTCTGACGTGAACACATCCGGCAGCGTTTCTTGATAGCCACCCACGGTCCAATGGTCAAGCGGAAAGGGCTAATCAAGAGATCTTGAGAGGCATCAAGCCCGGCTTGTGGTCCCTTTGCAGAGGACACGGGTTGTTGGGTAGAAGAACTACCATCTGTGTTATGGAGTATCGACACTACACCCAACAGATCCACAGGATACACACCGTTCTTTATGGTCTATGGAGCGGAGGCGGTTCTCCCTAGTGACATCCGTCATGACTCACCTCGTGTGGCAGCTTATGTTGAAGCGGACAACGAGGCGGCACGGCAAGGCGCTTTGGACCTGTTGGATGAGGAGCGTGACATAGCAGCTGCCCGCTCGGCGTTTACCAGCAGGATCTTCATCGTTACCATAGTCGCCGGTCGAACAGAACTTTTCAAGAAGGAGATTTGGTGCTTCGCTCATCCAAGACCGGTGATATGCACAAGTTAGCCCCACCTTGGGAGGGACCTTTCGTGGTCGACAAGAATCTGCACAACGGTCATACTATCGATCGATATTCGATAGCATAAAGACTCACGTACATCGGAGGAGGAGACCAACAGGCCGTGGAACATAGCTCATCTTGACCTTATTATACCGAGCCATCGGCTCTACTCATGTACATATTATGACGGTGTATATATTATGAATAAAGTAATAAACCGGAGCCTCAGCTAAAGCGGGTATCTGTTACATTACGGACATGCGTGGTTACATGGAGTTGTTACGTCTTAAAGCGGCCTCCGTTTACCCTTTGTGTTTGCTTTTCAAAAGCTTTATGATATCACTTGGGGGCTTGGTGGTGTCCGAACCAATGCAACACCTTTTGATAGGCGAAAGCCACCAGATCACTTGGGGACATGGTCAAGTTTGAACCAGTCACGCCTCTTGATCGGCCTAAGGCTATAGAGTCACTTGGGGGCTTGGTCGAATCCGAACCATTGCCACGCCACTTGATCGGCATAATGCCACGGTTTCAGTTGGGGACCTGGCTGACTTGAACCATAGCTACACCTTAGTGGGAGCTTGGTCGTGTCTGACCATGGTAACACCATCTGATCGGCTCAGTAAAGCCTCTTTTTGCAAACGGTTTTATCATTGCCTTTGCTTCTATATTTTTTCATAACTGTTATTTGATTTTTGTTGCATTTTTTAAACCGATAACATTTTTTAACTGGTTCAAACTGTCAATTGATGGAATTCGGTCCATTTTTAATCCAGAGATAATTTTTCCGGTTTGACTTTTTCTGTTAACATCCCATTATGTAGTAACAGGGGGCTTGTCATGACCCAGCACGGTTTACATGGTAAACCGGCATTATAAACACAGGAGCTGTTTTCTCCTTTGACGGTAATGGTTTCCACAACCTCCGCTTCAAGATTGGCTAAGCCAACTTCATGCCCAGCGATGGCAGGTATTTTGTATCACAAATTTTTATCATTCACCTCAATATTTCATTGCATATATATATATATATATATGAACGTCACAAGCCGGCTGGCGGCACAAACCGCCGTGGCAGTTTAAGATTTTGTGACTGCAGGCAATATAGATTGAAGGTTTCGATCATTCAATCAAAAGTATCAAGACCTATGCGAAGGCATATTAAAAGCAAAAGTGTTGGCTATCCTATTACAAGGCAACATGGTGCCCAAATAAGATCATTGTTTTCTTGGCGGAATATAATAAAGCAGCTATTTAAACCGGCTTCTGGTTCATGCTTGCTCGCCGCCCCTGTCTGACGGTTGTGGATCGTCCTGCGCCTCTTCAGCTTCTTCATCCCTACCCAACGGCTGGAAGTCAACAGTGGTTCAGTCGATTCCCATTAAAGCTTGAAAGACAGCCTCCTCATGGATCAAGGAAGATGGTTCAATATCAGGAGCGTAAGTATGCTTACGGATCGGAGGGATCAGGTTCTCCGCTTGAGAATAGGTGTAGCTACTAAATGCTTACGATCGTTATATTGAGCTTGATAATGCGACAAGTCTGCCTCTCGGCCAATTGGCAAGCCGTAGGCGCACCGCCCGGTTTATCGCTCTCGGTCATCTTCGTTGAACTCGAACCGTCTTCCTTCATGACCGATAGCCTGAGCTGCCTCAACAGATCAAATCGCACCCATGCTTTTGCCCGGATTAAGGCATTAATGGCACCGGTTCGAGCAGCAGATTTCTTCAGCTCTTCAACCCGGGCGGGAAGCATTGACAACCTCCTAAGAGTATCTTGAATTAAAGAGGGTGCCGGATTGTTATGTGATGCAGTGGAGATGATCCGCTGCGCTCCAGTGTACAGCTATTCGATTAAAGTGTAGGCAGCTTTCAATTTCATCCGAACATCTGACCCCAAGTGACCAATGCGTGTGCCTGCAGCATTACAAGAAAAATAACAAACCAGACTTATCATAAGAAGGCCAAGTTATCATAGAAACCAAAGGAAGCTTACCAAAGATGGCAGCAGTCATGGCATGCACTTGCCGCTTCACGTTGGTCAGCTCATCTACCACCGGTTTAAGGGCAGCTTCAGCATTTTCCAACTTTTTGGTTAAAGCGGCCTTCTCAGTGGCCCAATCCGCCCGCTCCTTTTTGAAGCCCTCCTTAAGCTGTTCCATGACGCCTAAAGCGCTGGTCAATTCTTCTTTTTCCTTTGAGGTTTCAGCTTGTTGGGATTTCAAGTTTTCTTGAAGATCGGTGAGTTGGTTTTATTTAGTCCTCAGCTCAGCCTACATACAGACAGTCATCTGATTTAACAAAAGGTACAAGATTTGAAGTACCAACCACATAACAAGTTATGCACTTGGCACTTGGGGCTAATGCATATTTGATCTTCATCATCAATAAAATCACAAAGTCCCAAGCTCAATACAGGTATTCAACTTGGCACTTGGGGGCTAATGGCTATTTGCTCGAACATGTTCTGATGCTGCGATATAAATTAAAGTCCCGGTTTAACTATACTAAGTTGAACCGGCCCTTGAGGGCTACATCAGTGAATTCTGAAAGTATTGAGTTTTATATCAAGTCCCGGTTTGAAAGAAGATTACAAACAGGCCCTTGGGGGCTAGGAGAGTTAACAAAAATTGAAATATCCAAGCAGGAAAAAGAACATGGAGGTTACCTCGAATTTTTCTTTCATCATATTCACCAGGTCAGCTTCATAATCACGGCTGGTATACAGCCGGTTCTAGTAGCCAGAATGAAGATCTTGGGGGTTCAGAGCAGCGTAAGTTGCCAGATCAACATTCCACTTGCCCTTGCTCATAGTGGCAAATTCTACTTTGGCAGAATGTTTGGATAAAGCGACCGGATTACCTGGTTCGCTGTGGCCAAAGCCAGTAATCACAACGTCATCGTCCTTGGTATCACCGGTTTGACCAGGGACAGTCGGTTTGTCAGCAGGCCGGATTGGACCGGTGGATTTTTCAATCCGGGTTGGGCTTACGGGCTGGTCGGCAGGGCGGAGGTGTCAACAGCCTTTCTTGACAACAAAATCGTCATCTTGCGGTGGTGGATCATTGGGCATATCTTCACAAATAGCCGCTTCAAGATTTGGGGCGCTGTCCGTTCGAGGCGATCTCTTAAATCGACCGCTTTATCCAAGCGAGCCTTTTGCTCGGCCTAGGCTTGGCCTCAAAAGGCATAATAACGATCAAATACAACATATACTACGCGATGATGCAATAGAAACAATATGATATGTATAACTTACCCAAGCACCGTTTTAAGTGGTGGCAGGTGAGTAGGTGATGACTTGCGGATGAGGAATGGGAAGTGACTTGATAATCGGTCGGATGGATTAAGAGGTTGACGAAAACAGCCCGCTTTAGGACAAGCAATCGACAAGCAAATTAGAGACATCTCGCAGCGTTTCGAACCGGATTGTTGGTAAACCGGCGGAGGTAACTACACTGGCGCCGTGCCGAGTTGTGCGGCGAACTTCATGTTGTTGAGTCTTCATAAGAAATTTGGGATCCAAGCAAGCAAGGGGATGAGAAAATTTAATTTTCCGGTTTGCCCGACGGATTTTTAGTGAAGGCAAAGGATTTGAGTCAGAGGAGAGAATAGTTACCTCTACAACATCAGCATTACTGGCTTCAGCATCATCCTGACAAATATCATCATTAATTAGGCGTATGAAAAGTAAGCCAAGTGAATCAAGTTCTACCTCAAGGTCCGGATTACCCACATCGTCATCCACAGCCGGATCAGAAGATGCGGTGGTTTTCCTCTTATGAGCAGACCTCTTGACAACTTTGGTCTTTGGCGGATTGGTCTTTCGGTTTATGTCCGCTTCTCTGGTTTCTCTTGTGGAAGTTTCTTGCTCCAGAATGGATCATCACCCTGATTAAGCAGCAGTTGATGTTAAACAAGATACCGGAAATGGCAGTAATATATTCAGTAAAAAATACAGTCATAGTCTTACATATGGTGGTTTGTTGGTAGCACGAAGAGGCGGACGGTTCGAACACACGAGAGGTGTTCCGGTTCGTTCAACATTTTCTTCACAGCCTCGGTGACCTCATCATTGGTAAGCTGGATATTAACATGTCGGAGGGGGTCGTTGACGCTACAAGTGTACTCACACATTAAACCGGAGCGCTGGGAGAGGGGCACTATGCTCCATGATATCCAACAGCGTGCGAGATCAATTCCTGTTAAACCATTGGCCATGAAGGCTCTGAGCTTGGAGAGTTGAGGAGCGTATTTACTTCTCTCCTTGGCGGTTAATCTTTGCGGAAAGGGATGTGTATTACTGAGTCGCTTCGGGGCCAGGTAAAGGATTTTCATTGGCAGGAGAGGTGTCTCTGCAATAGAACCATGATTGATTCCATTCCTTGGGGTGGCTGTGCAGTTTGGCATGAGGATAAGTGACCTCCTTCCTTTTTTGAATCGCCACACCACCCAATTCTGTGTTGGACCCATCAGTGAATTATGTGCGGCGGTTTAGATGGAAGCAGTCTCTAAACAGCTCAACGGTGGGTTCTTCTTGAAAGTATGCCTCACAGAGCACTTGGAAGTGACATATATTGGTAACAGAATTGGGGCCAGTATCTTGCGGACGGAGTTGAAAATTGGCTAAGACATCTGGTAAAATTTTGAACTGGGCGGGTTAAAACCCCGGGCTAAGTGATCTGCGAAAACTACAACTTCTCCTTCTTGAGGTGTGGGTGGACATTCTTTGCCAAGAACCCTCCAATGGATAGTATCTTTACTGCTTAAAGCGCCAGTCAGGACCAGATTGTTTAATTGAGTTTGGTGACACGGAAGGAGCCAGTTGCACTCATATACTTGTTAGGCCATGATAAAATCTACAAAAATATAAATCCGGTTCAAGAAATGTGTTGGGACAAAGAGAGAACGGTGTACAATGCTAAATCGAGACAACTACATCTAAACCGGAGTTCTATGAAGCGGCGATTATGCAGTTAAGGAGTTACGGCGGTTCAAGAAGGGACTAATGGTGTATACGGTTTATTAATTCTTTCTATGTTAAGTTAAACCGCTGATCTAAATATTGAAAGCAATTGAGGTTGCGAGCGGCTAAGTGTGCGAAACAGGTTTCACAAGATTTCTCTACAACGAAGGATCTGAAGCGGATCGAGAAAAGAAGAAAAATATCCAAAAAGAATAAAGCGAGCAGTATTGATGCAATGAGCAGGAAATAATATCACGAGATCTATGGGCGTGAGCACGAAACTACAAAGCGGATGCTAAAAGCTACTATTAATCGAGCAAGGTGTCACAGATCTATCCAGAGTCCGGTATGAGCATGAGCAGTTAATGGAGCCTTTGCAAGAACAAGAAACCCTAGAACGAATCTAGGTCTAGGGAAACTGAGGACCTACCAGAGTTGAGGAGATGTGGAAGATCGCTGCATTTTTCTGGTGCGTTCAGGTTGATGCAGCGGCCCAAGACGGTGCGGAGGTCGACGGTGGCGGCGGAGCTCCGAGGCTAGCGACGCGAGAAAGACGAAGAGAAAGGGGACGGAGGGGAGAAAAGGAATGACCCTTCGGTCCTATTTATAAGGTAAGAGACCCGTGTCAGGCGCGTGAATCAAGGAACCACAAATCTAGGAAGCAGAGCTGTCGCCTCGGTTATTGCGGATCTGTTAAACAAAGAAGGTATCATGAATGCTATCTTTATGGGGACGTCATGCCGGTTTACAGCAACCAGAGAAGGTGACATCACGGCGGTTCAACAACTACAAGAAGATGTGGAAGATGAAGATTTTTTATCAAGGATTGACATGAACCTATTCAAATCAATCTGGGGCCTAATGTTGGGGATATTACTACTGGGCGTAAACCGGCCTATCTGGGCCGGCTTAACTTCATCAGTAGTTCAACGGTGTAAAAACCCAAGCATGAAGGTAAGGGCCCAAGGCATGTAGTCGGTTTTAGAACCTGTAGCCGTAAACCGGCTTGGTATGTAAACTTGTATTGTAAGTTAGGAATAGATAGAGACCAACCCGGATACGAGTATGAACCGGAGATTGGGACTCTGTGAACCGACGGGCGTCACCCGCGTATATAAGGGGACGACCCGGGGCGATTCAAGGAGGACAGACAACAACAACTCGAGGCCTAGGCGAAGCTTATTTGCTCCCTAGTCATCGAAACCACATCAATCCCATCACAACTAGACGTAGGCTTTTACCTTCATCGAAGGGGCCGAACTAGTATAAACTCTCGTGCCTTTGCGTCCGCTTTAACCCCTTCAAGTTAACCCATAGCGATGGCTCCACGACTAAGTCCTTTCACGAGGACATCTACCGTGACAAAACCACGACACAACTCCTACTCATGCTAGTGGGTTTCATCTATTTACTGTGGCAATGACAGGTCATGCAGAGGATAAAGGGGTTCAACTACCGCAGCAAGTAACAAATGAATCGTTGTTGTCCTAATGCAGTAAAAGAGAGCAGGAGCGAGAGAGTGGGATTGTATCGGAATGAACAAGGGGGTTTTGCTTGCCTGGCACTTCTGAAGATAGTATAGCTCTTCATCAGTGTCATCGAACTCATCGTCGGTACGTCGTCTACTGAGAGGGGACAAACACCGGCAACAGAGAAGGAACACAATCTATGCAATGCAACAATATGATGCATGAGTGTGACATGGCAATATGCTATGGTTTGAGCTAATGCAACTAGCAACCAGATTAAATGAAGTTGGTTTGAATCCAAGATTCAAATTCAAACTCCATATGTGGATATTTAAATGCCATTAATATGATTTGTGCTAAACGGCAGCTATAAGTGGTTCTAACATGCATGAAAATTGTACATGTGGATAGATTGGATTTTTCTGATCATTTTTCATATATAATTTATTTCATTTGGAGTTACGGTTGAATTTATGTGATTTTTAGAAGTTTGGGGCATTTTCTGGAATTCCTAATTTATTTTAAACCCAAAAGTTAATTACTGCATCAGCACTACGTCATGCCTGCGTCAGCAGGTCAAAAGCGCTGACCCAGGTCAACCTTGACCAGTGGGTCCCGCATGTCAGTGTAACCGCATCAGCAGCAGAGGCTGACTAGTGGGGTTGGTCAACGCTGAGATGGCAAGGTCAAACAGACCGGTGGGGCCACGGTCATTAGCTTAAATTAAACAGGGAATAACCTTGTGGTTAATTAACGTGTGGGGCCTGTCTGTCAGCGTCTGTTAGGGAGGGATTAGTGGTGATTAGCCTTAATTAAGCGACCACGTCAGCGGTCGACGCCCGCGACCAAAAGCACGGCGGTGGCTCGCCGGAGTTGCTCGGGTTTGAGCTACGAGCGCTAAGCGGCCTTGAAGGGCTCATTGAACGCCATGAGCGCGCGCATCCAACGGTGGTAGCGGTTTGCGCGGGGGTGGGCTCTAGCGGCGGCGGCAACGAAGTCAGGGGCGGCCGGAGCTCGGGTGCTCGCGGATTTGGTGCCACGGCCTGCGTTCGAGCAAGTAGCAGGCTAGGGAGGTACTACGGGTTTCTGTGAGTGCACGGGCACACGCACGGGACCAACTGGTCACCGAAGCGTGGCCGGCGACGAGCTCGTGCGGCGGCGCGATTCGGTCTTCAAGGGGGCGACGGCTACGGCGAGAAATCGAGGCGGGAAGGAGGGGGTTTGGTCTGTGAACTCACAAAGGGGGCGATGGGATGGCCAGCGTGCTCGGGGGAGGCCTGGAGGCGACGAAACGACGACGAAGATCTCCGGCGTCGGGAGGTTGAAGATGATGTCGATGGCGGCGATACAGCGCGTCCCCGGTTGGTTGGCTAGTCGAGGGCGTAGAATACGTCATTGCGGAGCTCTCGGGCACGGTGAGAGGTCGAGGGGGAGGCGGTGGACGCGGCGGTGCTCGTCGGCGCTCTCGGCTGCGCTCTGTTCTTGCGAAAGAGAGGGCCAGAGGGGGATGTGAGAGGGGAGAGAGACAGAGGGAAACGAGGGCATCTCCATGGCACGGTTGGAAGCGCCGAGACGCCGTGAGGTGGCAAGCAGGAGCTGGCGCGGCTCGGCTATGCGTCGGGCACGCACCTGCTTCTCCTCCTGGCAGGAGGAAGAAGACAGTGCTGCCCCTGGTGGGCTGGGCCTGCAGCTGGGCTGCTGCTACAGGTAAGCTACCAAGGTGGGTTTTCTCCCTTTTTTGTTTCCCTTTTCTATTTTTCTTTCTCTGTTCTAGTTTAGTTTAGGCACTAAATCATTTTTTTATAAATTCTGAAATTATTTGTGGGAGCTCTCTGCAATATGAAAGTGACCCACAATTATTTTCAAAATATCTGGAGCTGTAAAATTATTTACAGCTTTTATTTGCTCCAACTCAAATACAATATGGATTAACTCAAAAATCCAAAATGTCCTAGAAATATACCCATCATTTTTGGCAGAGGTTTCCACCTTAACCAGAAATCATGAGAATTTTTAAAGGCATTTTGGGATCATTGAAAATGGTTTTATTTGATCCTATTTGAAGTCATTTAGTGCTAGGGTTTGAATCAATCCCCATTTCAAGATTAAGAGCAAAATAAACATGAGGCAACACATGACTAGGTAGCCCGGAGCAGACCAGAACTAGGGATGTGACAATTGAGGATAATCCAAGGAGATGGCACGAGTTGTTGTCTGAAGCTTTGTGGGCACATAGGATTTCAAGGCATGGTGCTACGAAGGTGACTCCATATGAGCTAGTATATGGTCAAGAGGCTGTTTTACCGGTGGAAGTAAATTTGAATGCTTTGAGAATAGCCAAACAAAATGATTTATCGGCAGTAGAATTTTATAACTTGATGATGGACAATATTGATGAAGTTGCCGATAAACGTTTGGCTGCTTTGAAGGCCATAGAAAGGGACAAGTTGAGGGTAGCAAGAGCTTACAATAAGAAAGTTAAGTTGAAGAATTTTCAAGTTGGCGATCTCATCTAGAAGGAGATAGAAAATTCGGGAAGTGGTCTCGAAGTTGGGAAGGTCCTTTTAGGATTACATGAATAGTTCCTGGAAACTCTTATTTGGTGGAATCCGTACAAGGGGCACTGTTACCTCGGGCTCTCAATGGCAAGTACTTGAAGAAATACCACCAGAGTGTGTGGCAAGAAGCCTAAGTAGGCAATGGCTTATATATGATTATCGCCCTTAGCACAAACATGGCCGATACCTGATTATCGTCCTGAAAAAAACAAATGGCCGATGGAGTGTTGACATCGTCCTTAGAACAAGCTATGTGCAAGTTATTTTTCAGCACACAAACTTTGTCGAAAAACAGGGGGGCATGTGTTGACGCCAGATTTTGGCATGGTCAAAAACACAATTAAAATGGCCTCAAATAAAAAGTGTTCAAAGTGAGAAAGTTCTGTATCTTCAAAATTAGAAACTTTGATATTTGGGTCATAGCCATCCGATCTTATCTCTAAGGCCGAAGTTGTGTTCAAAGTACTGAGATTTTGTATTCAGAACACTATTCGGCTGATTACGCCCCCAAGATGGCCTCATGTGGACAAATGATCTACACAAATTGTCTTCGTCTCGTCGAAACGATGGATTTTGATATAAAAATTGTCCCAATCCGAGTTCGTATGCAAAAGTTAGAGGCAACACTTCGCGGGTCGGTCCTAAGTGAAAAAATGACGCGAGGGACCAGACACCCACCTAGGTGGTGTCTGATGGGTCGCGTGAGTTATTTGGCCTTTGTCGGCTGAATGAAAACCTTGCCGAGGTGGAAACCTTGCCGGGATAGAAGCTTGTCGGGGTAGAAACCTTGCCGGGGTGAAAACCTTGCCGGGGTAAAACCTTGCCGATGTGAAAGCTTGCCGGGGTAGAAAAGTGTTCTACATGGAAGTTGTGCGTATCGTCGAAACGGTCAACTTTGCTTTTGGAGTCATCATTATCTGAGATAGCATACAGCCTGCAGAGTTGCTGCAAGACTCGGACAGCCAAGAAAACTGCATGACCAAATCCAACTGGAAGTTAGAGATGACCTCGTAAAGTATTGAAGATGACCTTATTTGAAAAAATGATCAACAGGAGGGTTGTTCGTCTCGTCGAGGCGCATAAATTTAGTATTTTGATCTTCTCAATCGGAGGTCATATGCAAATTCCATGGCCTGTGCAAGGAACAAGACATAAGTTTGGGCCAGATTCGGCCTAATCCGAGTTGGATTGGAATTAAAGTTGTAGGACGTGAATTGATGTAATTTTCTTGTAAGGAAAGCCTAGATGAATCATGTACTTGTACGGGAAGTCCAGCTGCCTCTTATATATTGTTGGGGGTGACGGCTGATTGAACAACACACAACCGAACAAATCAATATACTACTTTTTCACTCTACGTTTTATCTCTCCACCGTTTTTCTCTCTCGTTCTTCGCTGTTATTTGTGTTTGAGAGCTGCGAATCTTGAGGCTCTAGGGGTGAGCAATCGACCTAGGGAAGCCCATAGCCGCCGCACTCCCTGACGGGGTCCCTCCCGGGGGTGTGGGCTTTTAGGGTCTGCAAAAGCGCCTGTCGAATGTCTTGCGTAACGCGCTGTCGGTCGGGTCTCCTTCGACGTGAGCTGCGGTGCATCACCCCCGGCATCGAGGGTACACGTGACGTGTTCGTGTGTCAACAATTACAACAGGGAGAAGAGGTGTTACACCACTGTATAGAGGGGGAGAAAGTTGGTGATGACGGTGGCGAAGTTGTTGGTGTAGATCGTCGTCACGATGATGGCCCCAGAGGCGTTCCAGCGCCACCGGGAGAGAGGGAGAGAGATCCCCCCTCCTGCTTCTTCTTCTTCTTTGGCCTCCCCCTAGATGGCTCTGGTCCATGGCCTCCACGGCGGCAGAGGCGCGGGAGCCCCTCCGAGATTGGATCTCTCTCTCTGTTTCCTTTTGTTTCTGCATTCTGTTTTCTGGGCTTTCACCAGTTCTAAAATTCCCAGAGATCCGTAACTCCAATTGGGCTAAAATTTTGAGATGGTTTTATGTCAGATATTATCTTTCTTGCGGTGAAAGAAGGGCACCAACCGCCTTACGGGGGCCCCACAAGCTTGCCAGCCGTGTGCTGGGTAGGGGGCGCGCCTCTTGAGCTTGTGGGCCCCTCGGGTATCGTCTCGCGTTGATTCCGCTTTCCAAAATCATATATATTTCAAAATAATTCTCCGTGAATTTTTATCGTGTTTGGACTTCGTTTGATATGGGTATTCCGCGAAACATAAAATATGCAACAAACACGAACTAGCAATGGGCACTGGATCAATATGTTAGTCCAATAAATCATATAAATTGTTGCCAAAAGTATGTGAAAATTGTGGAATATCGGCATGAAACAATAAAAATTTATAGATACGACGGAGATCTATCGTGTGCGTGTGAACTTCTAATTACATGGAATCAAATGTCGTATATATTTCAATATCGCTGGGATCTGGATGTAGATGAGTGGTACCAGTCTGTTATACCTACTAGGTCCCCTTATTAGCCGTTGGGTGTACACTTTTTTAGGATAGCTCAGGTAAATTATCTACGTTGACAGTGCCTTGTGTAGCCTCCTAGGGGGTCTCTGATGTTTGCACTCTTTCTACATGGTAGAAAATTATATCGGAGGGCCCATATTAACAAAGGCGAAAACTTGGTGAACCTACTGCCCACAGCAAACTAAACAAGATATTGGGGGCTATCTAAAGTCCTTTATAGTATGTTGGTTTAATGATTATATTGGGGGCTATCCAAAGTTCTTTGTAGTATGTTGGGGCTAATATTCCGTTTGTGTTCCACACCCACACAATTGGTTCGGCATGTGAGCAGGAAAAAACCACTACTCCCTCTGTATGGGTGCAATATTAGCTCAAAGAGCTTGGTGTGCGGTAAGAAAGAGTTCCTTGTTTATAGTGCGACAACTTGGGAGCAATATATCATTCAGCCAACCTTGTCTTTCGTGCGAGGAAAAAAAGATTGAGATAGGTTTTCACTTTGTATAAGAAAGAGTAGCTCAACTGAAGCTATAAATTGTATTGAAACCATCCTAGGTCAGTTGGCTAATGGTTGTTACCAAATCTAGCTCTTCAAGTTGGATTTTTCAAATACTTTGGGAACAATGTAAAATAAGGAAAATTTGTCATTGAGGAGGCCTGTTAGAGATAGGAAGGTTATGTTTGGTATGTTGTGATTTAATCCGCTGGTTGTGGATAAAGTTCCGTGTTTAGACCTTCCTTGTAACCGAAGTTGTGCAAACCATAGGCTGATTGCTCGCTATCAATATATATACATGCCGCATCCTATGGAGTGTAGACACATGTGTGAATTATTCAATAGAAAATGTATTATGTAATAAGCACTTATGTGTTGTTCATTCAACATTGTATTATGAGCGCAAGAAGGTTAACAACATGGTGATTGGCATTTGTCCTCAAGATGAGAGAAGGAAAAAAATCAAACTCAATGGGACATGTCCTTACACATGGCTTCAACCTGCGTCCTAGACTCGCACAGGTTGTGGAGTCTGACCTCGTGGAAATAAAGTATAATAGAAGATATAACCCTAACAAATGAGAAAGACATCATATTTACGGCATTGGGAATCTAGAAAATTTAACGCCAACACGTTGTAGAGAATGCTTTCACCAAACTGTGCCATTGATCCTTATGCCAAAGCCATATGGGGGGTGTACTCTTCATCCCTTACTGGTAGATTGACCTAGGAGTTAATGACCTAATTTTCTCACGCATTTGCTACACGGACAATGATATAGTGCATCGGTCTACAGAAAATATGGTTACATGATCGAGATATGTAACTTCACACAAGATCAGCCTGCTTCTTTCCTTTTGTTTCTACCTCTTTTCACGCCATGTCCAGTTTTTTCTTCTTTTAGCTTGGGTTGTTTTTTTTTTGGTTCTCGTAATCCTTGTAAGATTTTTCCGAGTGTCCTTCGGTGGGACGAAGACATAAGCTAAACAATAAATGAAAACATATTTGCCAATCAGGAAAATTATCAACATGTAATAATTAGGTTATAAATGGTTATCCAGGCAATGATGAACCAGCACATTCAACTTGTTCCAGGACACACTTACAACTTCACAATGTTCATACGGAAAAATGGAAAATTCTGTTCATGAGAAAAGGAAGGCCTAGCTAGCAGTATTTTCCAACACAAGATCAAAGCGCTTAGGTTCTTTATTCATTGATAGCAGCAGCTGCAAAACTAAGTAACTATCAAGGCTAGTAGTGTTGTATACACACAGTTCTGTAAGTATACACATAGCTATGCCTGCTGACAAAACATGTATATAGACACAGAGGCGGTGCAAAGTACGAGTTACGAAACATGTACTCTTTTTTCGCCCGCAAAAAAAAAGTACGAGTTAGGAACTTATGATCAAATAAACATCAGATATCAAACAAACAGATCATGACAGAAAAAAAATCCAGTATAACAATTTCAACGACTAGAATAAAAATGCCTTCGCTCAAAGAGCACGACCGAGACTGAATGTCTCAACTTATTAACGACCATTCCTGCATCTTAACCATGCAAAGACTAAGTAAAATGAGACGACACGCATGACCATGCACTGCATGTGAGGATCGATCCTCTACTCGAAGAAGATGCTCCCCACGATCGCGCTCACTGCAACCCGGATCCCATATTGTTGAAGAACTGCATCAGATCATCCATGGGGAAGCCGGCGCTAGAGCTAGTACCGGCGCCGTCGTGGCCACCAGTACCGTTATTAGCATTGTAGAGCAAGGCACCGCCCCCCTCGGACCTCTGGAAGGTTGGTGGCTGCCAGTCGTGCTGCTGCAGCGGCACATGATACATCTGCGGAGGCCCCATGTCGACGTTGCCGGTGACGTATGGCGCCTGGGGCCGAAAGACCTGTGGCTGCCAGCCTTGTTGCTGCTGAGGCGGCACCTGATTTTTTCAACAAGGAAAATATATTAATATCGTGAAGATATCAATTACATCCGGCCTCTGTACCAACAAGATGTCTAAAGATGGCACCTGATATGTCGGCAGATAGCCCATGTCGACGTTGCTCGTGACCTGTGGTGCCTGGGCCTGCTGGAAGACCTCTGGCTGCCAGCCCTCCTGCTGCGGCGGCCCCTGGTCTGTCGACGGAGGCCCCATGTGGACACCGCCGGTGACGTATGGCGCTTGGGGCTGGAAGACCGGCGTCTGCCCGCTGGTATTTGCGATGCGCTCGGCGAGGCTCTTGCGGATCTCCTGCAACTTACAGCCAACCCTGGCGACCTCCTCAGCATTCAGGTTGCCGCCGAGCATGGCCTTGTGCAGAAGGATCTTGGTATCGCGGTCCTCACGCTCGCGCCGGAGCTTGTCGGCCTCATGCTGGAGCTTGGCGACTTGCTTGGTGAGGAACTCCTCCTGGGTCACCACCGTCTTGAACCGTGCAATGTCCGGCATGTTCTTGTACCTATTCAGGATAGCCACCGCCTCCGTGTGGGACGGGTAAACGTCCGGCGCCGCGGCGCCCTCATCATACACCAGCATGCAGATCTTGGTGTTGCACAGGATGCCCAACTCGCCCGCCTTCTTCACCAGGTTGTTGCGGCGCGTCACATAAGTACGGCGCCGTGTTGAGTTGCCAATGTACCGGAGGGGCACCTTCTTGCGGGCCATTGCCGGACGATGGGTAAAACCAGCAGAAGGTCGAAAGGGAGAACGAGGGTAATACCAGCAGAAGGTCGAAAGGGAGGACGATGGGTAATACCAGTAGAAGGTCGAAAGGGAAGGGAAGTCGCTGGTTTTGGCGAGTTGAAAGCAAGGGAGGAGGCGTGGATTTATAGGGGAGGATCGGCGAGGATGAGGGCAGCCTTCCGGCCCACCGCCCACATGCATTGTGCTCATCTCTAACTTTGGCGTCCATTTACAGCTTTTACTCTACGCTCATATGATAATTGTACTCATTTAATGCGTCATAACACCACAGATTTTCTCTATAATTAACCCAAAATTGCTAAGAATCGATCCAGATAAAAACGGTGAAAAAACATTTATGTAATGGTACGTACAGTCATATACTGAATAAGCTATGGAAAATTTCTCTCAAAGACCCATGCATGCATATCTATTAACAAGATATGTTCTTTAGCTAGGTCATATTGCAAAATTAATTTTGCATTTAATTTTCTCTAAAGTTGGTGTCGTGGTTTTGGGTTGGTTGGGTCGGTATTCAAACATGGACATCGTCTCATCACCATGTTAAGAAAATATCAATAAATAGCAAGCATACTTCAGTGGTAAGCAAAAATTACAAATCTACAAAGATATATAAGCAATTAAACCCGCATTTATCATGCACATTGTGCGAGTAAAGTTTTGCCGTTTGTTCCAACATATGAATTGAATGTTATTCCAAATATACAGGTTGGACTACCCACAACAGGAAAATCACGCATTGTTGTGTATCTATGTGTAAGCCGAGTGTAAAAACTCCTATTCAAGAATTCGTCCAATTAACCAGTTAACTTGCCAATTAATCCCTACTCGTAGGGTCACCGAGTAGTCGATAAATTAATAAATCATCTGATTAATTGATTAACATGTTGATTATCCTATTACCCCCTACTCGACAGCTAACCGAGTATTTACCAATTAACGATATCCTCAACAAGACTAAAAACATGGGTGCTCGGCTTACAATGGTGTAAGTCGAACAATAGAAGTACACACGGTTAAAAAAAGAAGAGGACTCGGATTACGTATCAGTAAGCGAGAGGTCGTAGAAAAAGATCTCGACTTACACAAAATTTTTAGCATAAAATTAAAAAGTACTCGGGTTACAACGGGCTCTTGATGACATTTGTTGTCGCGTAGCCGCCGTCAGCGCGCTTAATGGCTAGCGCGACGGTAGTCGGTATAAGCCGAGTACTCTCCTGCCGCTCTCGGCTTATGTTTGTTGTTTTTTAAAAGGGAAAACCTTCACCTCCGTTTTAAGACATCTGTGTATTTACGCTCGGCTTACATTTGGGTTATAAGTTGTCGCCGCCACGCGCCCGACCCTTTGGTCACCAAATCGTGGCCGCTTTCGCACACGATCGAGCACGCCGCCGCCGACGGTGCCCTCTTCGCCTCCCACCGCGCCAATGCTCCTTCTCGTCCCTTATGCCGCCGCCGTTGCTCGTCGCCGTCATCCCGTCGTCGGCCGACCTACATACCGAGGTAATTAAGCAAGAACATCATTTGTTCTCGATCCCATATCTATAGGGTTTTTTTCTTCTCTTTTTTCTATATAATGCTGGCATGCATATGTGTGGATCTAGATATATATATGTTTGTTTTAATAATAGTTATATTCGTTTTAGTATCGATGGTTGATATAGAAGACTTTTTTTATATTTAGGGATATATCATAATCAATTGCATATGCACGTGTGTGCACGTTGATGCAAAATATTGGATCGATGATCGATATAGTATACATACATTGAAATTTGATATGGATGTGATGGATTATATGTATGCAAGATCATTTATAGCATGTTCATATATGTGGATGATGAAATCGACATGGAAATGCTCGTGATTATAACCGAACTATATAATTAATGAAGATAAGTCTTTTTGAGGAATTCAGGAAGATAATTCAACATATGGCTATTACTTAGTTGCTCTACCTATAGGCCTCCCCACCTCCATATATGTCGCGCCGCCAACGGTATGTGTTTCCCACCAACCGACGTTGGCTACACACACCGTTGTGACACCGCTCCTCCAGCTTCGAGATACTCCTGATCACGTCAAGTTCAAGGTGGAACCAAGGGAGAGGGGGGGAGACGAGAGGAGATTGAGACAGAGGATGGGACCCTTGGAGCACGAAAACAACCCGCTAGAACAAATCTCAAGGGCAGAGAAGATAGTTGAACTCCAACGCAAAAGGACGTGGGAGGGCGAGCAAGGGTAGATCCCGCTCGCGCCATGCTTGGCTCAGATTCGTTGTCCCAAGGAGCACGAGTCCAGGATGGAGTTCATCGGTAACGAGAAATTGGCACTGGCAGTGGTCTCTTGGACTATGCGCAAGGAGATGCAGCAATTGTGCTCACATAGCCGACTTCTCTTGGCCAAGGAGGTACTATGTTGGGCGACGGTGAAGGTGAGAGATCGGAGAAACCAGAGCAATGGGGGGATAGATGGATTTCTGTCACGGTCGGGCACCTTGATCTCTATGACTTCCTTCTAATTTAAATAGTCAATCAACTTTATTATTATAGTATGATATTAGAATCTTAATTGTTAAACAAACTAGGGTTTGGAACAATGCTCGATACCCCTGATGGGTACGGCTGTCATATATTTATAAGAAGGAATCGTACAAATACAGGATACGTTACAACACGTATATCTATTATATACGTAGTCTAACACCCTCCCTCAATCTTAACTGTGTCCTGAAACACTCAGAAGGTTAAGATTGCGTCGACATCCTTCAAAAGAAGGCAAGGGCAAGGGTTTAGTGAAAATGTCAGCAAGCTGATCCTTAGAAGGCACGAACTTGATATGAAGTAGCTTCCGTGCAACTCGTTCCCTCACAAAATGATAGTCAACTTCGATGTGCTTCGTTCGGGCATGAAATACCGGATTGGATGAAAGATACGTAGCACCGATGTTATCACACCAAAGGACAGGTGGCTGGGCTTGAGAGACCTTTAACTCTCGAAGTAATGACTGCACCCATATGATCTCAGCTGTGGCATTAGCAACAGCTTTGTACTCAGCTTCAGTACTACTCGGGGACACTGTAGCTTGTTTGCAAGCTTGCCAGGCGATCATGTTAGGACCAAAGAACACAGCATGTCCCCCCGTGGATCGCCTATCATCGGGACTACCGGCCCAATCAGCATCAGAGAAGGCTGAGATCAAACCAGAGGGCGCAGGTTGCAAATGTAGACCATATGAACCAGTGTGTCGAACATAGCGCAAAATGCGCTTAACAGCCGTCCAATGAGGATCACGCGGTGCATGAAGGTACTGACACACACGGTTAACTGCAAATGAGATATCTGGTCGAGTGATAAGCAAGTATTGCAACCCACCAACAATGCTGCGGTACTCAGTGGCATCCTCAGAGGAGAGCAAATCTCCATCAAAAGCTGACAATTTGTCTGTGGAAGACATAGGGGTCGTAGCAGGTTTGCACTGCATCATACCCGCGCGCCGTAACAGATCCTGAGAGTACTTCTGCTGAGTGAGAGTCAAGCCACTGTCAGAATGAAGAACCTCCAGACCCAAGAAATAATGCAGTCTCCCAAGATCCTTGACAACAAAAACAACCCCGAGAGAAACCACGAGCCGATCTGCAGCAGTGACTGATGAACTGACAAGTATGATGTCATCAACATAGACCAGAATGTATATAGTCACCTCAGGTCGCTGAAGAATGAACAGAGACGTGTCTGCTGTAGATGGTACAAACCCATGCGCACGAAGAGCGGCGCCAAGACGTGCATGCCACGCACGAGGAGCTTGCTTCAGACCATAAAGATCCTTGTCGAGGCGACACAGATGGTGTGGCTGAGTAGGGTCAACAAAACCTGGTGGCTGACGCATATATACCTCTTCTTCCAGAACTCCATGAAGAAAGGCATTCTGGACATCAAGCTGGCGAAGCGACCACCCTCGAGTAACAGCCAGTGAAAGAAGGACACGAATAGTCGTGGGTTTAATAACAGGACTAAACGTATCTTCGTAATCAAGGCCATACCTTTGTTTAAACCCTTTGGCAACCAATCTTGCCTTGTACCTCTCAATGGATCCGTCGGCATGTTTCTTCACCTTGAACACCCATTTAGAGTCAATAACATTGACGCCAGAGGGAGGTGGAACCAGGCGCCAGGTATTATTCTTTCGAAGAGCATGGATCTCCTGTTCCATAGCAGCGCGCCAGTGTGGAATGCCAAGCGCAGCCTGAAATTGTCGCGGTTCCGCCGTAGGATCAGCCTCAGCACGAGCAACACAGGCCGCAAGCCATGCGACGGTACCATCCTTGCGCTGGAGAGGCTTGAAGATGCCACTCTTGCTGCGCGTATGAGGCCGTAGTGTGACAGGCGGCGGAGGTATCGGAGAAGCCACCACAGCAGAAGAGCCAACGTCGAGGAGCGGCGTGGAAGACACACCAGAAGGCGAGTCCACGGACTCTGCCGAGGGGGAGTCCACAGGCGCTGCTGGACCTGGACTGCCCGACGAAGACAGGCCGGGCGAGGGTGGCAGCACCGCAGCAGCATCCGGGCTGGGCGAGGCTGCCGCAGCACCCGCTCCATGTGCACGAGACATGCACGGGCTGGCAGCCGGGCTAGGCGGGACAGCAGCCTCACCCGATGCATGTGCATCAGGCACACACGTACGGGCAACTGCCTCATCCAATGCATTTGCATGGGGCATGCATGTACGGGCATGTGCATCAGGCACACATGTACGGTCAGCTGCCTCACCCGATGCATTTGCATGGGGCATGCACGTACGGGCAGCCGGGCTACGGGCAGCCGGGCTAGGCGAGGCTGCCGCCCCACCCGATCCATGTGCATGGGGCATGCTAGTGCGGTCGACGTCGAGCTCCCCGTCGAGTGACCCAACCAGCGTGAGGGCTGTAGTTGGTGTAGCGTCAACCACGTCATCGTGAAGAAGCTCAAGGCGAGCGCCCGGTCCAGTTCCTGCACCGTGGTTAGGCAACAACAGAGGAGAATATGCCGCATCTACAAATTGATCAGGCAAAACTGGAAAGGAGTGCAGCTCGGTAGCGGTAGTATCAATGGATGGTGAGAGCGTGAAAAAAGGGAAAACAGTCTCATCGAACACAACATCACGAGAAATGTAAACACGATTTGTTGGAATGTGAAAACACTTGTAACCTTTGTGAAGAGGACTGTACCCGAGAAACACACACTTCTTAGATCGAAATTCGAGTTTGTGCTTATTGTACGGACGGAGATGCGGCCAACACGCACAACCAAACACTTTGAGGAAGGAGTAATCTGGAGTTTCATGAAACAACACTTCTAGAGGAGACTTCATGTGAAGAAGTCGTGTGGGAATCCTGTTTATCAAAAAACAAGCAGTAACAAAAGCATCGCTCCAGAACCGAAACGGGACAGAGGCATGTGCCAGAAGTGTTAGACCAGTTTCAACTATGTGACGGTGCTTGCGCTCAGCTGCACCGTTCTGCTGATATGTATGAGGACAAGACACATGGTGAAAGATGCCAAGCTTATGAAAGAAGGTGTTAAGATTACGGTATTCACCCCCAATCAGACTGAACATGAATAACTTTGTGTTTAAGCAACCGTTCAACATGTGCTTGAAATTGCATAAAGACATGAAATACATCAGATTTGCGCTTAATAAGATAAATCCAAGTAAAGCGACTGAAAGCATCGATGAAACTGACATAATAGTTGTGACCACTGACAGAAGTTTGGGCATAGCCCCATACATCTGAAAACACAAGTTCGAGAGGAGCCTTGACAACACGACTCGAAACAGAAAAAGGCAACCGATGACTCTTGCCTTGTTGACAAGCATCACACACTAGAAACTCCTTATTACTTGACTCAACAGGAAGATGATGACGATGAAGGACATGGCGCACAATGGGAGTGGCCGGATGGCCAAGGCGAGAGTGCCACTGTGAAGACGACACCCGAACACCACTGAAAACTTGAGATACTCGTGGAGATACTCGTGGCACGTCAAGCGCATATAAGCCGTCGCGAGCTCGACCACTAAGTAGAATGTCCCTCGTGTCCCGGTCCTTAACAAAAAATAGAAAGGGTGAAACTCAACAAACACATTGTTGTCAAGAGTCAATTTAGGGACCGAGAGTAAACTACGTGTGACTGAAGGAACACGAAGGACATCAAGAAGACGCAAGGTTTTAGTGGTACGCGAAAGAAGAGATGCCTGACCAACATGTGAGATGGGCATACCTGATCCATTGGCAGTGCGGACCTGATCATGACCGGTGTAGGGCTGGCGAGTGGTCAGCTTGTCAAGCTGGCTCGTCAAATGGTCCGTGGCGCCTGTGTCCATGTACCAGGCAGGGTCCACAGAATATGAAGGAGTGAACCCAGGCTCTTGCATAGCGAGAGCCGCCTGCTTCTCGTTGCCCTTCCCATTGTTCCCAATGCCAAGGAAATCACGTTTGAAGCGACGATGGCATCGAGACGCCAAGTGCCCCTCAATGCCGCAGAGCTGACACTCAACGCCACCACCACATGCCTTGCAGTGTAGGCGTTTGCGGCCAGACAGCGGAGGAGCTGGAGCGGGCGGACGGTGCTGGTTGCCCGTGGACGGCGACGGTTTCTGCTTGGCACCACGGGCACCCCCGCGGTGAGCAGCGTTCGCAGAAGTGCCCTCCGTGTAGACGCCGACGGAGCGGCGAGCAGCGAGCCGTTGTTCCGTGTTGAGGAGGCGCGCGTAGAGGTCGCGAGGCGGCATCGGCGTGTCACGTCCATTGACGTTTTCAACAAGAGAGTCATAGTCCTCATCGAGCCCATTGAGAATGAACGAAGTAAACTCCTCATCCTGGAGAGGCTTCCCAATGGATGACAGTGTATCAGCCAAATTTTTGACCTTGTTAAAGAAGGCCGTGATGGAGAGATCGTTCTTCTTGACCTCACCCAGCTGATTACAAATGGCAGAGGAACGGGCCAGCGACTGGGAGGAGAAGCTGGAGTCGAGCGTGGCCCACGCATCCCTCGACGTCGCGGCAAAGATCACCATGTCGGCCACGGAGGGAGTGAGCGAGGACTGAGTGGCACCCAAAATAGCTTGATCCTGAGCGATCCACCGACGATGAGCAGGGTTGGACATCATGACGGAGCCACCGGCAGCCGAGGGCACCGGAACCATGGCCGGAGGACATGGCAGCGTACCGTCAACATACCCCTCAAGGTAGTGACTACGCATCAGCGGCAACACCTGAGCGCGCCACAAGAGGAAGTTATCAGCGGAGAGCTTCACCGTCACCAGATAAGCGAAGTGGAACGGTCCAGGTTCAGCCACCGATGCGAAGGGCGGCGAGTCGTATGTCGGAGGAGCACTGTATGGGATCAGTGCATCGGCCGACGGTGGCGCACGGTGGTGTTGGTGATGACCGTAGAACACCGCATGAGGCACGCCGTAGGACTGCGCGGAAGGAACGGCGTATGACCCAGGGCGACGTAGGGCGCGCCATACGGCATCGAGGACGCCGCGGAGGAAGGTATATACGGCGTCGGCGACGGCGCGACGAACGGCGCGGGATAAGGCCCGCCGTACGGCACCTGAACGGGAGCGCCATATGGGCTAGAAGCCGGCGGCGCATCATTGGGCAAAGCCGGTGGAGGAATCCCACCGTATGGCAACGGGGTAGCAGCGCCGTATGGCACCGGAGCGCCGTACTGCTGCTGCTGGGTAGAGGCGCCATATTGCTGCTGGGTAGGAGCGCCGTAGGGCTGCTGTGTATCACGGGATTGCGCTGATGGATCCAGTACGGGAGATCGGGGCAGCGCCGTTTGACGCGAGCCCGATGCTGTCGGACGAGCCCAGGCGAGCGGAGTAGACGCCATGAAGGGCGATTCCATCGCCAGGGTCGAGGGAGCCGGTACGACGGCGGAGGCCGATGCGGCGGCGGCGGCAGAGGAGGCGGAAGCACGGCGCGGATCGAACGCGTCGTCAGATACCATGTTAAACAAACTAGGGTTTGGAACAATGCTCGATATCCTTGATGGATACGGCTGTTATATATTTATAAGAGAGAATCGTATAAATACAGGATACGTTACAACACGTATATCTATTATATACTTAGTCTAACAAAGACCTCCTCGGGGGCTGCCTCACCAGGCTGGCTCGCGAAGGGCGGAGAGATCAAGGCAAGGGACACCTCGCGAGGTTCCCGTGACGCAAGCCATGACGACTGGAGCCAGGCGGGCGCCAGCGCGCGCAGTGTCCCCGCTTCCTCTTTGGTGCTAAAGGGGCAAGCGCGGGCGAGGAGTCCCGAGGCATCATGCAAAGGTTTCCATATCGATGCAACGAGACCAAGACCAGCAAGCCATGACGACTGGAGCCAGGCGGGCGCCAGCGCGCGCAGTGTCCCCGCTTCCTCTTTGGTGCTAAAGGGGCAAGCGCGGGCGAGGAGTCCCGAGGCATCATGCAAAGGTTTCCATATCGATGCAACGAGACCAAGACCAGCAAGACGACAGGACGGAGGTCACAGTGGAGCCCAAGACGGCGTCACCACCCGAGCCTTTGGCAGGCAAAGACCACCTTTAGTCAGGATAACTTGTACTAGTTGTCCCCCTTCGAATTTGGCCGTTGTTGGATCCCTTCCAGCCCAATACTTGGCGGAAGAGATCTTCTTGCGCACCCCAGTGTTCAAACCTTAAGGGTTTTGCCGGAACCCGTAATCCGACATTTGGCGCGCCAGGTAGGGGTGCGCCGAAGCTTTCTTTCCGCCGATCCGCGCCCCGTTGCTTCATCGCATAATTGCGGACGCTCGTCGAGCTCGCGCTAAGCGTCGGGCCGCCCTCGCCGCCCGCATCGCTCAGACCGCTCCTGTCGGCGGGCCTCCCCGTCGTTCCCCGTCACCCGCCGCCAACGCTGCCAACCCCTCGGTGCGGCGGGATGGCCACACCGCCACTCCGTCGCTGACCCCGGCTGGCTCATCGTCTCACGCTCGTCGCGCTCCCACGGACGTGCAGGCCGCGCTGCTCATGGCACGTGAGCTCCTGCGCTACCGCCCAGTCGACGACCTCTATGAGGACTGGCTGGACCGCATCGCCGAGCTCGTCAGTGCCGCAGGGGGCTCCCCTACACCATCTCTCTCGCTGCCTCGCCCTCCGCCAACTACGGGCGACGTGGCTCACGGAGCGCCTCCGCCACCTCTGCACCAAGACGGCGTCCTGGCGCCAAGGCGCGCGGCCCTCCGGCGCGACCCACCGCGTCGGACGCCCGCGCGAGAAGAAGGAAGCTGCCAAGAAGTTCCCCGGCCACAAGAGAACGCGCCCGCGCTCCTGGCACCACTGCGACAAGACTGCGTGCCGCCTACGGCGGCGGCGCGCGGGCACTAGGGGCAGGCTCCGCTTCAGCAAAGGGCCCCGGTGGCCACCGCAGGCTGCCGCGCCTTCACCCCCGAGCTGCGTAGCGTCGCCTGGCCGGGCAAGTTCAAGCCAGACCTGCCTCCTCGCTACGACGGCACCCCCGACCCCGCGGAGTTCCTATAGCTCTATGAGCTGAGCATCGAGGCGGCCAACGGTGATGAAAAAGTCATGGCGAACTGGTTCCCCATGGCTCTCAAGGATGGCGCTCACTCGTGGCTCCTGAACCTGCCCCGGGGCTCGATCTCCTCCTGGAACGAGATGTGCGACCGCTTCGTCGCCAACTTCCAGGGCACTCGCGACCACCCCCCGGCCACGGGCGACCTGCGCCACATCAAGCAGCAGCCAGGAGAGACCCTGCAGAAATACATCCAGCGCTTCAACAACGTGCGCCTCAAGATCCTCATGGTGACGGAAGAGGCCATCATCTTCGTGTTTTCCGATGGCGTCAGCGATGTCAAGATGAAGGAGGAGCTCGCCATCCACGAGGAGTTGTGCACGACCTTGGAGTTGTTCAACCTGGCGACAAAGTGCGCAAGAGCTGAGGAAGGGCGCCTTTCCCTCCTCGAGCTCCCAGCTGCTGACCCCGAGGAGAAGAAGGCCAAGGCCAAGGACGTGAAGCGCAAGGGAGTAGCCATGCTCGCGGCGGAGTCAGACACGAAGCGCGGGCGGGACCTTACCGAGTCGTCCAAGAGCAGCCGACCATTCTGCGCCTTCCACAATGTACACAGCCACAACACCAAGGACTATCAAGAGCTCAGGGCCATTCGCGATGGACGCCTTGGTCTACACCTCGAGCGCAACGACCGGGGCTACGGCCGAGGAGGAGGACGAGGCGGAGGATGCTTGGACGACCGCGGCCCTCGCCAGGAGTGGCGCGACCGGCCTCGTGAGGACCGCTGGCAGGACCAGCCTCGTGAGGGTGCATGGAGGGACCAACCTCGCAAGGATCGCCCTCAGGGCAATGCTAGTGAAAGGACATGCGGTGCCCCCATGTGTGGTTTTGGTAATTGATGACATTCTCTATGGACTAATGGTTGCATTGAGTTATATTTGAAGGATTTGTCCATAGGCATTTCTTGAAGTCCATGTGTTGGTTTCAAGGAGTTTATGTGTCGACCAAGGTGCTATTAAGGAATTATCCAAAGATTGTTCATGTGAGTGTTGATCTTATTGCAAGCATGTCTTGAAGAAGAAGATTGTGTGATCATTCATGTTTACCTTCAAGACATCATCCAAACTAAGAGAGTTGGAAAGATTCAAGGTTGATCAAGACTAAGTCAAGAGTGAATCAAGTTGATCAACTCACAAAGCGTAAAAGATGTACCGAGAGGGATCAAGTGATCCCATGGTATGGTAAGCATTGTTCATTGCACTTTGTGTACTAACCCATGGTCTATGTGAGAGTTCTATGTGGGGTTAGGTACATGTCCATGGGCTTGCATCAAGAGGAAGATATCATACAACCCACGGAAAGGATGACATCAAGTAGTGATCGTCATCAAGATTGTCATGTGCAAGTTCAAGTGTAGCATCACGAAGAGATCAAGTGCTTGAAGCTTGCCATCCATTGTGGTGTCAATGGACTTGTGAAGATGTGCCGAAGAGTGGCTCACCCATAGTGGAGTATGGGGGAGCAATCATCTAGTCTCCATCGACCCAATGCAATCAAGAAAGGTGGTCCATCTTGAGGAGGACAAGATCGTCATCATCTAGCTCAAGTGGATCATGTGCAAGGCAAAGGTTTGCCCTTTATAGGTTTTCTATTTTACCGGTCTCATGGTGGTAGTTGGGAGACCGGGTTATAGGATCGATAGCCGTACTATCAAGGGGGGCTCTCAAGTGAGTAGCTTGATCGTATCGTTCGTCGAGAGCTCAAACCATTGCATCCTTGCATCATGTTTCTTGGTTCTTGTTTGGTTCTCTATGTGGGTCTTAGAGCTTATGGTCATCTTGATGACAAGCTTGAGTTCATCGAAAACGGACTTTGCATGCGTCTTCTCTGATGTTTTCGGTGTTGGAGGTTTTATCGGTCTTATCCGAGGAAGGGTTCTCACCATTATCTTTTGGGCCTTTTCTCATTTTCTTATTATTGGTTTTTATATCAAGATTGTGTTAGCCCTTGTCGCTAGCTTCCAACAAACTTGGTTTCGTCGAATTCGGAGTCCGAAAGCAGAAGTTGTGGTAGTTTTGGTGTTCTGAAAAGGCTGCAGCGGTACTACCGCGGGTAGGAGCGGAAGTAATTTTTTACTACCGCCCTTGGGAGCGGTACTACCACTCTTAGGAGCGGTACTACTGCTTGGAGCAGTACTACCGCGGCTACTTCCGTGGCTATTCCGCTCGGGACCAAAAACTCGTCACAAGTCCAGCGGTGGTAGGCACGGATGTAATTTTTTAGTACCGCTCGCAAGCAGTAGTACCGCTACCCTTAGTAGTAGTACCGCTACCCCTAGCGGTAGTACCATGATGTCAAGCGGTACTACTGCTCGGTGCGGGCTGTGAGCTTAACGGTTGGATTTTCCCCCACCTATAAAAGGGGGTCTTCTTCCCCATTGAACCTTATCCCTTTAGCTCGTGTTCTTCCCCTATTGTTGACCTTCTTCGAGCTTGCTAACTCTCAATCCCTCCAACGATTCTTGCTAGTTCTTGAGGGAAAAGAGAGAGGAGATCTAGATCCACGTTTCCACCAATCACTTTCTCCTCTAAGTGAGGGGAACCCCTTGGATCTAGATCTTGGAGTTCTTCGTGTTCTTCTTTCGTTCTTCCTCTCATTTTCCTCCCTAGCATTAGTTGCTTAGGTGGAATTTGGGAGAGAAGGACTTGGGCACTCCGTGTGCCCTTGCCATTGCATTTGGTGCATCGGTTTGAGTTCTCCACGTGACACGTGGAAGTTACAAGTTGAGAAGCTTATTACTCTTGGGTGCTTGGTACCCTTGAGCTTGTTCCTCTTGGGTGCTTGGGCGCCCTAGACGGTTGGTAGTGTTCGGAGCTCAATCATTGTGGTGTAAAGCTCCGGGCAAGCGTCGGGGTCTCCAATTAGGTTGTGAAGATCGCCCCGAGCAATTTGACAGGTTCCGGTGACCGCCCCCAAGGGTTGCCAAAGTGTACGGGTTCGGTGACCACCCCCAAGGGTTGCCATTTGTACGGGTTCGGTGACCACCCTCAAGGGTCCCTTAGTGGAATCACGGCATCTTGCATTGTGCAAGGGCGTGAGGAGATTACGGTGGCCCTAGTGGCTTCTTGGGGAGCATTGTGCCTCCACACCGCTCCAAACGGAGATTAGCATCCGCAAGGGTGTGAACTTCGGGATACATCGTCGTCTCCGCGTGCCTCGGTTATCTCTTACCCGAGCCCTTTCACTTATGCACTTTACTTTGTGATAGCCATTTTGTTCTTTGTCGTATATCTTGCTTTCACATAGTTGATTATCTTGCTTAGCATAAGTTGTTGGTGCACACAGGTGAGCCTAGTTGTTTTAGGTTTTGTGCTTGACAATTAACCGCTAGGTTTATTCCGCATTTGCTCAAGCCTAAACCGTAATTATTTTAAAGCGCCTATTCAACCCCCCCCCCCCTCTAGGCGACTTCCACGATCTTTCAGTTGGTATCAAAGCCTCGTCTCTCTTTGTTGGGCTTAACCACCTAGAGAGTAAAGATGTCGACTAGGGGATTAGGATTCTCTGACACTCTTAGTTTCGATGGCACAAATTTTGATGTTTGGGTAATTCGCATGCTTAATCTCTTTAGGGTCATGGGCCCAAATTTGGAGCGAATTGTAGATATGGATTTTTCTCCTCCAAAGGATCCCCAAATATTATCTTTAGAGGATGAGAAAAACTCTTATCTCAATGCTCAAGCTTCTAATGTGCTTTTCAATGCTTTGAGCAATGTAGTTATATTTCAACTCATGTCGTTCCGGGATGCTCATGAGTTGTGGACGAAGCTTCAAGAAAAATATGGTGTGTCCAAGATTTGTAGGGATGATTGTTCTCCCTCCACCTCCGGCCGTATAATATTCTCAACTTCTTCTACTTCACCTACATGTGGTTTGCCACAAGGTAATGATATGGTGAGTAGTGTCGGTCATTGCAATGATGATAGTGTGCTTTTTGTGGATGATTCTTCATCACTATATTATTGCAATGTTCCGTCTTTGGGCCTTAGCACTTGAGCACTCCAAATGTTGCACTTGCTTGTGTTGATAGTCCTTGCATATCATGTAGAAATTTCTTGACTAAATCTCATGATGATATGCTTGCTATATCTTGTTGCCATGATAAAAATGCATGTATTTCCTCGAGTTGTTGTGCTAACAATGTAGATGAAACCCAACACTCCATGGAACAAGATGTGGTCTTGAATGGTGCTTCAAGGATCCTATATCATCATCTATTGCATTTTGCCTTATGGCCAAGGCTTCAAAGGTATCTCCACTTTGAATCCCAATATATCTTGTGATGATATTGATGATGGCAAGAGTGATGATGATGTTGATTATGATGAAGAGAGTGATGATGTTGCCTCCTTAAAAATTAAGGGGAAATGATTTTAAAGCTCTTCTTAAGAATAAAATTGCTCGTCCAACTTCATGGAAATCATGTCTATTGCTATTGAGGGCAAGAAATATATTGATGAGTTGGAATCTCGTCTTGATGAGCATGAGGTCACCATTGATAAAATGGAAGGTCATGAGCGTGATTACGCTAATGAGATTGCGGACCTCTCTCAAGCTCTTGAACTTGAACAAACCACCAAGGAATCTCTTGAGGAGACTTTTGCTCTAGAATTATCTAGAGTGAGGGAATCTCGTGATAGAGCTCTTGAGGTGGCCAATGATTTTGAAACTAAAAATGATGAGCTTGAAGTTGTGCATGCTAAACTCCTTCAGGACTTTGAGCACCTCGAAAATGGCTCAAGGGTCATTAAGAGTGAGCTCATCAAACTCATTGAGTCTCATGCTCAACTTAAAGCTTCATATTCAAAAGAGCTTGCCAAGTTGTCTTCTCCTCTTGTTGCTAATGATGATGCTTGTGCTACTAACTCTATCTCTTGTGAAGCATCCATATTGAAGGAGAATGTTGAGCTAAGGGCTCAACTTGAGTTGCTATCTAGCAATTATGGGATGTTGGAAGAAAATCATGTAAGGCTCACAAGCTCTCATGATGATCTTCTAGTATCCCATAATGTGCTAAAGATAGCTCATGAGGCCATGCTTGCTAAGGTAACATCTAGTGAGCCTCATGTGGATACTAGCACTACTTCTAGTCAAAATGCTATATTGGTATGTGCTAGTCCTTGTAATTCATCTACTCACAATGTTGGTACATCTTGTGATGAATTGCTTTCCTTGCCTTGTTGCTCTAACAATGAAGCTTATACTTCCTCTAGTACTTGTATTGAGACTAACCATGTAGAGGAAATCAAAGAGCTGAAGGCCCAAGTCACTTCTTTGAAGAAAGACTTGGAAAAGAGTCATGAAGGGAAATTCACACTCAACAATATCTTGAGTGTGCAAAAATCCCCCAATGACAAAGGTGGACTTGGATTCAACTCCAATAAGAAGAAGAAGTCCAAGATGAACAAAAAGAAGGGCCAAGAACAAGTCAAGAAATCAGCCAAGATTGTTTGCTTCAAGTGCAAAGTAGAAGGGCATCATGTTAGATCTTGCCCATTGAAGAAGAAGGCCGTTAGTGTCAAGCAACAAGGGAAGAGGGCACAAGTTCAATCTCATGCTCAACCTCAAGTTGAAGAAAGGCCACTTCCCAAGAAGACTCAAGTTAATGCTTCTCTTGTTGAGAAATCAAGTGAGAAGATAGTGAAGAGTAGACGTTGCTACTTATGTCGTGAGAAAGGCCACGTCGCTTCTTCATGCACTAGTGGTAACTTATCCAACCCAATTATTATTGATGATGTCTATTCTCTTGGGAAGGATAAGGTTGGCAATGTGTTTGCCAAGTTTGTTGGTACTCAAAGTGGTGTCAAGAAAAGAACCATTTGGGTGGCCAAGCCTATTGTGACTAACCTCTTAGGACCCAACTTGGTTGGGGACCAACTAGCTCAAACTTGATCAGTAGGTGTTGTTGGAGGGCATTGGAGACTTGGCTACTTTATGAAGAATTAAGGGGACTTCATCATTCTAATTGTCTCAAGCCAAGTCATTCGGATTATCAAGTTTCTATCTTATATCCAATGTGCCTCCTTGCGGTAACTTGTACTCAAATTGTTTACATTGGAAGTTACTTGCCCCTTTGCATGTTTTGGTTTTTTTCCTTGCATGTGTTTGTATATGTTGTGTCTCCAAATTGCTTATCTTGAGTAATCAAGTTGGTGTATGTTGGTTTGCACTTCATGTACATGTGTCTCGTACGTTGAGCCTTTGTGCATCTTGTTTATTTCTTAGTTGGCTCTTGTGAGAGATTAATGGAATATCCAATTATGGGGGAGTGATGTGCTTTGTGCACCTCACAATCCTATAAATGTGTGTACATGAGTAATACCATATAGTATTGATATTTCAAGATTATCTAGTCTCTAGGTGGTATATCTCTCATGAGAAATTCAAATTCTAAATTGTCCATTAATTATCTCTTGTTGGATCTTTTTAATTGCCTCTTGTCTATCTTTAATGGTATCACATTATGGGGGAGTAATATGCTATATGTGTATTATTAGCCTAGAAAAATGTGTACATTTGAGATATTGTCACCTAGAATTGATACTGTAAATTATCTTGTTCCTAGGTGGCATGATAGCTCTACAAGTTGCAATTTGCTTGTGTTTGGTGTGAAGATGATGTCGGATATCCTTGCTATCTACCACCGGGAATTATTTCCATTTACTTCTTGTCTTTTGACAATTGGTACTCACTTTTGTGGTAGAATTTATTGATCATCTTTACATTGGCTTTTGTTTTTTAATTTTGCCTTTTCTCTTGCAAGGTTTGTGTCAACTCCCGTTGTCTTCCCTACCACTTGTGGATCTTGTTTATTTCTCGTCCTTGTCTAGTGTTTTCTAGATATAGTGAAAGTGGTGATCCCACCTTGTGCATTTTGTACTCAAATGCAAATTCACTATAATGCACTAGTCTTGGGGAGCTATCCTATTTTCTATAAGACACTCATCTTGCGATCCTTATCAAGTGTGTGTTGGTGGAAGGCAAGCCATTTTCTTTTTGGTACTTTGTGGCATCATCAAATTTTGTAGAGAGCTTGGTTTGTTTGGAACCATCCTCTCTTTTGGGAGTTTGATATCTCATTCCTTGATGTATCTTTTATGGATATCCTCCAAGTGATGTTTTATTCATTTGGTATCCTTTTCACTTGCCATTTATTTGTCTTTTGGTTTCGGGTTTTGAAGTCTTGAGCATGCATGTTTTCTTCATGTATTTTATTTGGCATGCTTTCTTTCTTTGACTCAATATATGGGAGAAACTCCACCTAGTCTCAATTTGGATGAGATGTGCATGATATTCATTTTCATATCTATATGCACATACTTATGTGGAGTTTGTCCTATGTATTAGTGTTTCTAAGTATTTGGTCTCGATGAGTTTGGGTACCGTTTAGTTTGTGTTGTTCTTATAGGAACATTTGGAGATGCATTGGATGCTCGGCTCACTCACAAGGAAGGTGTTGTCACCATGTGCATATTGGAGTCAAGCTAGGATGATCAATGAACTACTATCTACCTTCAATTGGTATCTACTACATCCTTCCAATGGTATCTCGGTAATAAGTATCATCATCTACTACATGCACACATTACTTGCATCAACCTTGTGTAGGTTGTATCATGGCATGTATTTCATTCTTTCTTGTGATACTTGTTTCCTTTCTCAAAGCATCTCAACGATGATCTCATGTTGCTAGTTGTGATGTCTTTGATGTTCATGCGGTAGGAATTCATTTATATACAATAAGACCATATCTAGCCAAGTGCTATGCTTTCAAGCAAATATCTTATTGGTATATTTTTGACTTCCTTGTGGATATCTTGTTCCTTCATGTTGTAACTATTTCGGGTGTACATCCCTCTTTGTAGATATATATCATCATGATTTTGTCTACTAGAACCTTATACACTTGAGAGAAATTACATCTCTAGTTGATATCCTTTCTTTCACGTCCACCTTGTCTTTCTTATTCTTTGGTGGCTCCGTGAAAGCTTTTGCCTTGAGTGTGTGTCCTCTATCATTTCATCTTGATGCACTCTTGTGTGGTGAAGATTATTTTCCTCTTGCTTATCTTTACGAGGCTTTTGCCATCTTAATTGGTACCCCTCGTCCTGATGAGCCTCTCATCGTCTATCTTCACCACGGGTTGTCACAAGCATAGGTTCTCTATTTTCTTATTAGTAAGCTTGTGAACCCATTTGCTTGTTGTGTGTGAGAATGAAAGGCTTTGCACCATGTATCTCATTCATTCGAGACTATGTTGATGCTTATGCTCATCCAGTATATTAGTCTTCTCATGTGCTTTGCCATGACTCACACACATCTTTTGGTTGAGCCTATTCTTAAGTTGCCTCTTTTACAATGTTGCTCAACCATGTGCTTGTTGCAAGCGCTAGGCTTAGTTTCCTATATGCTCACTTGCACTTGTTGTTAGTTTCATTGATTTTGGGGAGCTATGATCCTATTTTGTGCACTTTGTATCCTAATACAAAAATTCTTGATGTGCACAAATCATGGGGAGCTTCTCTAGTTTCTTTAGAACACCCCTCTGCTCATATCATAATACCTTTATTCATGTGGCACGTAGGTTCATTGGTCTAGTTGGTTCAATTGGTATCTTTTGATAGCTTGCTTCAATTGGTATCTTTTGATTGCTTGATTGCTTGTTTCTTTCTTTGTTATGTCTTTGTGGCATATCATTCTTTTGCAATCTTGGTGCCTCAATATAGTTGGTCTTCCTCCAAGTATTACCTTTGGATATGTGTATGGCATTCCACTCTCTTGTTGAGAAATACACAACTTTTGGAGGAACACCTTTTATATTGGTCTTCTTAGCTTTTCGCCCATTTCGACAAATCGATGCCAATGGGGGAGAAGTTTCAGAGAGTTTTGTGGAGAAGTCTTCAGAGTTTTCTCCTTGCTTTGGTTTTGTTCCTAAGCATTTGCATCTCATACGCATGCATTATTGGTTGTTGCATTGCATGGTGATGCATAATTCCTTATATAAACTCTCTTGAAAGTGATTGTCATCAATTTACCAAAATGGGGGAGATTGAAAGGACATGCGGTGCCCCCATGTGTGGTTTTGGTAATTGATGACATTCTCTATGGACTAATGGTTGCATTGAGTTATATTTGAAGGATTTGTCCATAGGCATTTCTTGAAGTCCATGTGTTGGTTTCAAGGAGTTTATGTGTTGACCAAGGTGCTATTAAGGAATTATCCAAAGATTGTTCATGTGAGTGTTGAGCTTATTGCAAGCATGTCTTGAAGAAGAAGATTGTGTGATCATTCATGTTTATCTTCAAGACATCATCCAAACTAAGAGAGTTGGAAAGATTCAAGGTTGATCAAGACTAAGTCAAGAGTGAATCAAGTTGATCAACTCACAAAGCGTAAAAGATGTACCGAGAGGGATCAAGTGATCCCATGGTATGGTAAGCATTGTTCATTTCACTTTGTGTACTAACCCATGGTCTATGTGAGAGTTCTATGTGGGGTTAGGTACATGTCCATGGGCTTGCGTCAAGAGGAAGATATCATACAACCCATGGAAAGGATGACATCAAGTAGTGATCGTCATCAAGATTGTCATGTGCAAGTTCAAGTGTAGCATCACGAAGAGATCAAGTGCTTGAAGCTTGCCATCCATTGTGGTGTCAATGGACTTGTGAAGATGTGCCGAAGAGTGGCTCACCCATAGTGGAGTATGGGGGAGCAATCATCTAGTCTCCATCGACCCAACGCAATCAAGAAAGGTGGTCCATCTTGAGGAGGACAAGATCGTCATCATCTAGCTCAAGTGGATCATGTGCAAGGCAAAGGTTTGCCCTTGATAGGTTTTCTATTTTACCGGTCTCATGGTGGTAGTTGGGAGACCAGGTTATAGGATCGATAGCCGTACTATCAAGGAGGGCTCTCAAGTGAGTAGCTTGATCGTATCGTTCGTCGAGAGCTCAAACCATTGCATCCTTGCATCATGTTTCTTGGTTCTTGTTTGGTTCTCTTTGTGAGTCCTAGAGCTTATGGTCATCTTGATGACAAGCTTGAGTTCATCGAAAACGGACTTTGCATGCGTCTTCTATGATGTTTTCGGTGTTTGAGGTTTTACCGGTCTTATCCGAGGAAGGGTTCTCACCATGTTCTTTTGGGCCTTTTCTCACTTGCTTATTATTGGTTTTTCTATCAATATTGTGTTAGCCCTTGTCTCTAGCTTTCCAACAAACTTGGTTTCGTCGAATTCGGAGTCCGAATGCAGAAGTTGTGGTAGTTTTGGTGTTCTGAAAAGGCTGCAGCGGTACTACCGCGGGTAGGAGCGGAAGTAATTTTTTACTACCGCCCTTGGGAGCGGTACTACCGCTCTTAGGAGCGGTACTACCACTTGGAGCAGTACTACCACGGCTACTTCCGTGGCTACTTCCGCTCGGGACCAAAAACTCGTCACAAGTCCAGCGGTGGTAGGCACGGATGTAATTTTTTAGTACCGCTCGCAAGCAGTAGTACCGCTACCCTTAGTAGTAGTACCGCTACCCCTAGCGGTAGTACCGTGATTTCAAGCGGTACTACCACTCGGTGCGGGCTGTGAGCATAACGGTTGGATTTTTCCCCACCTATAAAAGGGGGTCTTCTTCCCCATTGAACCTTATCCCTTTAGCTCGTGTTCTTCCCCCATTGTTGACCTTCTTCGAGCTTGCTAACTCTCAATCCCTCCAACGATTCTTGCTAGTTCTTGAGGGAAAAGAGAGAGGAGATCTAGATCCACGTTTCCACCAATCACTTTCTCCTCTAAGTGAGGGGAACCCCTTGGATCTAGATCTTGGAGTTCTTCGTGTTCTTCTTTAGTTGTTCCTCTCATTTTCCTCCCTATCATTAGTTGCTTAGGTGGGATTTGGGAGAGAAGGACTTGGGCACTCCGTATGCCCTTGCCATTGCATTTGGTGCATCGGTTTGAGTTATCCACGTGATATGTGGAAGTTACAAGTTGAGAAGCTTATTACTCTTGGGTGCTTGGTACCCTTGAGCTTGTTCCTCTTGGGTGCTTGGGCGCCCTAGACGGTTGGTGGTGTTCGGAGTTCAATCATTGTGGTGTAAAGCTCCGAGCGAGCGTCGGGGTCTCCAATTAGGTTGTGGAGATCGCCCCGAGCAATTTGACAGGTTCTGGTGACTGCCCCCAAGGGTTGCCAAAGTGTACGGGTTCGGTGACCGCCCCCAAGGGTTGCCATTTGTACGGGTTCGGTGACCACCCTCAAGGGTCCCTTAGTGGAATCACGGCATCTTGCATTGTGCGAGGGCGTGAGGAGATTACGGTGGCCCTAGTGGCTTCTTAGGGAGCATTGTGCCTCCACACCGCTCCAAACGGAGATTAGCATCCGCAAGGGTGTGAACTTCAGGATACATCGTCGTCTCCGCGTGCCTCGGTTATCTCTTACCCGAGCCCTTTACTTATGCACTTTACTTTGTGATAGCCATTTTGTTCTTTGTCATATATCTTGCTATCACATAGTTGATTATCTTGCTTAGCATAAGTTGTTGGTGCACACAGGTGAGCCTAGTTGTTTTAGGTTTTGTGCTTGACAATTAACCGCTAGGTTTGTTCCACATTTGTTCAAGCCTAAACCGTAATTATTTTAAAGCGCATATTCACCCCCCCCCCCTCCCTCTAGGCGACTTCCACGATCTTTCAGCTGGCCTTCCTCCGCTGCCGCGACCACCAAGAAGGAACGACGACCACCATCAAAACGAGGGGGCCGGGGGCTTCCAGGAACCGCGTTCCATCGCCTGCATCCTGGGCGGAGCTCAAGCCTCAGCCTCTCAGCACATCTTCAAGAAGTTTGCTCGCGAGGCGAATGCAGCCCTTCCCAGGCTCGAGGCCACGCGCCCCCTTAGGTGGTCCAAGTGCACCATCACTTTCAGCTCAGCAGACCAGCTCAAGTGCGCGGCCACCGCTGGCACCCTCCCGATGCTCTGCTCACCCGTCATCAGCAACATGCAAGTCACCAAGACCCTCATCGACGGCGGCACAGGGCTTAATGTCATGTCCGTTGAGACGTTTGACAGCCTCCAAGTGCCATACGATCAGCTTCAGCCTACCAAGCCCTTCTCAGGAGTGACCGACGGCACCACCACCCCGATAGGGCAGGTCCGCCTCCCGGTCACCTTCGGACAACGCGACAACTACCGCACCGAGCTCATTGACTTTGACGTTTCTCACATCCGTCTGCCATACAATGCCATCCTCGGGTATCCGGCCCTGGCCAAGTTCATGGCAGTAACACACCACGGCTACAACGTCCTCAAGATGCCGGGAAGCGGCGAGATCATCACCGTCCCATGCGAAGAAAGAGATGCAGTGTGCTCCCTCGAGCGCGCCTTCCAAGCTGCATCAATCGAAGACCTCGACGACAATGCAGCGCAGTACCCTCCCGAGGCTGTCCCCAAAAAGAAGCAGCTACTCCGCGCAGGGCCTCAGGGGAGCGGCAACTCTGGCAGTACAACATCAGGATCGGCGCCCGCGCCTGGGGCGCCTCCCTCACTCGCATAGGAAGACGCGCCCGGCAACCTCCTCGGGCAGGGCTCAAGGCTCTCTTCTGGAGGGCCTCAGACCTAGCTAACATCACGAGAGAGGCGCTTGGGCACCACATGGAGGCGTGCTTTGCGGCACGTTTCCCTCATGAGGATATCGGGCGACGAGCGCCCAGCGCTAAGGAGTTCATCACCGAGGTCACTCAGGAGCTGCAGGATGCAAGAGCTATGCGCGGCGACCGCCGTCCACCTAGCGCAGCTCCCCATCGGGGCGAGGATGGCGGGCTGCGCGTCTGCATCAACATTCCAGGGCTCAACAGGGCCGCATCTCAGGAGCTCTTCTGGCCTTCGCGTGTGGGACGCTGCGAGGGCCCACCTCACAGCTATGTTCGCATGCCATTTGGCCTGCCAAGCATGGCAGCCGCTTTCCAGCGCAACCTGCGGAGCATCCTTGCGGCTCTGGAGGCCAGGCATCACATAGTCCTGACGGAGATGGAGACGGTCCTCAAGGAACTGCCCGGGCCCCCAGAGCCTCCCGAGGCTCAGGGCCCCGGTGGCTCGTGAGGAGCAACCCCTTCGCCACGTATCTTCAGCTGCCCCAACATCCCTTCGACAACGGAACCAGGTGACATTTTCCAAGTTTATTTAGCTGGGAGCTCCCCCTGGGCTGCATCATTCCCAGGCCGCGTGGGTCTGTCCCTGCGGCATGTATCCTTTTACGTCTTTAGCTTACTCTGCTGGGGGTGCCCCACGGGCTGCGTCATCCCCAAGCCGCTCGGGTCCGACTCAGTGGCATGTATCGTTCTTACATTTACCTGAGCTAGTTTGCTTTTCATGCATAACCTATCCATGGTTATCACCTACTTGATTGTCACCCACCATGGGAACTGTGCGCCGATCGTCTTTCTTCAGGATCCTTCCTGTGAGAAGGCTAGGCACGGCGTCTGAGCTCGGGCCCGTCCCTGCAGCATCGATAAATCCAACGGCTGAGCTCTGTCTGGCGGGCCGGCCCCATTCACGTCACCTCCTGGGGTCGTTGGTGCTTGGCCTTCTCGTACGATAACCTCAGGGAATTCATTCGGTGCAGGTTGCCTAACCACCTCGCAGGACCACCACAGCCATCAAGAGCCAAGACCAGGCGCAACCCGCCTTGAGGTAGGTCCTCGTGAGTCCCGCGCTGGCTCACGAGTGCCCAGACACACCTCGTCTAGCCCTGCCGTGCAAGCCACGTGTCAGGGCGGGGCTGTACACGCCCCGGGGGCTCTCCACAGTATGGAGTCCCCTCCCACGTACTAGTAGAAGCACCATGCTCCGTGCTAGCCGTCGACACTGCCAAGGAGCGACTATGCCCGTGCAAGTGCGGAAGCGCTATGCTCCGTGCTGGTGATAAACAACAGAGGGCGGCCCCATGGCCGTATCAACCTCAGGGAGCCCCTGAGCTCAGTGTCTTGCCTCGTCGCAACACCTCCCCTCAGGAGAGTCGCGTGAGGGGGCTGGGCACGGGGGCTGCGCTCGGGTCACGCCCAAGCATACGCAACCCTGCCAGGTCCCTGGACCTGGTCGTCGTGCGCCCCTCCCGAGCTGAGCCTCAGCGAGGGCAAAGGTATGAAGCTTGTTTGAGCGTCAAGGGGGACTGCTGAGCATCGCGACTCAGGAGCCTAACTGGCCACGTAGGCCCTCACTCCTTGGTCTCATCCTGGTGATCCAGACGACCCAGCGGCGTTTGAGGTATGCGTGGGGCCGAACCCTGCCGACATAGAACACTAGACCTATCCCTGCATTTCCTTCCCATAAGCTGTTTGCGCGTCAAGGGGGACTCCTGAGCACCGCGACTCAGGATCCTAACTGGCCACGTAGCCCCTCACTCCTTGGTCTCGTCCTGGTGATCCGGACGACCCAACGGCGGCTGAGGTATGCGCGGGGGCGGGCTCTGCCGACATAGAACATAAAGCAAATGGGAAGGAAATCGCAAAATCTCAAGCAAATATTACAAGACATATTGTTCTCCAATATCAAACACAAGTTTAAACGCCTCCACGAGGCACGGTACATGCTGCAGGAGTTAAGCAGGAAAGGAGCCGCCAGCAAGTCACCCCTTCATCCCTAAACACCGTCATCGCCTGCGAGGGACGCTTCTTCTCCAAGGGTGTTGCCTTCACCTGTGCCACCAGCTAGAGCTGAAGGGTCAGTAGCACCGCCGGTTGAGGGCGCGGGAGCGAAGGCGCGGAACTTCTACAGCAGGGCCTCCACCTGACCCTTCACGGCTGCGGCTGCGGCCGCGCAACGCTCGTCGTCCACAGGCTCCGGAAGCTCGTCAAGGCAGGCAGTGGGATCGCAAAGATGGAGGTGGCTGAAGACGCGTGTCAACGCGGCTAAGGGAAGAACGCGGGCTTCTCCCTCTACCATGGGGCCGATACCGCTCACGACATCCTCAAGCACATCAACCAGATAAGGAAGCAGCTGGGCGGGGCCCTCGTTGCTAGCGGCCAGCGGCTCCTCCAAGCTCTTCTCATAGAGCAACCGCAGCGCCGTCCGAGACCTCACCTCGAGGAGCTTGAAGGCCTCGCGGTCCTCAGCCAGGACCTTCACCTTGGCTTCAAGCTCGGCCTTCTCCACCTTCAGCTTCTACTCCAGCTCCTCCAACCGGCCGTGCTCCATGGCCTGCGCCTTCGCCAACTGCTCCAGTATCTTTTCACCTCCAAGGGCAATGCAGTAGGTCGACATAAACATCATGTTGTGACCAAGCGCAAGTCTGACCCGACCATGGTCAGGCATATGTATAGGAACAATAGAACTGGGCGGTTTCTGTTTCAAGAAGATCACAGCTGTATAATTGTGTATAAGCAATAGTTTATGAACAACATATATATAACAGAAAACAGCTCGTACCATAAGTTTCTCGACACAGTTGGACATGTTCAACTTGTGCAGCAGTGGCACACTTATCCCACGTGGCCTTCCACCATTGAAACGCCCCACAAGGACCTCAAGACGATCAATAAAGTGTAGGAACTTGTGGATGTCGTCCCAGTCAACTTCAGTGCCATCAGTAACAGCCGAGTTGTTACAGAATAACAAACGAGCAGCCTGCTTAACTCTGAAAAAACCTACACGTGCCACCAATTATAAGAAAATATTAGTTAGAAGTAGCATCTTCGTGAGAGATTCGTTGCTACTTCTAAAGTTAAATTGTGATTAGTTAGACAGAATAGGTGGATTAAGAAGTAATCGAGGCAACAAGCAAGAACCAGATACAAAACTAACATGGATGAACAATTGGAACGACGTCGGGGTGGAAGATTGCAGTGAAGATGAGACCAGGTTCTGCTATTTCCATCAACATTCGTGCGCCAACTTTCAGTCCGTAACACTTGAGAAAGTTTATCCAAGTTCGGCCATTAAAAAAAGCAGCGATCCTCTTGGTTCATGAACCCAACTCGGAACTTATATCCATGACTTGTCTTCATTGTGACCATTAAACTGGTGTATTCAGTTATGGCAAGGCCGAGCATCTTGAGTACATGTGTTCTGGCAGAGCAAATAATGCAGTATAGGAAAAATAATATGAGAACACAATGTATTCCCTATCCAAATCTAGAAATAAATTCCTCCTTCATGTCAGTGTTGATCATCGTACAAGTAGTACCTTTTATCCAAATATAGCAATCCAAATTTCCAAATTAGTCGACAACATGTTAAAAAAACCCACCCTCCCGGATAGAAAAGAGGATTCTAGGAACATACTGTGAGCGTTTTAAAATCCTGTGTTAGGATGAGAAGGAACAAGTGTGGCGTCTCGCCGAGGGCGCAGAAACCTGTAGGGTCCTCGCAGTTTGGGCACTGCAAATGAAACACAGTAGATTCAATAGGAAGAAAAATTCATCAACGGCGGCGGCTGCCATCCTAGGATTACCCGTGACCAAGGGACTTGGATTTATCGGGGATGGATGAAGAATTCGTATCTAGTTCTCCATGAGAAAACCCTATGCAATCGCCGAGAGGAGGTTTTCTCTGAACAAGCGACGAGGAGAAGGGATTCAGCCCAAAGTGAAATATTGCCGCTTCATCCGTCCACTTCTGCTAAAGCTGGAAAGGGGGGGTTGTGATTTGACGGCTCATTGGGCATTACTGTGGCGCTACGACCGGGGTGTGTCTACCGTGCAGTTTTGCACTCTAATTTGCGCATATGGCACGTGGACCCCGTTGCCGGATGCCCCACATATCAGCAAAAGGAAGTAGAAAGACAGGAGTAACTAGTTACACAAAAATATATTTTGACAGAGAGATACTCCCTCTGTAAAGAAATATACAAATCTTTTATATCACAACTTTATACATAAGAAAAATCAAGGGGAATATATAAACATATATAATTATAAAAACAGAGTTGTTTTTAACACAGTATAGACGAGTTGGTGATGATGGTGTGCCTGCCATCCTGCAATATAGGCCGCCCGATTTATATCTGACGGATAGGAAGGAAACTATGGCAATTTTGCAAAACGGTACCCACACACCTCTCCACATTTGCAAATAAGGCCTTCCCTCGTTCATCCTTTTCTCTCACAAGATAAAATACTCATACAAATGCATCTTGATGTTACGTGCAACGCACGGGCATTATGGGGGTTCAGCTGAGAATATAATACTCAGACAGGCTCACGGTTCTGGACTTTGGGCCGCAGGCCCACCCTGCATGTTTGGGGTCCCATGTGTTCTACCTCAGCGCTTTTCATATTGCAAGCGATCGGTACGGCGCTGGTTTTAGATGTTGTCGCAAGGCGAATACACAAAATTGAATACAGCACGGCAGCTGTTGGAATGAAATCGAACGACAGTTCCTAACCAGCATAGGGGAGGCCGAACCGGAGCTCACCGTTTCGGCCACTAATGAAATATTCAATTCAAGAAAAAATCAAGACTGGAGGAAACCCATCATTGATTATTTGTGTGATCCTAGTAGAAGGGTGGACATAGTTGTTCGGCGTATGGTTTTCAAATACACAATGAGAGATGGTGGTATTTTTCGCCGAACGATTGATGATGTTCTTTTAAAGTGCCTGGACGAGAACATAAAGCAAATGGGAAGGAAATCGCAAAATCTCAAGCAAATATTACAAGACATATTGTTCTCCAATATTAAACACAAGTTTAAACGCCTCCACGAGGCATGGTACATGCTGCAGGAGTTAAGCAGGAAAGAAGCCGCCAGCAAGTCACCCCTTCATCCCTAGACACCGCCGTCGCCTGCGAGGGACGCTTCTTCTCCAAGGGTGTTGCCTTCACATGTGCCACCAGCTGGAGCTGAAGGGTCAGTAGCACCGCCGGTTGAGGGCGCGGGAGCGAAGGCGCGGAACTTCTACAGCAGGGCCTCCACCTGACCCTTCACGGCTGCGGCAGCGGCCGCGCAACGCTCATCGTCCACAGGCTCCGGAAGCTCGTCAAGGCAGGCAGCGGGATCGCAAAGATGGAGGTGGCTGAAGACGCGTGTCAACGCGGCTAAGGAAAGAACGCGGGCTTCTCCCTCTGCCATGGGGCCGATACCGCTCACGACATCCTCAAGCACATCAACCAGATAAGGAAGCAGCTGGGTGGGGCCCTCGTTCTCATGGCCAGCTCCTCCAAGCTCTTCTCATAGAGCGACCGCAGCGCCGTCCGAGACCTCACCTCGAGGAGCTTGAAGGCCTCGCGGTCCTCAGCCAGGACCTTCGCCTTGGCTTCAAGCTCGGCCTTCTCCACCTTCAGCTTCTACTCCAGCTCCTCCAACCGGCTGTGCTCCTTGGCCTGCGCCTTCGCCAACTGCTCCAGCTTGGCGTCATGATCCCTGACAGCGTCCTCTCGGGCCTTCATCTTCACCTCCCCCGCCTTGCGGCCTCGGGCCTCTTTTGCGCGCTCCCTCTACGCGGTCTCCAGCCCGGCCTCCAGCGACCGGCAGCGGTCCCTGGCGGCCTCGGCATCCTTCAGCGCCACCTCGCGGGCGGCCACAGCTTGGCCACGGCCTTCCTATCCTTCTCGGAGTCCGCAGTAGCCTGGCTCGGCGTCACCCGGACGGACACATCGGAATGAAGCCAGCCAGAGACCAGCTCCAGGCGCCCGGCCGCCAAGCGACGTTCGGCGCCTTGAAGATCTTCTTGCAGCAGGGTCATCGCAGAAAGAGCGTGATCCAGAACATCAGGGGAGGCCGAAGGACCCAGAGGAAGCAGTGCGGCAAAGGGGGAGGAGGCGACGTTGTCACCATTGCCTGGGAAACTGGGGGCTCCCGAGCTTTGGGGACCCCAGCAGCCGAGCCGGACACCGGCGCCTCTGGAGCCAGCGGGGCCACGGGGGCTGACTCCTCCCGAGGATGCTCCCCCAAGCCTCGCAAGGACGATCAAGCCGGAGAGGCGTGAGCGCCAACACTGCCCCTCTCCACGAAGGGAGACGCAGCCGCAGCAGGCAGGTTGGTCCCAAGCAGCACCACCGCTTCCTCCCTCCTCTTCTTCGCTGCAGGCATCGGCCTAATTGCACAGCAGAGCGGTGTCAAGAATAAGTAGCATAAGCGAGAATGATGCGGAGCAAGAACACTTACTGGTCCACCGCGGTGTAGTCCCTCCGCTTGTTAAGCTTGAAGCCTGAGAACCTCGCAGCCTGAGGCGCGGGCGCACGGGCTCCAGGAGCAGAAGGAGGGGCAGCAGATGGGCCAGAAGCAGCCCCAGGCAGCGTCAGAGCAGAAGCGTCATCTCAGGAGATCAGCGCCGACTCGTCGGAACCAGGGACGGCTCCTTCCTCTTCGGGAGGACATCGGCCTCGTCGCCGTCATCAGGCAAGGTGCGGAGGATGTCAGCCTTGCGCAAGGGGGAGGTCTCCCCCATCCCCTCGGGGGTCGCCTCCGAGTCACGCTCCGCGTCCTCCTCCTCTTCCTCCTCCTTGCGGGAGTCGCCAGAAGACACGTCCAACGGCGCCGTCGCCTCCGGGACCACAAGGGGCGCCGGCGGCACCAGGCCGCACTCGTCAAAGTGGGCATGGCGGCCACAACCTGCGCCCCGTCCTTGCGAAGGAACAGGGGAATGATGGCACTCGGCGGATACTCTTGGTCGTCCCCGGCCAGGAGGCGGAGAGCCACAACCAGCTCCTCATCAGACAAGGCCCCCGGACTCAGCGGCTTGTCTTCGCCGCCCCTGCCGCCCACAAGGCGCGAAGGCGTTCTGAGCGGAGCCACCCGCAGCATCAGGAACTCCCTCAGGAGCATGGCCCCCATCAGCTTCGCCGCCTTCGCGTTGCCCGGCTTCAGGTCGGCGGTCATCTTCTCCAGCACCGACATCGCCCGGTCATCAGTAAGCTTCACGCGGGACCACCCCTCGTTAGACAGGGCATCTCTATCGGCAGCCTCAACCGGGGGTGGACACACTTGGCATCCAACATGACCCACTTGCTCCTGAAGCCATCGGCCTTCTTCCCGGCCTTCGAGATCATGTTGGCCTTGCCGGCCGTGACGAAGTTGGCGCACCATGAGGTGTGGCTGTCGTTGATTCGGAGGAAGAAGAAGTGGCGCAGCAGTGCCACGGATGGCATCACCCCGACATATGCCTCATAGTAGAAGGCGAAGATCGACAAGATAAGAACGGAGTTGGGATGGAGATGGAGAGCTTGCAACCTGTAGTGATGGAGGACGGCATAGAACAAGTCGGAGAAGGGGGGAACCAGGCCCACAACGACGCTGCTCATAAAGAAGGGGTACAAGGTGCTATTCGAAGCCTCCGGCTCGGCGGAGCCGGCCCGAAGCTCGGTCTGCCCCTTCTCGTTGCTCTCCCCCGCTGCAGCAGGCACGTGGCAGCGAGGTTCTTCTCCGAGACATTGGGCGCGTCCAGAGCCGGCTCATACCAGGCGGGCGATGAAGAAGCCTTGGCCTTTCGGAGCGCCATTGGTCGAAAGCTCGAAAAGGGATTGAAGCGGATCTGGGGATTTCGGAAGCAAGAAGCGAGAAAGGGGATCTGGAGTAAGGCGAAGGAAAGCAATGAAGGCAAGCATTGCCCGCGCCAGCCTTTTGTCAGACGGGCAGTTGCCGAGGCGGCGTGGGGAAGCGGAGACGCCCATGTCCAATCAATTGCCACGCGGCAAGTGGGGCGCGGGCTGTTGGGGCCCGCGGTGCTCTATACTTGCCCTTTGGCTTCGCCTCGAAGCCAAGTCCGAGCGTACCTTGGGCCCGAGGCTACTGTCGGCGTCCTGGGAACGGGGGTCCCCAGACTTGCATGCCTGCAGCCCACGGCGTGGCTCCACCAGCGGCCCTGTACGGCTTATCTTCACCAGCAAACACTCAAGACCCTCGCGAGGGGCCAAGCCTCGCGAGGTGGACGACACAAGACCTCCACGGGGGCTGCCTCACCAGGCTGGCTGGCGAGGGGCGGAGAGATCAAGGAAAGGGACACCTCGCGAGGTTCCCGTGACGCAAGCCATGATGACTGGAGCCAGGCGGGCGCCAGGCGGGCTGATAACCCACAAGTATAGGGGATCGCAACAGTTTTCGAGGGTAGAGTATTCAACCCAAATGTATTGATTCGACACAAGGGGAGCCAAAGAATATTCTCAAGTATTAGCAGTTGAGTTGTCAATTCAACCACACCTGGATAACTTAGTATCTGCGGCAAAGTGTTTAGTAGCAAAGTAGTATGGAAGTAACGGTAACGGTAGCAAAGGTAATATTTTTGGGTTTTGTAGTGATTGTAACAGTAGCAACGGAAAAGTAAATAAGCGAAGAAAAATATGTGAAAAGCTCATAGGCATTGGATCGGTGATGAAGAATTATGCCGGATGCGGTTCATCATGTAAAAATCATAACATAGGGTGACACAGAACTAGCTCCAATTCATCAATGTAATGTAGGCATGTATTCCGAATATAGTCATCGTGCTTATGGAAAAGAACTTGCATGACCATCTTTTGTCCTACCCTCCCGTGGCAGCGGGGTCCTATTGGAAACTAAGGGATATTAAGGCCTCCTTTTAATAGAGTACCAGACCAAAGCATTAACACATAGTGAATACATGAACTCCTCAAACTACGGTCATCACCGGGAGTGGTCCCGATTATTGTCACTTCGGGGTTGCCGGATCATAACACATAGTAGGTGACTATAGACTTGCAAGATAGGATCAAGAACTCACATATATTCATGAAAACATAATAGGTTCAGATCTGAAATCATGGCACTAGGGCCCTAGTGACAAGCGTTAAGCATAGCAAAGTCATAGCAACATCAATCTCCGAACATAGTGGATACTAGGGATCAAACCCTAACAAAACTAACTCGATTACATGATAAATCTCAACCAACCCATCACCGTCCAGCAAGCCTACGATGGAATTACTCACGCACGGCGGTGAGCATCATGAAATTGGTGATGGAGGATGGTTGATGATGACGATGGCGACGGATTCCCCTCGCCGGAGCCCCGAACGTACTCCAGATCAGCCCTCCCGAGAGAGATTAGGGCTTGGCGGCAGCTCCGTATCGTAAAACACGATGAATCTTTCTCTCTGATTTTTTTTCTCCCCGAACACGAATATATGGAGTTGGAGTTGAGGTCGGTGGAGCTCCAGGGGGCCCACGAGGCAGGGGGCGCGCCCAAGGGGGCATGCACGGCCCCCACCCTCGTGGAAAGGGTGTGGGCCCCCTGACCTTGATTCTTTCACCAGTATTTTTTATATTTTCCAAAAATAATCTCCGTTGATTTTCAGGTCATTCCGAGAACTTTTGTTTCTGCACAAAAATAACACCATGGCAATTCTGCTGAATACAGCGTCAGTCCGGGTTAGTTCCATTCAAATCATGCAAGTTAGAGTCCAAAACAAGGGCAAAAGTGTTTGGAAAAGTATATACGACGGAGACGTATCACGGGCGCTAGCGCGCGCAGTGTCCCCGCTTCCTCTTTGGTGCTAAAGGGGCAAGCGCAGGCGACGAGTCCCGAGGCATCAGGCAAAGGTTTCCATATCGGTGTAATGAGACCAAGACCAGCAAGACGACTACATGGAGGTCACAGTGGAGCCCAAGACGGCGTCACCACCCGAGCCTTTGGCAGGCGAAGACTACCTTTAGTCAAGATAACTTGTACTAGTTGTCCCCCTTCGAATTTGGCCGTTGTTGGATCCCTTCCCGCTCAATATTTGGGGAGAGGACCAGGGCCTCTATAAATAGGACTAGCCACCACAGTAGGAGGAGACTGGAACTGATCCAGATCACCGCCAACCACACGAGTTCACCAAGCACAAGAGCACCTCTCTTGAGGAGGATGTTCTTACCTTGTAACTGTTCATCCTTAGCCCAAGAGGCAATCCACCACACCACACTGGAGTAGGGTATTACACCACATCGGTAGCCGGAACCAGTATAAACTCTTGTGTCTCTCTTTCTGCGGGTTCGTCGAGCTAGGCTTTGAGATCATGGCGAGGGAGAGGGTGTGATTAGGTAGGGAGAGATCTTCGTGCACACCCCAGTGTTCGAACCTCAAGGGTTTTGCCGGAACCCATAATCTGACACCAACAAATAACTTTGTTGTGGCACCTGCCTCACAAATATGATAGCCCGACAAGAAGGTTCAAGACTTAGAGTGCTCGTCCCCCACTTCGAGCTGACAGGAGGAAATCTTCTGAATGCATGTGCTCAAACTTGGGTTGGCATGTAACCGTCACCTACCGTAATAAAAACTAGCGGAATCCTATATCGAGGGTACCTAATGCCCAGGAGCCCAGCCTCGTCAACCACAAGGGGGGCCAAATAGGCCCAGGACACAATGCGAACCCTAGGAAGCAAGACGACCTTCTTGACGCCCAAGACTAGTGGGAGGCAGCACCCCAGATCGCATCTGCCATGTAAACCCTAGACCTCTCCTTTCTATATAAAGGGAGGTCTAGGGTTCTCATTCATCATCTATCCTCGAATAGGAGAAGTCTATACACCATTGTAACCCCTCCCACGAGGTATCCGTCCATTATGAATCATCAAAACCAGCAGGACGTATGGTATTACTCTCCGGAGGCCGAACCTGGATAAACCCCTCGTGTGCCTCTGATCCATGACTTCCAGCTATGCTTGGACCCATACCAAGGGATCTGATGGGAATTTTCTCCGTCAGTTGGCAATCCAGGCACGGGCAGCACTGGCTCGAGACCGATCATGGATCGGATCTTCTTCTATTTCCGGCAGCCTACCACCGGGGGAAAGCCTGACCTTTGGCTCCCTGACATTTACCACCGACGAGGCGGGCCGAGATCTACGTCAACCCATCGGCTCCTCCCTCGCGTACCATCTACATCGGCAACGTCACTTTTGTCACCAACACCCACGGCGACCTACGATTGTGCCAACCACATGTCTGATGCAGGACACGCGGTGAGGTCCTGGTCCCGACGACCTCGGCTCTCGGCCTTACCAACGGCTTCTCGTTCAGATTAAAGAATGCAGGGGCTGTATACCAGCACAGGATGCACCAACAAATTCAGAAGAACGTGCAGCTCGTGGCCATGGTGTGTGACAACTGCCACACTGACCATGCACCCAAAGATTGTTTCCTTGATGAAATGATTCCAGATTACAACTTTGACATGGCAGACCTACTGTCGTTCTCCGACCACAAGGACGCAAATAGCGAACCGGCCTCACCAAAAGAGGACGAGACCGGCGATGCCACGGCCCCACCAACCAAGACCGGATCCTCGGGACGCGAAGAGCGCGGCGAAGAATAGATTCCCAAGGTCACGGAACCCGCAAGTTGATCACCAAAAGATACATCAAATGAATCAATAGAATAACCCATTGTCACCACGGGTATCCCACGCAAGACATACATCAAGTGTTCTCAAATCCTTAAAGACTCAATCCAATAAGATAACTTCAAAGGGAAAACTCAATCCATTACAAGAGAGTAGAGGGGGAGAAAAATCATAAGATCCAACTACAGTAGCAAAGCTCGTGATACATCAAGATCGTGCCAAATCAAGAACACGGGAGAGAGAGAGAGAGAGAGAGAGAGAGAGAGAGAGAGAGAGATCAAACACATAGCTATTGGTACATACCCTCAGCCCCGAGGGTGAACTACTCCCTCCTATTCATGGAGAGCGCCGGGATGATGAAGATGGCCACCGGTGAGGGATCCCCTCCTCCGGCAGGGTGCCGGAACAGGGTCCCGATTGGTTTTTGGTAGCTACATAGGCTTGCGGCGGCAGAACTCCTGATCTAGGTTATGTTCTGGAAGTTTGGGTATATATAAGAGGTGTTGGCGTCGCGAACAAGTCAGGGGGGTCTCTGAGGCGGCCACGAGGTAGGGGGCGCGCCTAGGGGGGTAGGGCGCGCCCCCCACCCTCGTGGGTGCATCGGGACTCTTCTGGCCCATCTCCGATACTCCGTGGGCTTCTTATGGTCCAAAAATAATCTCCATGAAATTTCAGGTCAATTGGACTCTGTTTGGTTTTCCTTTTCTGCGATACTCAAAAACAAGGAAAAAACAGAAACTGGCACTGGGCTCTAGGTTAATAGGTTAGTACTAAAAATCATATAAAATAACATATAAATGCATACAAAACATCCTAGATGGATAATATAATAGCATGGAACAATCAAAAATTATAGCTACGTTGGAAACGTATCAAGCATCCCCAAGCTTAATTCCTGCTCGTCCTCGAGTAGGTAAATGATAAAGAACAGAATTTTTGATGTGGAATGCTACCTAACATAATTTTCAATGTAATTCTCTTTATTGTGGCATGAGTGTTTAGATCCAAAAGATTCTAGACAAAGGTTTAATATTGACATAAAAATAGTAATACTTCAAGCATGCTAACCAAGCAATTACGTCTTATCAAAATAACACAGCCAAAGAAAGCTTATCCCTACAAAATCATATAGTTTGGCCATGCTTCATTTTCGTCACACAAAATGCTCCCATCATGCACAACCTCGATGACAAGACGAGCAATTGGTTCATACTTTTTAACGCGCTTCAGCCTTTTCAACCCTCACGCAATATATGAGCGCAAGCCATGGATATAGCACTATATGTGGAATAGCATATGATGATGGGGGTTATGTGAGAAGACAAAAAAGAGAAAGTCTCACATTGACGCGGCTAATCAACGGGCTATGGAGATACCATCAATTGATGTCAATGCGAGGAGTAGGGATTGCCATGCAACGGATGCACTAGAGCTATAAATATATGAAAACTCATCAAAAGAAACTAAGTGGGTGTGCATCCAACTTGCTTGCTCACGAAGACCTAGGGAATTTTGAGGAAGCCCATCATTGGTATATACAAGCCAAGTTCTATAATGAAAAATTCCCACTAGTACATGAAAGTGACAAAATAAGAGACTCTCTATCATGAAGATCATGGTGCTACTTTGAAGCACAAGTGTGGAAAAAGGATAGTAACATTGCCCCTTCTCTCTTTTTCTCTCATTTTTTTGTTTGGGCTTCTTTGGCCTCTTTTTTTATTTGGGCTTCTTTGGCCTCTTTTCTCTTCTTTTTTTTCATAGTCTCCATCATCCTTTCCTCACATGGGACAATGCTCTAATAATGATGATCATCACACTTTTATTTACTCATAACTCAATATTACAACTCGATACTAGAACAAAAATATGAATCTATGTGAATGCCTCCGGCGGTAGGGCTGGGCGTTCGGTTCCCCCGAACCGATCGGTGCGGTTCCTCGGTCTTTGTAAAATTTCGGTTTTGACAAATCAGTGACCGATCGGTCAACAAAAAATCATCGAACCGAGGTTCCGGTGCACCGAGTAATCGGTTCGGTCATCGGTTCTGACCGAACACTACCGAAAATTTATACTCTACTAGTAGGAATCTCTGCTCTGCGTTCGATTATCGACTAATGTCGATTACTCGATTACCTAGTCTAGTCTCAGGGATCAAGCACTGCATCGTAGGCTGTAGGGATCAAGCATCAGAGGCTATAGCATCATGCGTGCTAGTCTAGTCTCCTCGGCCAACTCATATACTAGTATCAGAGGATCCCATCTCAGAATTTGAGATAGAGAAAATAAATCATGAATACAAGGATCGAGACAGGGGACTTGCACTTGCAGCAGCGTCATGCGGGCGTGCTGTTCAACAGGATGGTGGCGCGACGACCAACCCCCGTCAGCGAGACTGCCTCGCTAGGTGTGCATCCATGCGTGGGTTAGGTTCACGATGCGGTCACGGGATCAGTACTAGCGCAATTAGTGGTTGGGAGCTAGGGACAGAGAGGAAATCTAGAAACAGTAGTTCGGTCAGGCATGTGGGTCGGGACTCTTTTTTCTCGGTGTTCGGTTGCCCGAGGGTTAAAGCCGAATTCACCTAACCAATTTCGGTTTTCCAAACATGCAGACCGATCTTACGACCGAAGTTTTCAGTTTCAGTGTGTTCGGCTTCGGTGTTGGTTATTTCGGTTCGGGAAATCGGTTTTCGGGTTATATTCCCACCCCTATCCGACGGTGTACCGGGATATGCGACGAATCAATAGCAACATGTATGAAAGAATTATGAAAGTGGCTTTGCCACAAATACGATGTCAACTACATGATCATGCAAAGCAATATGAAAATGATCAAGCGTGTCATAATAAATGGAACGGTGGAAAGTTGCATGGCAATATACTCGGAATGGCTATGGAAATGCCATAATAGGTAGGTATGGTGGTTGTTTTGAGGAAGATATAAGGAGGCTTATGTGTGATAGAGCGTATCGTATCACGGGGTTTGGATGCACCGGCGAAGTTTGCACCAACTCTCGAGGTGAGAAAGGGCAATGCATGGTATCGTAGAGGCTAGCAAATTGCGAAAAGGTAAGAGTGCGTATAATCCATGGACTCACATTAGTCAAAAAGAACTCATATACTTATTGCAAAAGTCTATTAGCCCTCGAAGCAAAGTACTACTACGCATGCCCCTAGAGGGATAGATTAGTAGGAAAAGACCATCGCTCGTCCCCGACCGCCACTCATAAGGAAAGCAATAAAAGAACACCCTGTGCTTCAAATTTGTCACACAACGTTTACCATACGTGCATGCTAGGGGACTTGCAATCCTCAACACAAGTATTTCTCAATTCCACAATTACCCAACTAGCATGACTCTAACATTAACACCTTTATATCTCAAAACAACTATCAAGTATCATAGTATTTAATGCACACTATATGAAAGTTTTTATTATACCCATCTTGGATGTCCATCATATTAGGACTAAATTCATAACCAAAGCAAATTACCATGTTGTTTAAGACTCTCAAAATAATATAAGTGAAGCATGAGAGTTCATCTATTTCTTCAAAACAAAACCACCGCCGTGCTCTAAAAAGATATAAGTGAAGCACTAGAGAAGATGACAAACTCTCCGACAGATATAAGTGAAGATCAATGAGTAGTCGAATAATTATGTAACTATGTGAAGACTCTCTAACATTTAAAAATTTCAGATCTTGGGATATTATTCAAACAGCAAGCAAAACAAAATAAAATAAAATGACACTCCAAGCAAAACACATATCATGGGTGAATAAAAATACAGCTCCAAGTAAAGTTACCGATGAACGAAGATGAAAGAGGGGATGCCTTCCGGGGCATCCCCAAGCTTAGGCTCTTGGTTGTCCTTGAATATTACCTTGGGGTGCCTTGGGCATCCCCAAGCTTAGGCTCTTGCCACTCCTTATTCCATAGTCCATCGAATCTTTACCCAAAACTTGAAAACTTCACAACACAAAACTTAACAGAAAACTCGTAAGCTCCGTTAATATAAGAAAATAAATCACCACTTAGGTAATGTTGTGAACTCATTCCAAATTCATATTGGTGTAATTTGTACTGTATTCCAACTTCTGTATGGTTCATACCCTCCGATACTACTCATAGATTCATCAAAATAAGCAAACAACACATAGAAAACAGAATCTATCAAAAACAGAACAGTTTGTAGTAATCTGTAACTCTCGAATACTTTTGTAACTCCAAAATCCTACCAAAATAGGAAAACCTGAGCAATTTGTGTACCAATCCAGAGCAAAAAGAATCAGATCAGAAGCACGTTTCTGTGAATTATCAAAACTAATTTACTGGGCGCAAAAGTTTCTGATTTTCAGCAGGATCAACACAACTATCACCGTAAGCTATCCTAAAGGTCTTACTTGGCACTTTATTGAAACAAAATATATAAAACATGATTACTACAGTAGCATAATCATGTGAACACAAAAAAACAGTAAGGGTAAATATTGGGTTGTCTCCCAACAAGCGCTTTTCTTTAATGCCTTTTCAGCTAGGCATGATGATTTCAATGATGCTCACATGAAAGATAAGAATTGAAACATAGCGGGAGACTCATAAAGAATATGACTAACACATTTAAGCCTAACCCACTTCCTATGCATAGGGATTTTGTGAGCAAAAAATTTATGGGAACAAGAATCAACTAGTATAGGAAAGCAAAACAAGCATAATTTCAAGATTTTAAGCACATAGAGAGGAAACTTGATATTATTACAATTCCTACAAGCATATATTCCTCCCTCATAATAATCTTCAGTAGCATCATGAATGAATTCAACAATATAACCATCACATAAAGCATTCTTTTCATGGTCTACAAGCATAGAATTTTTATTACTCTCCACATAAGCAAATTTCTTCTCATGAATAGTAGTGGGAGCAAACTCAACAAAATAACAATCATGTGAGGCATAATTCAATTGAAAATTAAAATCATGCTAACAAGTTTCATGGTTATCATTATTCTTTATAGCATACATATCATCACAATAATCATCATAGATAGCAACTTTGTTCTCATAATTAATTGGAACCTCTTTCGAAATAGTGGATTCATCACTAAATAAATTCATGACCTCTCCAAATCCACATTCATAATTATCACAATAAGATTCAACACCCTCCAAAATAGTGGGATCATTACTTCTTAAAGTTGACACTCTTCCAAACCCACTTTCATCAATATAATCATCATAAATAGGAGGCATGCTATCATCATAATAAATTTGCTCATCAAAACTTGGGGGACAAAAAATATCATCTTCGTCCAACATAGCATCCCCAAGCTTGTGGCTTTGCATATCATTAGCATCATGGATATTCAAGGAATTCATACTAACAACATTGCAATCATGCTCATCATTCAAATATTTAGTGCCAAACATTTTAATGCATTCTTCTTCTAACACTTGAGCACAATTTTCCTTTCATCATTTTCACGAAAGATATTAAAAAGATGAAGCATATGAGGCACCCTCAATTCCATTTTTTTGTAGTTTTCTTTTATAAACTAAAATAGTGATAAAACAGAAAACTAAAAGATTTGATTGCAAGATCTAAAGATATACCTTCAAGCACTAACCTCCCCGGCAACGGCGCCAGAAACTGCTTGATGTCTACTACACACCTTCTTCTTGTAGACGTTGTTGGGCCTACAAGTGCAGAGGTTTGTAGGACAGTAGCAAATTTCCCTCAAATGGATGACCTAAGGTTTATCAATCTGTGGGGGGCGTAGGATGAAGATGGTCTCTCTCAAACAACCATGCAACCAAATAACAAAGAGTCTCTTGTGTCCCCAACACACCCAATACAATGGTAAGTTGTATAGGTGCACTAGTTCGGCGAAGAGATGGTGATACAAGTGCAATATGGATGGTAGATATAGGTTTTTGTAATCTGAAAATATAAAAACAGCAAGGTAACTAATGATAAAAGTGAGCGTAAACGGTATTGCAATGCTAGGAAACAAGGCCTAGGGTTCATACTTTCACTAGTGCAAGTTCTCTCAACAATAATAACATAATTGGATCATATAACTATCCCTCAACATGCAACAAAGAGTCACTCCAAAGTCACTAATAGCAGAGAACATACGAGGATATTATTGTAGGGTACTAAACCACCTCAAAGTTATTCTTTCTGATCGATCTATTCAAGAGTCCGTAGTAAAATAACACGAAGCTATTCTTTCCGTTCAATCTATCCTAGAGTTCGTACTAGAATAACACCTTAAGACACAATCAAACCAAACCCTAATGTCACCTAGATACTCCAATGTCACCACAAGTATCCGCGGGTATGATTATACGATATTTATCACACAATCTTAGATTCATCTATTCAAACCAACACAAAGTACTTCAAAGAGTGCCCAAAGTTTCTACCGAAGAGTCAAGACGAAAACGTGTGTCAACACCTATGCATAGATTCCCAAGATCACGGAACCCGCAAGTTGATCACCAAAACATACATCAAGTGAATCAATAGAATACCCCATTGTGACCACGGGTATCCCATGCAAGACATACGTCAAGTGTTCTCAAATCCTTAAAGACTCAATCCGATAAAATAACTTCAAAGGGAAAACTCAATCCATTACAAGAGAGTAGAGGGGGAGAAACATCATAAGATCCAACTATAGTAGAAAAGCTCGTGATACATCAAGATCGTGCCAAATCAAGAACACGAGAGAGAGAGAGAGAGAGAGAGAGAGAGAGAGAGAGAGAGAGAGATCAAACACATAGCTACTGGTACATACCCTCAGCCCCGAGGGTGAACTACTCCCTCCCCGTCATGGAGAGCGCCGGGATGATGAAGATGACCACCGGTGAGGGATCCCCTCCTCCGGCAGGGTGCCGGAACAGGGTCTCGATTGGTTTTTTGTGGCTACAGAGGCTTGCGGCGGCGGAACTCTCGATCTAGGTTATGTTCTGGAAGTTTGGGTATATATATAAGAGGTGTTGGCGTCGGGAACAAGTCAGGGGGGTCTCCGAGGCGGCCACGAGGTAGGGGGCGTGGCCCCCACCCTCGTGGGTGCCTCGGGACTCTTCTGGCCCATCTCCGATACTCTGTGGGCTTCTTCTGGTCCAAAAATAATCTCCGGGAAATTTCAGGTCAACTGGACTCCGTTTGGTTTTCCTTTTATGCGATACTCAAAAACAAGGAAAAAACAGAAACTGGCACTGGGCTCTAGGTTAATAGGTTAGTCCCAAAATCATATAAAATAGCATATAAATGCATATAAAACAACCTAGATGGATAATATAATAGCATGGAACAATGAAAAATTATAGATATGTTGGAGACGTATCAGTAGCCGTGCGAAGAATGCCGTGGTCGGTGTCGAGTCGGGGTTTGTCGGTGTCGAGGTAGTCGCCGAGGAGCCGCGGAACAAGAAGAGCGGCGGCGGCGGCCTAAGAAGACGACGGCGGCGGCTAGAGAAGGAGCACGGCGGCGGTGCTCGAAGTAGGTGATAATGAACCTGACAGCGTGACAAAGACCGGCGCAGATGGTGACGTTCCTGCGCCAAGGGAGGCTGCGTGGCGCATATCACGTGGAAGTCAACGCGCGTGGACAGTGGTGGACCACGGGCCTCAGCGTTACGGCCCGAAGGGGTGACGCAACGGCAGCGGGCAGGTCTGGCGACGGCGGGGAAGACCTCAGGGCGGTTGCAGGGATCGCGTGCCACGCTCGCTACGGCCCGACGGGGCGACGTAGCGGCAACGCGAGGGTCGGTGTAGCCTCGGGGACGGCCTAGAGCGGACGGCCTCGGTGCGGCAGTTGACCGCGGGCCGCGGCACTACGGCCCGAAGGGGCAATGCAGCGGCAGCGCGCGAGGTGGTGCAACCACGGGAACGGCCTCATGGCGGCGGGGAGATCACTTGCCGCGGCACTACGGCCCGAAGGGGCGACGCAGCGGCTGCGTGGATCCGTGCAGCGACGGGGAGAACCACAGGGCGGCGGCGCTGCGGCCCGATGGGGCGACACAGCAGTAGCCCGTTGCTCGATTGGTGTAGGGGCGCATTGAACTCGGGGACAGGGCGGTGACAGCCGGCGTAAGAGGTCGGTCGGTCGCGCCAGTGTCGGAGTAGAGGCGCACGGTGGTCGACAGTGGTAGCTGGCGACGCAACCTGATCAAGTATAGATCGGAAAACCAAAAAGAAAAACGCCGATCAAAAAGACTGGCGAGAGAGCGAAAAAACCCGGAGCAAGGGCTCGGAAAAAAGGACTCTCTAGGGCAGCCGGTCAACACGATCGGCGGACGAACCCTAGGTACGGGCGGCGCGGCCCCCTGCGGCGGTCATGGAGGCCGACCGCCCCGGGGGCGGCGCGCGGGTGCGGAAGCGGTGGCTGCTAGGGTTTAGAACCCGAAAACTGATACCATGTTAGAAGGGAAAGAAGGATTGATGTAATGTTCGTTGTATTGCTTGAGCCTCGTGGGCATATATATAGGAGTACAAGGTCGTCTTGAAGTACAAGGCAAGGTGAAATAAATCCTACGCTATTCTATGTTTCCATAATAACAATGATACTCAACACACATGACGGCCGAGCTCCAAGAAAAGAAAATGACCTCTGAGGGTTGGCACCGGAAAGCTGGAATACAAGCAGCTCCGAGGAGCACGATTCGGCGTTAGGCGCCAATGACCTCTGACACACACTACAAGTTGTGAAGATAAGGAACCAAGAAGGGTTCGCTCGCGACTGCATTGATTTCCGCCCGGACCTTCGCGATCACCTGCGAGCCCAGGCCATGGAGCGCTACGGGCCAGAATACGAAGCCCTAATACCTCGGCTGATGTTTGGCACCGCGCCTGCATGCTTCCCCTACGAGGTCATCACGCACCAATTCTCTGGGCCATTCATTGTGCGCGGGGTCAAAAAATACACAGGTGATACAAAACCTGACCTCTGGCTCAGCGACTACCTGACATGTGGCGAAGTGGCACACGGTGACATTGGCAATGCCCTTCGCCACGTTCCGCTATGCCTATGAGAATCAGTGCAGTCGTGGCTAAACGGGCTCCCTCTGAACTCCATCGACAGTTGGGCGGATTTTGAGCACGAGTTCCCCAGTAACTTCGAAGGGACGTACCAACGGCCAGGAAGCCTGGTAGATTTCTACAATATAACACAAGGAGAAGAGGAGCCACTATGTGACTTCATCGCTTGTTGGCTCAGGAAGAAAAATACAATGCAAAACATTTCCAAAGGAATAGCCATCGAAGCATTCGTCAGCGGAGCACTAGACCCCATGGTGAGGCACAAGATCGGAAGAAAGGCGGCACAAGGACAACTTTTCGACATGTTAGCCCTCATGAAGATTACAAACGTCTTCGCCACCAGTGAGGAAACTGCTCGCGCTGGTCGCCACCACAAGAAACCAAAGGGACCGACTAGCGCGCAAGGCAAAGGAGGTCGCACCATGCATGGTAACTGTTAGGAGTAAACCACGGGTCGATATGATGACTGGTGTGTCAGTTGGCGCAGCATCGTTGTGCTCGCCGAGACTCCACGTATGTAGTTGGGCAGCCGGACGTGCAGCAATCTTTGGGGCGTGTAGAGGCCCGGTCTTGCGGCCGTTGAGAGGCTGCGCAGGTCTTGAGGAGCCATGCATGATGCATGTAACCAACGGTAGTTTGTTAGTGCATGCGCGTGTGCATGCATAGTTGGTTAGTGGCCCGTGTGGCATTCTAGTTAGTTAGTGCGTGGGTGGCCTTGATGTGTGGCCGTGTGCTATTTAAGCAGCTAGTAGTCGCCGTGAAGGTGGCGTGGAGCCGGTGTTGTACCGATATAGTCTGTGTGCTGAATATAAAGGAGGCGTTTGGGCGCCGGGGCGTTCGTCGCCGGGAAAAAAGTGTGCTCCTTCTTCCACCTCCGGGAGGGGGAGAGAGAGAGAGAGAGAGAGAGAGAGAGGGAGGGAGGGAGGGAGGGAGGCAACAACACTTGGTATCATGAGCTTGGTGTCTTGGTCGTGCTTGCCGTGCCGGAGGCGTGGCAGCGATGGCGGCGCTCGCCGGCAGCTGCACGACGGAGCTCCGGGCCGTGTGTCGGCCCATGGAGGTGGGCAGCGTTGTGGCTGTCATGGCGCGTGGCGGAGGCGGCGGGCGGTGACGTCGTACGTGCGGCGACCGCGGAGGCCGCCGAGGCGCTGCGTGGTGGCATGGCGGCGTGGAGGCACTGCATGGCGGCATGGAGGCCGCGGCGGCGAGCCGGGCGCGACCCGTGCGTGTTATGGTGCGCACTGGGCGCGTCGGGACCGCGGGCGCGCGTACGTGCGTGCGGTTGACGTTGGGAGGAGGCGTATGTCGCCGTTGTGCTCGAGTCAGTGCTCGAGTTCGGCTACATCCTTCCGGCGTTTGTTGCTGGCGGATGCCATGGCGGACGCGGAGGCGGCGCGCGGTGAGCGGCTGGTGCGGTCGGGCTCGTCGGGCACGTCGGATGCGCGCAGGACGGGCGGGACGTACTGATGTAGTCGGACTCGTCGGGCGCGTCAGGTGCGCGCGGGACGTGCGGGACGTGCGGGACATACTGGGGCGGTCGGGCGCGTCGGGTGCGCGCGGGACGTGCGGGGCGCCGAGGGACGTCAGGCGTGTGTCGCCGGCGGAGGAGGAGCTCGGCGTGTGTCGCCGGGGTCATGACTGAGCACGGTGCGACTGGCGTCAATGCGCTAGGTCAGGTCCGTGGCGGTGCTACCGGCGTCGATGCGCCGGGTCGGGTCCGCGGGCTGGGTCACGGCCGTGATGACGACGACGAGAGCAGCAACAACTCCGGCGACGGCGATGATAAACCAAGTCGTGGTTTAGGGGGAGTATGTTAGGAGTAAACCACGGGTCGATATGATGACTGGTGTGTCAGTTGGCGCAGCATCATTGTGCTCGCCGAGACTCCACGCATGTAGTTGGGCAGCCGGACGTGCAGCAATCTTTGGGGCGTGTAGAGGCCCGGTCTTGCGGCCGTTGAGAGGCTGCGCAGGTCTTGAGGAGCCATGCATGTAACCAGCGGTAGTTTGTTAGTGCATGCGCGTCTGCATGCATAGTTGGTTAGTGGCCCGTGTGGCATTCTAGTTAGTTAGTGTGTGGGTGGCCTTGATGTGTGGATGTGTGCTATTTAAGCAGCTAGTAGCCACCGTGAAGGTGGCGTGGAGCCGGTGTTGTAGCGATGTAGCCTGTGTACTGAATATAAAGGAGCCGTGAGGGCTGAGGGAAACATGTAGTCACGGTGTGCCACCAGGGAAGTGTCTTTGGCAAAGCTATTGTGATCTTTCTTCCTTGGTGAAGTGTGTGTGTGTTCCCCTGGTATGTGTGAGAGTTGTGAGGAAGAAGAAGAAGGGCGCTGCGGCGAGGAGGCAGCGCCAACGGTAACGACCACGGTCACAAACAGAAGGAATAGCCACTGGCAGCAGCAACCAGACAGGAGACCGGTCAACCGAGCAGCAAAAGAACCAAGCACGACCGCACACCAAGGCACGCGTCTCGCACATACGAGACGATCATGAGCGGCCCCTGCAGATACAACAGCCATGGATCCTACAAAGCGTTGCACTCAACACGGGAGTGCCACCTCAACGAGCAAATCACCCAAGAGAAGAACGCAAGGGACAGAGACGTTTCAGACAGCGAGGATGGTCGCCACGTACACGCGACCTCCCAAAGGACTCAAAGAGGAGGCCGAAAGGAAAATCCGATACACACACTAAACATGACCGCCTGAAACACCATAATGTGATAGTGTGTCCGAACGTCATAACTGCACTCTATTGGATATGGTGCATACCATGATGTCTCTTATCGAATTACCACTATCGTTTATCGGTTAGGCATTAGAGACAACCGCATTCACTTCAAATAGGGCACCACGTAATTCCGTTGAGATGACAGCGTATGAATTATTGTTTAGAGAAACCTAAACTGGCATTTCTTAAAAGTTTGGGGCTGCGAAGCTTATGTGGAAAAGTTTTAGCCTGATAAGCTCAAACCCAAAGCGAATAAATGCATCTTCATAGGACACCCAAAACAGTTGGGTATACCTCCTATTTCAGATCCGGAAGCAAAAGTGATTGTTTCTAGAAACGGGTCCTTTCTCGAGGAAAATTTTCTCTTGAAAGAATTTAGTGGGAGGATGGTGGAGACTTGATGAGGTTATTGAACCATCACTTCAACCAATCTGTAGCAGGGCACAGGAAGTTGTTCCTGTGGCGCCTACACCAGTTGAAGTGGAAGCTGATGATAGTGATCATGAAACTTTGGATCAAGTCACTACCAAACCTCGTAGGTCGACAAGGACGCGTACTGTTTCGGAGTGGTACAGTAATCTTGTCTTGGAGGTCATGTTGCTAGACAACAATGAACCTACGAGTTGTGGAGAAGCGATGGTGGGCCCGGATTCCGACAAATGGCTCGAGGCTATAAAATCCGAGAGAGGATCCATGTATAAAACAAAGTGTAGACTTTGAAAGAACTACTTGATGGTCGTAAGGCTGTTGGGTACAGATGGATTTTAAAAGGGAAGACGGACAATGATGGTAAGTGTTACCATTAAGGAAGCTCGACTTGTCGCTAAGATGTTTTCCGACAAGTTCAAGGAGTTGACTACGAAGAGACTTTCTCACTCGTAGCGATGCTAAGAGTCTGTTGAAATTATATTAGCAGTTTATGCATTATTTATGAAATCTTGCAGATAGGATGTCAAAACATTGTTTCCTCAATGATTTTTTTGAGGAAAGGTTGTATGTGATACAACCAGAAGGTTTTGTCAATCCTAAAAGATGCTAACAAGTATGCAAAGCTCCAGCAATCCTTTAAGGACTGGAGTAAGCATCTCAGAGTTGGAATATACGCTTTGATGAGATGATCAAAGATTTTGGGTTTATACAAAGTTTATGAGAAACTTGTATTTCCAAAGAAGTGAGTGGGAGCACTATAGCATTTCTGATGAGTATATGTTGTTGACATATTGTTGATCGGAAATGATGTAGAATTTCTGGAAAGCATATAGGGTTATTTGAAAGGTGTTTTTCAATGGAAAACCTGGATTAAGCTACTTGAACATTGAGCATCAAGATCTATAAGGATAGATCAAAAACGCTTAATAGTACTTTCAAATGAATACATACCGTGACAAGATTTTGAAGGAGTTCAAATATATCAGCATAGAAGGAGTTCTTGGCTGTCTTATAAGGTGTGAGCATTGAGTAAGACTCCAGATCTGACGACGGCAGAAGAGAGAGAAATGACGAAGGTCGTCTCCTATGCTTTAGACGTAGGCTCTACAGTATGCTATGCTATGTACCGCACCTGAAGTGTGCCTTGTCATGAGTCAGTCAAGGAGTACAAGTGTGATCCAGGAACGGATCACAGGACAACGGCAAAGGTTATTCTTAGTAACTAGTGGACTAAGGAATTTCCTCGATTATGGAGGTGGTAAAAGAGTTCGTCGTAAAGGGTTACGCCAATGCAAACTTTGACATTAATCTGGATGACTCTGAGTAATAGACCGGATTCGTATACTAGAGCAGTTATTTGGAATAGTTTCAAATAGCGCATGGTAGCTGCATCTAGGAGATGACATAGAGATTTGTAAAGCACACACGGATCTGAAAGATTCAGACACGTCGACTAATAACTTCTCTCACAAGCGAGATATGATCAAACCCAATGGGTGTTGGATTCATTACAATCACATAGTGATGTGAACTAGATTATTGACTCTAGTGCAAGTGGGAGACTGTTGGAAATATGCCTTAGAGGCAATAATAAAATGGTTATTATTATATTTCCTTGTTCATGGTAACTGTCTATTGTTCATGATATAATTGTATTAACTGGAAACTGTAATACATGTGTGAATATATAGACCACAACATGTCCCTAGTGAGCCTCTAGTTGACTAGCTCGTTGATCAATAATGGTCATGGTTTCCTGACCATGGACATTAGATGTCATTGATAGCGGGATCACATCATTAGGAGAATGATGTGATGGACAAGGCCCAATCCTAAGCGTAGCACAAAGATCGTGTAGTTCGTTTGCTAAAGCTTTTCTAATGTCAAGTATCATTTCCTTAGACCATGAGATTGTGCAACTCCCGGATACCGTAGGAATGCTTTGGGTGTACCAAACGTCACAATGTAACTGGGTGGCTATAAATGTACACTACAGGCATCTCCGAAAGTGTCTGTTGGGTTGGCACGAATCGAGACTGGGATTTGTCACTCCGTATGACGGAGAGGTATCTCTGGGTCCACTCGGTAATGCATCATCATAATGAGCTCAATATGACTAAGTAGTTAGTCACGGGATCATGCATTATGGAACGAGTGAAGTGACTTGCCGGTAACGAGATTGAACGAGGTATTGAGATACCGATGATCGAATCTCGGGCAAGTAACGTACCGATTAACAAAGGGAATTGTATACGGGATTGCTTGAATCCTTGACATCGTGGTTCATTCGATGAGATCATCGTGAAACATGTGGGAGCCAACATGGGTATCCAGATCCCGCTGTTGGTTATTGGCCGGAGAGATGTCTCGGTCATGTCTGCATGGTTTCCGAACCCGTAGGGTCTACACACTTAAGGTTCGGTGACGCTGGAGTTGTTATGGGAAATAGTATGTGGTTACCGAAGGTAGTTCGGAGTCCCGGATGAGATCCCGGACGTCACGAGGAGTTCCGGAATGGTCCGGCGGTGAAGATTGATATATTGAACGAAGGATATTGGAGTCTGAAAGTGTTCTGGGGATACCAGGCTATGACCAGCATGACCGAAATATGTTTCGGGAGCCCCGGCAAGTGTTGGAGGGCCTCATGGGCCAAAGGAAAAGGGACAAACCAGCCCACTAAGGAGATGCGTTGACGGCCGGAGAGGTGGCAGAGCCAGTGGCAAGGGAGGACAGCGGGCCGAGGTCGTCAGCCATGCATGGCGTCTGATACCAAAACCCTCAACCGTGTGTAGTTGGACACAGGCAATTCATCCGGGTCAGCTGGACCGTGGACGTGCAAGATCAATGCGGCGATCTTGCCAACAGTGTGCAGAGACAAAACATGGTTGTTGTGAATGTTTGTCTGGCACTACTTTATGTAGCTTGATAAAAAGCATTTGCGCCGTGGGGATGTAGCTCAGATGGTAGAGCGCTCGCTTAGCATGCGAGAGGTACGGGGATCGATACCCCGCATCTCCAAATAATTTTTGTTCCCTTTTTTTGCATTTTCTTCCACTCCTCTTCCTCTTGCATGGTTTTGAACGAGGCTTGGCTTGAACTCGCGACGTGCGTACGCAATCATGCACCTTTCCCATGTCCATGTATTGAATCAACCGTGTCTTTTGAGAGGACAGCTCGGTTTTAAAATTAGAGCTCTCTGAATAAAGTCTCCATGATACCAGCTTTTGGTGCACCCCTCTACTCTAATCCTTCGAGAAAACTTTCAGTATGCGGTTGCATAAGGTACATACATACGACTACTGAATCCTTGCAATTTTATACTGCCCCGTTGCAACATTTGACGCCTCTTCCGTGACTTTTGAGGCAACCCCTTCTCTTTCCCCTTATTTTTCTTTACGACCTTTCTGTTCATACCACAGTAGTAATTTATTGTTTGTTTTGCAAGGAGCCTTCTGAAACATGAGGACAAACACACTACAACCGCCTAACTACATCCATCCGTCAGTTGGTCATAGGCATAAGGGCCATCATCAGATCAGATACACATAACAACCAATACTTGCATAATAAGGAACACATCCACACAACCAGATAGATGCAGCCGGGGAAACATTTATTTATTTCCCCTAGGTCTCGTCCCTAGGGTTCTCCAGTCCTCCGACGGCTACGGCGTAGCCGCCGTGAGTTACCATTGTTTCCCCGGCAAATCCCCCACACTCGACCTTCCCCTACCTCTTGTTGTGCGTGCGACAGTGGCTGGGTGAAGCAATCGCCTGTGATAAGGTTTGGAGGAATTGGCATGGCGACTGATGGAGATAGCAGCGGATCAGGTAGTAAGCGGATGGAGGATACCAGCAAAATCTTGGAGAGGTTGAATCTAGAGGATGATGAGGCGGATGACCTAGTTTGGGAAGATGAGATCGATTCTGATGAGATTAAACCGAAGTGGTTGGCTCTTGGCCGGCTCTTGACAGGGAAGAGTTTCAGTCAGAGTGCATTGATAGGGGATATGAAAGCGGCGTGGAACCCTGCCCAGGCCGTTGTATGGAGAAGAATCAATGCGAACCTGTTCTCAATTCAATTCAATTGTCTTGGCGACTGGAACAAGGCCATGCACCAGGGGCCCTGGGACTTCCATGGATTTGCTCTAATCATGGCGGAGTACGATGGGTTTTCAAACCCTGAAAAAGTCAAGTTGGACAGATTGGAAACATGGTGTCAAATTCATAAGTTGCCGGATGGAGTGCTCAAAAGCAAGAGTGCTTTACAGAACCTTGCAAGCTGTATTGGTATGGTAGAGGAGGTACAGGTAACACTACCAAATGGTTTCATCGGGGAGTTTATAAGGGTTAGAGTGAAACTTGATGTAAACAAAAACTGACTAGAGCTGTTGGTATTACAAAGGAGGAGAAAGCAGAAAAGTATCTTGTGAAATTTGAGAAACTGCCGACCTTCTGTCATGCTTGTGGTTTGATGGGACATTGGCATGAAGAATGCGGGACGGGAGAACACGATAAATCAAAGTTTGAATGGGGAAATTTCCTGCTAGCTCCCCGGAGAGGCAGAGGAGGCGGCAGCGGAGGGCGCGGGACAGGTGATCGACAGGGAAGCGGGGATGATTATAATACCCGTGGGCAAGGTTTTGGTCGTGGTAATGGTCGAGGACGAGGAAACAAATCTTATTATCACCCTACTGAACCGAACAATGAAGGGTCTGGCCCGGTAATTTGGCGACACAATTTTTGTTCCCTTTTTTTGCATTTTCTTCCACTCCTCTTCCTCTTGCATGGTTTTGAACGAGGCTTGGCTTGAACTCGCGACGTGCGTACGCAATCATGCACCTTTCCCATGTCCATGTATTGAATCAACCGTGTCTTTTGAGAGGACAGCTCGGTTTTAAAATTAGAGCTCTCTGAACAAAGTCTCCATGATACCAGCTTTTGGTGCACCCCTCTACTCTACTCCTTCGAGAAAACTTTCGATCTGCTGGTTGCATAAGGTACATACATACGACTACTGAATCCTTGCAATTTTATACTGCCCGTTGCAACATTTGACGCCTCTTCCGTGACTTTTGAGGCAACCCTTCTCTTTCCCTTATTTTTCTTTCGACCTTTCTGCTCATACCACAGTAGTAATTTATTGTTTGTTACGCAAGGAGCCTTCAAACATGAGGACAAACACACTACAACCGCCTAACTACATCCATCCGTCGCTTGGTCATAGGCATAAGGGCCATCATCAGATCAGATACACATAACAACCAATACTTGCATAATAAGGAACACATCCACACAACCAGATAGATGCAGCCGGGGAAACATTTATTTATTTCCCCTAGGTCTCGTCCCTAGGGTTCTCCAGTCCTCCGACGGCTACGGCGTAGCCGCCGTGAGTTACCATTGTTTCCCCGGCAAATCCCCCACACTCGACCTTCCCCTACCTCTTATTGTGTGTGCGACAGTGGCTGGGTGAAGCAATCGCCTATGATAAGGTTTGGAGGAATTGGCATGGCGACTGATGGAGATAGCAGCGGATCAGGTAGTCAGCGGATGGAGGATACCAGCAAAATCTTGGAGAGGTTGAATCTAGAGGATGATGAGGCGGATGACCTAGTTTGGGAAGATGAGATCGATTCTGATGAGATTAAACCGAAGTGGTTGGCTCTTGGCCGGCTCTTGACAGGGAAGAGTTTCAGTCAGAGTGCATTGATAGGGGATATGAAAGCGGCGTGGAACCCTGCCCAGGCCGTTGTATGGAGAAGAATCAATGCGAACCTGTTCTCGATTCAATTCAATTGTCTTGGCGACTAGAACAAGGCCATGCACCAGGGGCCCTGGGACTTCCATGGATTTGCTCTAATCATGGCGGAGTACGATGGGTTTTCAAACCCTGAAAAAGTCAAGTTGGACAGGTTGGAAACATGGTGTCAAATTCATAAGTTGCCGGATGGAGTGCTCAAAAGCAAGAGTGCTTTACAGAACCTTGCAAGCCGTATTGGTATGGTAGAGGAGGTACAGGTAACACTACCAAATGGTTTCATCGGGGAGTTTATAAGGGTTAGAGTGAAACTTGATGTAAACAAAAAACTGACTAGAGCTGTTGGTATTACAAAGGGAGGAGAAACAGAAAAGTATCTTATGAAATTTGAGAAACTGCCGACCTTCTGTCATGCTTGTGGTTTGATGGGACATTGGCATGAAGAATGCGGGACGGGAGAACACGATAAATCAAAGTTTGAATGGGGAAATTTCCTGCTAGCTCCCCGGAGAGGCAGAGGAGGCGGCAGCGGAGGGCGCGGGACAGGTGATCGACAGGGAAGCGGGGATGATTATAATACCCGTGGGCAAGGTTTTGGCCGTGGTAATGGTCGAGGACGAGGAAACAATTCTTATTATCACCCTACTGAACCGAACAGTGAAGGGTCTGGCCCGGTAATTTGGCGACACAATTATGTCCATGCTACAGATGTAGTCCCCGGAGGATCAAATGGAGGGGAGATCATCACAGATCCTGAAGATCGGGACTTGCGAATGACCACAACATCAGATAACATCTTAGGGAAAAGGATTGCGGTTGTGATAACTCAAGGGCTCCTCCGGTCGTGATCGGTAACATCAAACTGATCAAACAGCTCTTATCCCGTTTGTAGCTACCAAGGTTGCCAAGGAGCAGAATCAGCAATCTGTAGCGGAAAAAGTAAATCTTTTTGAAGGAGAAATAGATGGGGAGGAAAAAAGTCCCTCACTATCATTATCAGGTACACCCCAAAAGAACGCGAACAAAAAGAAGCTTAGGGGATTAGATGGTCAGGCTGTGGACAGTAACCCAAATATTACAGAGATTTGAGGATCGGCGACGCCTCGAGGGTGATCGCCGGGATCAATGAAACTACTAGCGTGGAACTGTCGGGGGCTCGGGAATGCCCCGGCAGTTCGTGCTTTGTTGGAGGTCCAGCGAAGTTGCAATCCCGATGTGATGTTTTTATCGGAGACACACCTTGACAGCTATCCGGCAGAGTGTTTAAGGAGAAAATTAAAAATGGATCAAAAGTTTGTATGTCCAAGTGACGGTAGGAAAGGTGGCTTGCTATTGCTTTGGAAGAAAGAGGTTAAAGTAAATAGACTGGACTTAGACCCAATGTTCATTGATGTGACAATAGAGGAAAGTAATAACATTATTTGGAGATTAACTGGTATGTATGGCGAATTTCGTTGGGAGAACAAATATAAAACTTGGGACCGTCTGAGATCATTACATCAGTCGTCGAATCTCCCCAGTTGTTGATTGGAGACCTGAATGAAATACAAAATCTAAGTGAAAAGGAAGGAGGGAACCCACGGCCTCCACAATATATGCAAGCATTTCAGCAGGCTATAGATGACTGTGATCTTAGAGACATGGGATATGTAGGTGATGGTTACACATGGCAGAGGGGCAGAATTAGAGAAAGACTAGATAGAGGGCTCATTAATGAGTCATGGTCACAGTTATACCCCCATGCAGCACTCGAGAATAAATTCTATAATCACTCTGATCATCGGCCTCTTCTAGTGGATACAAAGTTTTATGTGCAGAACACAAACGTAGCAGGGGGGGTGAAATGATTCGAAGCAAGATGGCTGCATGAAAAAGAATTCAGTGATACGGTACTGGAAGCTTGGAACAAAGTGGGCGCTGACCCTAATGCACAGAATATCCATAGCAAGTTAAGTCAGATGCATAGCCTGTTTCATGATTGGGACCAACGAGTACTTAAGAAACCCAAGAAAAGATTAAAGAAGGCGCAAAGAGAGTTGGAAAAAATTATGATGGGCCCTATAAATGAAGAAACAGAGGTCAAGAGGAAAGAATTAGCCGAGTTGATCGAATACCTACTGGAAATAGAAGAAATCCATCATCTTCAGCGATCAAGGGCTACTTGGTTGAAGAATGGGGACCGAAACACAGGGTTTTTCCAGGCCTTTGCTTCGGCGAGGAGAAAGAAAAATATGATTAAAAAACTTAAAGATGGAAATGGTGATTTAGTGGAAGGTACGGCTGATCTCAACTCACACATACAGAATTATTTTGCTAATCTATTTACCAATGAGGTGCAGCAGGTTAATCATGAGATCATTGATAAGGTGCAAACTAAAGTTTCAGTTCAAATGAATAACATGTTACTTGCTCCATTGACAACAGATGATGTGAAAAAGGCAGTGTTCAGTATAGGGGGCCTAAAGGCACCAGGGCCCGATGGTCTACATGCAATATTTTTTAAGAAGTTCTGGCATATTTTGGGTGATGATATTACACAAGAGGTTTTATTAGCCATCAACTCAAAACAGATCCCAGCTGAATGGAATGACACCTCAGTCGTTCTTATACCCAAGGTTGACAATCCGGAGATGATAACTCAATATAGACCAATTAGCTTATGCAATGTATTATATAAAATCATATCTAAGATGCTTGCACGGAGGTTAAAGAGTATTTTGCCAGAAATCATTTCTCCTACACAAAGTGCATTTGTGCCTAGCAGGCTTATTACTGATAATGTTCTTATCGCTTACGAATGTGTGCATAAGATTAAGAATAAGAGAGCTGGACAGACTGGGTTATGTGCTGTGAAGTTGGATATGCATAAGGCTTATGATCGGGTTGAGTGGATTTTTCTTCGAAGTATGATGGAAAAACTTGGGTTCCATGAGCAATGGATTGATATGGTTATGGCATGTGTAAGCTCTGTGAGATATAAGATTCGTTTTAACTCTCAAGAAACAGATATGTTTGTTCCATCTAGAGGCATTAGACAAGGGGATCCCCTATCCCCATATCTTTTCCTCATTTGTGCAGAAGGTCTCTCTAGTATGTTGCAGTTTGAAGAAGAAGTTGGTGGCCTTGATGGGGTTAGAGTGTGCAGAAATGCACCATCAGTCTCACACCTTTTATTTGCTGATGATTCTCTAATTCTCATGGGAGCGGATGTCCTAAATGCAACTTCCTTACAGCATGTACTAGACACTTATTGCCAAAGTTCAGGTCAGATGGTGAGCTTATCAAAATCAAGTATTTTCTTTAGCCCAAATACACCTGTGGTAACCAGAACTGAAGTTTGTGAAATTTTACATATTGTAACTGAAGCATTATCAGATAGATATCTTGGCCTACCTGCTATTGTGGGTGCAGACAGAAGTGATTGCTTCATACACTTTCGAGAAAGAATCAAAGCTAGATTGATCGGATGGATGGAGAAACAGTTATCCACTGGAGGTAAAGAGATTCTACTTAAGGCGGTGGCCCAAGCCATCCCTGTTTTTGCTATGTCGGTTTTCTGTTTACCTAAGGGTGTTTGCAAGGATATCACAGATGTAATAGCTCAATTCTGGTGGGGAGATGATGAAGAGAATAGAAAGCTGCACTGGTATTCATGGTGGAAACTCTGTTTTCCAAAGGGCGAAGGTGGTATGGGCTTTCGGGACCTTTATTCTTTTAACTTAGCCATGTTGGCTAAACAATGTTGGAGATTAATCACAGACCCAGACTCCCTTTGTGCTTGGGTTTTGAAAGCTAAATATTATCCAAATGGGAGTTTGCTACAAGCTACACCGAAACAGGGGGCGTCTTTCACTTGGCAAAGTATCTTGAAAGGTCTAGAAACTTTTAAGAAGGGTTACATCTGGAGAATTCCGGCTAGCCCAGACAGGAAAATAATTACACCCCGTGGCCAAACAGTTTTATCACAGGTTAGTGATCTCATCGACCCAAATACTGGAATCTGGGACGAGGAACTGCTCACTAATATCTTCAACCCCGTGGACGTGCGAAGGATCTTACAAATCCCGCTGAACCACCAAGCTTTTGATGATTTTATCGCATGGCATGCAAATAAAACTGGAACTTTTTCTGTCCGAAGTGCGTATAAAATACAGTGGATGTATACCTTCAGAGAACATACAAATATTAATTCAGTCCCGAGTGGCTCTACCCATTTGGCAATATGGAGTATACTCTGGAAACTAAATATTCCTCGCAAAGTTCAGATCTTTTGCTGGCGGGTATTGCATGGAATAATCCCTCTAAAGTCAATACTAATGAATAGGCATATAGGGACTAATGGAGCATGTCCGATATGCCACCAAGGTGCTGAGGATCTCTGCCACCTGCTTTTCACTTGTCTCCATAAGGAGATGTGGCGATGCTTGAGGATGTCTGAGATAATTGACCATGCCAGTGTTGACAGATCCGGTTCAGCGATCTTGGAGTATTTGCTTCTAATGCCGGATAGTCCCCAAATCCTTGAACCATGTCTGAATTTTAAGCAGGTAATCGCGGTCGCCTGCTGGTACTTATGGTGGATAAGAAGGCGTATTACACATAATGAATCTGTCCCTCCGATAGTCCGATGGCCGGTCTCTGTACTGGCTATTGCAAGCAATTATGAGAAGGCATTTACCAGAACCTTCAGGCCTCAGGAATATAAATGGGTTAAACCCAACCCCAAATTTGTGAAAGTGAATGTAGATGCGGCGTACTATCAGGATGAAGGAATGGGAGCAACATCAGCAATAATACGAGATGAAAAAGGTAATTTTATTGCGGCTACTTGCAAATTTATTCCGTTTGCTGCTGATGTAGTCACAACTGAAGCTATGGCCACGAGGGATGGTCTTGAACTAGCTAATTCTCTTGGGTTCAATCGATTGGAAGCTGAGTCTGATTCTATGCAAGTCATCATCTTTTGTACCGGTCAGTCGAGATGGTGGGATGCAGCGGCAGCAATTTTCGCGGAGTGTGTGGACACAGCTACGTTAATTGGGAAGGTCATCTATAAACATTGTTATCGATCGTCGAATCAAGCAGCGCATGTGCTAGCAAACTATAGTTATTGTAACAAGATCTCGTTGGTTTGGATGAACGAGCCCCCTGACGTGTTGGTCAGCAAGCTCGTAGATGATGTATCTATTATTTGGTTTCAATAAAGCTAGCCATGATGGCCTTTCCTCAAAAAAAAAAAAGAACACATCCACAATCAAGATCCTAACCACGAATCCCCCAAAATAAAAATAAAAATCTGTGTAACCATGGCTTCTCTTGGCACAACACGAGGAGATCTCCACCACAAACACCTTATTTGAGACAGCAAAATAGAAGGACACTGACGACGACAACCAGCAGTCTCCAAGCCATAACAACAACAGCTAAGCCCTTTCAATTCATATTCTTTTCTTCCTATCCTCATCTGTACATCCGTCTACACAGCAGCTTAATACAACAACTCCATCATCAATCCACGTGCCACAGGGGGGAGGGAGGGGGTACAAGCAAGCACTAGTAGCTACTACAGTAGTAGTCATAAGCATCAAGCAACAACCTTCTTTTTATCTTCTTACCTCTTACACAAAGACTGTCGGCTTCTCTTCCGTTTCGGTCGGTCGCAAGCCATCGTCCTCCTCCAGCCACCTCAAACAGTCGTCGTCCACGCACACAGACACCAGCGAGAGATTGGCGGTGGCTTCGCCATCAGTCATCTCCTAGGGTTGAATTGATGCAACAATAATAATGCTTGTTTTCCGTCTCAGGCTTTCGGGATCGACCGGGAAGAAACTCCGTGCAAGAGCTTTATGAACCCGAGGAAGCTGAGCTTCCCGTCGGCGTGCCTGATCCAGTCCTGGAGGACGACGTGGAGGGGCACCGACGGGCCGAGGCCGAGTTCCTGATGGACCAAAGACGCGACAGTGATCAGTGAAAATGTCAAGTGATCATGCATAAATTAACTGTTCAGACTACAGTTCAGACTCGTACCGAGGCAAGTTCTTCGATCACGATAGGCCGGTTGCCCTCCTTGTCGAACAGCTCGTACGCGCGCCGAGCATGCTGTTCCCAGGTCTCCAGAGCTTCCATCTGATATACGCTGATGGCGGAAGCCGCAAACTCTTCGAAATCCAATTTTCTGTACTGAAGGGTGCATACCTGGTATACACCATAATTTTGGCAGGTAAGTCGGCGTCGCAGTCCAATACATCATACAACTGAAGATACTATGAAGAAGGCTTACCGTGTTAACAAAGTCAATAACCCTGGAATCCTTCATTGCATCCGTAGAATTCTTCACCAGAGCCTGCAAGTTCCATTTGCCCTTTTCAGCAACTGCATGCTGTAAACTAGACTAACTGACGAATATAGGATTACTAACCGATTTCAAATTTTGCAACGAGATAAAACCACTCTTGTTTGGACCCAACAATTCAAACTGCTCTTTTAGATAAAAGAGTTGATTTGCTGTCAATGTCTTAGCTAGGGCCTGCAAAATGTATGGACATCCATAAGAAATGGCTCATTGGTAATGCAATTAAATTCAGGACATAATGCTATGAACCTACTTAACGGTGCAAACTTGTTCTATATAACAGCGAAAGGAACATTCAACATGTAGCAATTTCAACAAGAATATGGATATCTCAAGTACCCAATGCAATAAAAAATCAAAACAAATTAACACTTGCTGGTAAAGAAAATAAACTGTGGATTGCATAATGAAGACCAAATTGCAATAGGTTTTTTTTTCTTTTGGTAAGTCTGTTTAAGTGCATAGTGTATACCCTCAAAGCAGACTTCCGCAATGAAGATGAACTGATATAAGCTCGGATAAGCTTGTAGATTATCATATCTAAAGGAATTTTGACTTGTTGTGCATCACGGATCCATGGGTGACCTGCAGGTACCAGTGCACAAGTAAACAATTAAGCATCATTCTGCTGCAGGATAGTCTTCCTAAGGAGGACATTACTGTACGGCACTGCCAAACAAATATAATTCTTACTGAGAGCTTGTGAGGCAGTCATCCTCTTGCGGTAATCCTTATTAAGCAACCTTTTTACAAAGTCTTTGGCTTCAGCAGAGAGAGTAGGCCATGGGGCCTCATCAAAACTTGGTTCCGCCTTAAGGACAGCTCGGAATATTCCTGATTCTGTGCGTGCCCAGAAAGGTCGGCTCCCACAAAGCAAAATGTAGGCAATTACTCCAATGCTCCACATATCTCCCTCCGTGCCATAAGATCGATGAAGCACCTCGGGAGCAACATAATACGCACTTCCAACAATGTCATTGAGTCTTTCATCTGAAGATGTAACAATTGTGTGGTGTCACAATACAGTCACATTTAAATGTAGTAAAACAAAACGTTAAACAAAAATCTGAATGGACCATGTTAGACTAACCTGGCTTTACAAAGTCAGACAAGCCAAAGTCTATGACCTTCAAGGGTGAGTTTTCCTCCTTTGATGAGAATAGAAAATTCTGGGAAAAGGAAACACAAATGTATTTAGTCATTGCAAAATCTTTGTATTGCATCTGCTGACTGAACAGAAGTGCTTTGGATAAATATAAAGAACCAACAATCGAAGAAAATATGGTATGATGGCATTAAGAAACTCCCAGGTTGATAATAGTAACTAAAAGATAGTACGATGAATTAATATTAGCTGCTAACTGTGTGAAAACAAACTAACCTCTGGTTTCAGATCCCGATGAACAACACCTTGAAGATGGCAAAATGATACTACACTCAAAATTTGCAGCATAACAACCTTTGCATCCTCTTCAGAATACTTTCCACCTCTGCAAAACAAGAGATTAGATATCGTTAGAACCCCAGCAGATAATCATAAGAATTGTTCCAATTTGCGAACACTGGTAAGATTGTACCTTGCCAATATCTTATCAAGTAGTTCGCCTCCTTTACACAATCTGAAAAGAAACAAACATGATAAGTGATGTTAGTTACAGTAAGCGCCATTTGATATGCATGGTCAGTTTTGATAGGAATTGATCATAATTTGACTAATTATAATTTAAACCTTCTACTATAGAGAAGAACAAGAATCTCATGCATTGCAACAACAAATGAAGACAGAACTGAAAAGGACCTACTCTACGAAAGAAATGCACACTTACTCCATAACTATATACACGTTGTCTTCATCTTCAAAAGCATCATAGAACTGCACTAGGTTGCTGTGGCCTGTCAGAGAGCTCAGTATCCTCACTTCTCTTCTGACATCTTCAATTGCTATGGCTGTTGTCATCTGCCCACACACGTCATTTGGTGAGACTAGAAAACAGCTTTAACTTAAATATAATGTGTACTCTAAATAGCTAGCACGCGTCACTTGGTGAGACTAGAAAACAGCTTGAATTTCAATATCAATTTGTATGGTTTTGGAATAAATAACTAACAAATAAATGACTGAAACAAGCAAACAGAGACATAACAAACAAAGCCGATATGATGAACTTAGTATATTACTGGTAAGATCGTGCAACTAAAACAGTGACAAGCACAAAGTCAACCAAAAATAGCTCCTTCGTCCTACTTACACTTAGGCGGGCAACGTACGTAGATCTCGAAACACAAATTATGACACCTTTGTCTTTGTGGCCTATCCAACAACCAGCTACTGTTGAGCCCAATGTTGTCCAGCAGTGCACTGGACAAGCAATAAGTGGTCAATTATAGGCACCAAGGAATAAAATGCCTCTTGCTGGCATCAGCGCAACCGCAACCCATTTACAATGAAACAATCCATGCCCAAACGGCAGTTGAAATCCTAAAGTTAAAAAAACAGTAATCAAACAACTTCGCTTGTTTCCTAACCATGCCAGTGAGCTCATCTTCTCTAGAAAGAATTGATCAAGAAAAGAAAAAGAAAAAACAGCATTGCTACGATTGGCAGAGCACAAGCACATGCACATGGAATGTGAGTAGCTGTGGCCGGCCAGCCGGCCATGCATGTACAACAGGAAGATTGCCAGCTCTGGTCATAAAAGCACTGGGCAGGCTGAGGCTCTACAGGGGCCAAATTAAATGGCGCCTCATACAATTGCAGGGAGGCGCATAATGAGCGAAGCTCTTTAAACAGAATTGAAGTATCACTTTTGGCCTGCAGATCTAGCCGAGAGAGAAGGATCATGGCTGCCATGAGCATGCCAGGCTAGGTGAGGAAAGAAGATAAGAAGAGCAGAGGACGTTGACGTCGGGAGCTCGGTGACCATCTGCACTCGCCACCACCAATCCACCATGACCATGATATTAAGCCAATGAATGCACAGGGGCTTGTCCACGTCTGGATAGATGAGCTCCACCAGGCTCCATCGCCATGAATGCCTGCCGCGAGGCGGCGAGCTTTGCCCTACCGGCAAGGGCGAGGTCGTTCTCCCTCCCACCAACAGTCACGAGCGCCCCGGGAGATATGGGTTGCTTTTCGCCAAGCCATGGTTGAACCAAGCGACGCTCTAACGAATACGGAGTAGTTGATAGGACTAGCACATATGCAACACGAGCTCGACGGATCCGATTTTCCAAAATCCCAGGCAGAAAAAAATGCTTAATCGACGAAATGCAAGTCTTAGTCAACACCTGGAGAAGTCGAGATTGAATCTAACGTGGTAGCAAAAGACGGATCTTGACGACAACATGAGCAGAGACAGCATCATTCAGACGGACATGCTGATGCCCAATCACGCGTAGAAAAAGAAGTGGTAAAATGCAGAGTATGCAGCTGAAAATGGACAGCGAGAGACTGAATGGCAGAGACATTTCTGCAAGCAGCTCGAGAACGAGGGCATGGCAATGGCGAGGGGAGGGGAGGAGGGGCGGCGTGAGTGAGTGAGTAAATATCGGACCTTGGCCTTGGGGATGACCTTGACGGCGACGTCCTGGCCCTTGTGCTCGCCCTTCTTGGCCTTGGCGGCGCAGGTGTAGCCGAAGTGGCCGCGGCCGACCTCCTCGCCGAGCTCGTACTTGGCGAAGAAGTGCTTGGAGAAGCCGAAGCTCTTGTCGAGGCCCAGCTCCGGCTCGCCGCCCTCGGGGATGGACGCCTCGTTGGGCTTGACGGAGCCGTGCCGCCGCGCCAGGAGCGCGCGGATGTGCTTGGCCGGCGACGGCGGCGGGAAGGGCCGCTTGAAGCCGCCGCGCGCCGGCGTGGACGCCACGCTCGAGTTGGCCGGCGAGCCCTTGTAGCTGGACGCCGGGAGCGGGCTAGGCAGGTAGAAGGGGAACTTGGGCTGCTTCGGCGTGCCCGGCTTCGCCGCGGCGGCCGCCTGCGCCGGCGAGGCGGCGGCGGCACCGGCGGCATCGCCGGTCCCGGAGGCTACACGCGGCTCCTCCTCCGCCTTGGGCTCCGGGATTCGCGAGGGCTTTCCATGACATAGACCCATGGAGCCCGCGGATCAAGAACCGAGCTCAACGGCCCCGAATCGACGCAAATTCCGCAGAAACCGCCCAGAATTTCCCCCGGAAACGGCGCAGGGGCGGGTCGTCAGAGAGTCTCCCCGCCTTCAAGAACCCGAGAAATCATCCCAAATTCCTGCCTCGCCAAGAAAGGGAACCCTGCTCCACACCACGGCGAACCCGCCCCCAAAATTGGATCCCAATCACAGCCAAAACCAGGCCGCCGGAATCCTTTCCTTGCAGAGAACCCAAATGCCGCCGGAGAAAGAAAGAGAGAGAGCGCGCGACAGGGGCCTGGGCTGGCCTGGCTTGGCTCGAAGGAGGGATGGATGGACGGATCAGAGCAGGGGCGGCGGCAGGAGCAAGAACATATTCCGAGATTCTTGAAGTGACCAAACAATCGGCAAAAGCCGGGGGCTTTGAGCGAAAGGCTTGGATCAGAGCGAGGAAATGGGCACCACCACTGGCTGCCTCTGGCTGCTAGGAAGGAAAGGAAGAAAAGAAACACCCAGCTGGGGAGTGAATCCTGTGATGAATTGGGAGGGGAGAAAAGGGAGGAGGGAGGGGAGGGGAAGAGGAGCACTGCCTTTTCCTTTTCAGCTCCTTCTTTTTTCCCCTTTTCTTTTGTAGCTGTAGCTGTAGCCCCCCTCCAACGCCTCCACACACACCATCGCCATGTATGTGCTGTGCTGTGCTTTGGTGAGGGAGGGCAATGGGGACCTGGGGTGGGGGTGGGGTGGGGGGTGGCGCAAGACAACATGGGTGGCTGGCCAGGCCAACAATTTCTTTCTTTCTTTCTTTTTCTCCCCTGTTTCTGTTGCCGTCTACTCCTTGTTTGCTGGTCACTGTACTGACAAAACTTCCACGGGATACATGCAACTTATTCAGCAGCATCATCTACTTGGAGCCTCAATGATCTATCCATCACAGAATGATCCTGCTCTCAAATACCTAGAAAATTTCCAACATTCAAACTTCAAAGGGGCAAACTCGGCGGTTCTATCCGGCCAATGGTATTGCAGCTATATACTACTCCCTCTGCTCACAGATACAAGGTGTTCTAATGTTTTTAGTTCATTATTTAAGCAAAATACAGCTTTTGTCTATACCATTGTGAACAAATGGATTGTTCATCGTTGCTGACCCACTATTTGTTTGTTTTAGTTTCCAAAATTTTACTGAAAGGAAGAATCATATCTGTCTCACTCTGAATCTGAACTTCTCAAGTCACCCTTCTCTCCAATCCAAAAAAGGCCACGCCGCACGCACAGCACAGGCTGTCCTTGCGAGCCGAGCTGAGCTCCTCCAGTCCAACCTCAACCTCCCAAGGTATTAAACTGGGGAGTAAATGGAGGCATCAATGCTGCTTGCTTGCTACTACTCCCCTCTCCTTTTCCCTCCTCTCCTCTCATTCATATCCCATTACCTAAGCAATGTTGACTTGAGTAGGCTGCCTCTGGATTGTATACTTCATTTGCTCTTCAGATCTCAACAAGGCTTCCTGTCACTGTCTCACTGTAATCTTGCATCACTTCATGATTTTTTACCGGGATTAATAGTGTAAATTTATGTCGACCTCACATGCTTTTCTGGCTATTAAATATTTTGCATAAAAGGCATAGATTAATCAGAAAAAACTTCAGTGGTTCAGCTATTAGTTTACACGTAAGGTCACTTTCACTCATGCACCTTTCGGTCCCCATACCCTACCCTATGTGTGTCAAACTTGTGAACCCTCCTCCTCCAACGTCCAGGTCCCGTTTGAAACGCGGAAATTATTTTAGGTTCCGGCGGAAAAACGAGCCGGTTCTTCGAAAATTCTCATGAAACCAGATAATTAACGTGTTCCGAAGAGGACCTTAGAGATTGTGTGCGAGAAAATTAAAGCGTGCCGGATTCGAATGCAATGTTTTATGTGTGACCAGTTGGTCAGGGCTTTGGACTCCCTGTGGTGGTGGAGTCTAGAAATGTTGATTTCCGGGGATTAGAGGAACTTCCTGATAGAAATTTGAGAGATTATGATGGGTAAGAAATGTGTGAGCATCTGATGAGGCACTCCACGGGAAGCAACCCATTACCCATGCAGTTGGTTTTCTGTGAAGGGAGTAAGATCCAGTGGACAGATGTCTTTAATCAAATCATTTTCTCCTAATGGGAAATGGCGGAAAAGCGTCCATTAAGGATCTGAAAAATGCGGTGGGCAGAATTCTTCCCACACGTGATCTAGATTAAAATAAGTCCTGGCTTTGGTAGATTCTTTCTAGAAAAGATTACATGGTCTTTTTCTTCTTTTGTGAGGAAAAGTTTACAAACCCTAAAGCGATGTATATTGTGAGGTTTATACACTGTTGCACTAAAACTGATTTCCAGACATCTGTGTATGTACTCTGACCTCTAGTTGAATTTATCATTTATGTTGGCATAAAGATTTTCCCTCACCTAATACTAGTAGTACTAACTACTTTCCTTGGGAATTCCTGAACCTTTTTAGAGGAATCCATGGAATAATTCCTTTGTTTGTACAGACCACATATTATTTGCAGATACAAGCCCTGCTCTTCATTCTTGATTGGAGCAGTGCCTCCACATTGGGATGATTGATGCTGCCTCACCTCACCTCCAAACAAAAAGAAGGAACAGGCAGCTTCAATGAAACTGTCTAATTCTGTTGTCCTCTCCCCTGCACCCCTCACATAAAAGAAAGAGGTTGGAACCAGTATTCTAAGCATGTTGGGACTAGGGCTGTCACCTGCCTAATTTTCAGGGTTGGCCCACCGTCCAGCATCATTAGTCCTGATCCTGATTAATTATTGGAACACTCATGCTAGATGCATGGCATTCTCCTGAAGTTTCCTCCTCTGCTGCTTAACAGGCAGGAGCAGTGTACTACTTATGATTTACAGTACATAGTAGTACTGCTGCTGCTGCACTCTGATCAACAAGCACAAGGAATCAAGGAGGTTCTCATGGGTAACTGGAATGGTGAAAAGTTTGTGGGTGTTGCCTAGTAGTGGTGGTACATGTATGTATGTGCATTGTGGCCTTCACCCTCACCAAATCCCAGATGAGCCAAGCAAACAGGACCATCCCCTTCCTTTAAAAAAAACAGTGGGGAATAATTAGTAGGAGGGATGGATAGATAATGACATTGCTTTCACCACCCCACTTTCTGCCTAAGCAAATTGCTTCCCCATTTTGTCTACCCTTTCTGGAGGTCCACTAGGGGGAAAAGGAGCAGCTAATGGGGACAATTCAGCTGAGGAATAAAGACAGCAAAGTCCTAATCACACGCATGCTTACATCATATATATACTTGCTCTCTTTGATGTATTTCGTTTGGAGTCATATTTGTGGAGTATATTCCACAGATACATGTAGCTAACCATGTTTTGTTAGACTAACAAATTTAAACAGATTTTACAAATTTACATATTGAATCAGGCAAATTGTGAGATTCTTTTTGTTGCGAAATGTGGTTCGATATGGCGGCAGTTTTAAATCTGTCAAAAAAAACTTCTTATAAATAAATGTTTCACGGCCGAAAATGCTGGTTCTTCTACTACAGTACACTGCACAATGAGTCTTGGGCTAAGTAATTAAATCCTAATCGACTTGTTAATTCTGCACAGTCCAAGATCACAGCCAACAGCTCAGATACCCTAGAGCTAAAATAACCCCAGCCTTGGGGTTCACCAGGTGCGAGCCCTGATTCCAAGTCCTATGCATGCTAAGCAAGCAGGCCCAGAGCTCATCATTCCTAAGCCCTAATGCGTCGATCAATCATCCCGCCCCCAAAAGATGAACACCTGCACCCACACTCCCATGTTTTTGCGTCCCAGGAAATAATCAAGCAGGCGCATTGCTCCTGAGGCCTTTTGGAGACCTTGTAATGTACTCCCTCCGTCCTTTGAAGAGTGTACTTCCAACTTTGTCGGAAAGTCAAACCTTTTTATGTTTGACCGTAGTTATACAATAATGTATCAACATTTATGTTATCAAATTAGTAGCATTAGATTCATGATAAAATATATTTTCATCATATATCTATTTGGTTTCACAAACATTGATATATTTTTGTATAAACTCGGTCAAACATTAAGATAGTTTGACCCTCCCACAAAGTTGGAAGTACACTCTTTAAAGGACGGAGGGAGTAATCATCTCTCCATATCCCCGGCGTATCCCAGTGACTGCAACGCCCCGCTGATGCTTGTCGCAAAATTGGTTGCTCTGCGTATCAATGGAAGAGCTTGCAGGAGAAGCAAGCGCCCAGGGAGGGAAAACACAAGCAGGGTGGTTGGGCAAGGATATGATAAAGATGGAGGAACATGGGGGTAACATGGACGCAATGGGGTGCTTTCATGCCATTGCAAGAAACCGCCACCCTTCTTTGCGGTTGAGCCATGCAATGCATCCATGCAATCCTTGTGGGTTACAACTTACATGAGCTCCTTCCTGCTGCCTCTGATTGCAACCGTCTCAGCGTGTGTCATCACCTGTGTGGAAGCCTCTATATTTTTTCGTTTGTAAATACTTTTCTGGGGAGTTGTTGGGTAGTCCAGCCAGGAAGCAAGCTGCATGCCGCACTTGCTGCACATCTGATCTCACTCTGTTTACTAGTAGTGCTTGACTACACCTGGTAAACTGCAACATCTTTGTCACCACACCAGGTAAAATGGACTTGTTCTTCTTGCACGGAGCATGCATGTGGCATCATGGGGTGAGAAAATTAATTAACCATGTCACTGTCAGTAAACCGTTTTTCTATGACCATGGATTGGAAGGGGAGGACTAGGCCACAGTTTTGGTTGTCTGGCTCCTTGTTCTCTGGTGATTTGGCTGTGTCGATCTTGAGGCGGTTTCTGTCCTGTATCTGGGAATTTCTTCCTTTTGGTTTTCAAAGGAACCGCGCCGCCGACCTCGACAAATTGTATTCCAAATGATACGCGGATGACAAATACAACAGAACCACCTTTTGTTAGGTTTTGGGGTTGTGAGGCGTGACTTCTTCCACTAGCTAGGGTTCGTTGCTCATGTTTAAACGTGTGGGGCTGGGCATCCGCGGGAGCTTTGTGGGTTTATTCCATGTCTTCCTCTATTTGTAGGCGTGTGTTAACTGTTAAGAAGTCACACTCATGTAGGTGTGGGTGTGCATCTGTGGTTGGATGTACACACGTGTGCGCCTCTTCTTTGTTAACAACAACAAAAATCTCTTTTTGAAAAAAAAAACAAAGTTGAAAATATTCTACATGTTGTTGAAACGAGAAATTGGTGGCTTAAAATATAAATTTGGATATGTGGCACTCTTATAAGAAAATAATAAATATATATACACATTATACTACAACATCTCAAGCAGGAGTCGTAAACGTAGCCTCAAATAGTTTTAGAGATGTGATGCCGAAAATCAAGGTCCAACACGACCACTACTAGAGCCTTCGGAAAGGAAGGCCCTCAAATCCCCCAACCCCAAACTAATTAGAGCTCTCCTCCCCTCCCTTCTGTCACCCCCCGCGCGGGCGACCGAGGGGCTCCAACCCTAGTCGCCGGGTCACCGCTCCTTCCTCTTCCTCCCCTCTGTCGCCGTTGGGCATGGCCTGTGCGTGCGACGGCGGCGGCGGAGGCACTCCTCCCTCTCGCGGGTCACAAGGTGACGCGAGGCGCCCTGGCTCGAGGGTGTGACCCCGATCTGGACTGCGGTGGCGCCGATCTGGTTCATGATGGCCCAGATCTGGACTACAGTGGTGTGGCGGCCGGCCGACGTCCTAATGGCGGTTGTGGTGGCGACGGCGATGACTGTGGCGCGGCAGCGTCAGAGGCGGCGCGGGTGGCGGCTTGCCTTGTTTGGGCGGCGGTGGTGGCGCACCATCTACCTTTGGATCGGCGGCGGTGGCTTGGAGGGCCTGGTGGTCGCGTCGGCGGCACCTTCGGTTTGACCGGTTCTGACAGGAGCAGCCGGCGGTGGTGGTCATCTCTTTCATCAGAGGTGGGCGGCCTGCGGATGGGTGGTCAGATCTCGAGATTCGACATCTAGTCCCGGCTACGAGTCGGGGAGACATAGTTGCCGGTGAAAACCGAGCCGTTAGCGGGCGATGGCGGCGTTTTGCACCGTTACCTTGATGAAGGCATCGTCATGTAACTGTTGTTGACCCACTCGTGCTGCTTCGGGGGAAACCCTAGGATCTGGTCTTCCAGATCGGACGATGGCGGTACTACGGTGTCATTTCTCTCTTGGGAGCATCGTTTGTGGAGTAGCACTGGAAGACAGAGGGAGGAGGTGGAGCGGATTCGTCTTGCACGGAGCGTCGGTGGAGCTGTCAAGTCATGCCTGGCCGACAGGTGCTACACTGAGTCATGCCTGGTTGGCAGGTGCTACGCACGACGGATCTTTCAGAGTCTTCGTGTCTGGACGGACGAGCGTAGGGCCGTGACGCCATTGGGCGCCGTGGTGGCGTCGACCGATGTCCGAACTCGCAAGGAAGATGCGGATCTCTCTCCTGAAGATGAGCCAGTGGTCTGATGATGATGGCGGCTTCTAAAATGTATGCATGTTGTGTGCGCTTTAGGTAGGCTGCACCGACTATTGGTCCCTATACATTATGTGGATGGGTCGGCGACGACACCGGTTTTAGATATGGGGGATGAGAGCACTCCACACTATCCAGTTTGTAGGTGTGAGTGATGGTTTTCGGATGGCTCGATGTATGTTCTTGTCAGACCTTTATGAAATAATTAATAAAGATGGTTGCATGCATCGATTGATGCAGAGGCCTGGGGTTTGACCTTCTTTTCTAAAATAAAAATAAAAAAGTCCCCAACCCCAAAGCCTTGGTCCTAGGCGATCTAGACCACATTGGTAGTCAGTAGGTCAGGTGGATAGTTCACCACGACCTCCATTGTATTGCCTATTCTTCCTTCCGTGCGGTGGAGCCATCGTCGTCACTCTCTAATCTGCCCCCTCTTTCCCTCTCAGAGCTCGCCCTGCCACTGTTGGAACCCCAGGCTAATGCAACTCACGGCGCGGTAGACCAGGGTGATGCATCCTCGGCCCATATGCGCCTTCTCTCTCTCTCTCTCTCTCTCTCTCTCTCTCTCTCTCTCTCGGTAATGTTCGCAAGCACGATACGCAGGACATGTCGCTAGAGGAGTCTCGTTGGAAGCGCGATACATAAGACATGTCGGCGAGAATTTTTGAAGACTCAAAATCCCACACATCCGAGAGAGACCCCGTTAGGACACGCAGTGGCTACGGTCTACCCTAGGTCAGCATGACCACCCCTAGGACCTCATGGATCGTTGTTGTAGAATACGAAGAACAAGGAAGACGAAAACCAGGGAGGGAGATAAATAAAACATAAAAATTGGTAGATGCATTTGCCTCATATATAAATACATCTACCACTTCGAGATGATCTATATATGACTTCAGATTGAGATGATCCAAAAAAGCAAAGTTGTTAGTTTTGATGAGAAGATGACATGTATCACCCATGTCTAAGACCAGATGACCGTATTTCAACATTGAAGGTTGCATATTAACCTAGACGGAGATGACAACAAAAAAAGTTGGTCGTTTGGACGAGTTAAAGAACTTTTTTGTTGAACTTTTTTTTACTTGAGTTCAAATTGAGGGCGAAATATGCCATGCCTCCCCCCACACATGTATCACTACGGGGTCAGACAATTGAATTCGGTTCGGAAAAATATTAGGATGCACCTTTTGGCTATAGAAGCTGCATGTAACTTTGGATTAAGATGATCCAAAAGGAAAATTGTTCGCCTAAATGAGACGAAGAGTTTTCATTTTGATCACTTTTTCGTTTGAGACAATTTTGAGGATTCAACCATGCAAGCCTAAAAAACTGGTGTCAATAGATGCCTCATGTTTTTTTGACAAAGTTAGCGTGTCAAAATAAATAAATAAATAAGTTGCACCAAATTTGTCTAAGGACGATGTAGACTTATCATCCTAAGCACAAACATGCTGATGTACACTTATCAATTGTCCATTTTATGTGCTAGGGTGATAAGTCTACTTTTTTTTTGTGGGTGGATCACTACTAGGAAAAGGCCTACTAATGGCGCACCTAATTTGGCCATTAATGGCGCATTAGTGGTGCGCCATTAGTATATGCGCCATTAGTATATACAACAGTGCGCCATTAGTATGCCTCTCGGGGCCATGTATACCAGGTGCTTTGGCATACTAATGGCGCTACAACGAAGATCGCCATTAGTAATTTCGCATACTAATGGCTCACTGTTTAATGATCGCCATTAGTATCCTTTGGCATACTAATGGCGCACTGTGATGTGATCGCCATTAGTATGAATATTAGGTTTTTTATTTTTTTATTTTCTGTTTTTGCACAGGTTACAAAATGTATAATTGGACAAAATATAGACAGCACACATCAACAACAGATTCACGAATACAATAGAAGATTAGTCTCTGAATATAATTCATCATATTAGTCTCTGAATACAATTCATCATATTAGTCTCGAATTGAAAAGACCGAACAAAGATAGAACATTATATTACAAGTCTCGAGACCGCGAGTAGCGAGTTTGTCTTCACATTACAAGTCGATGTCGATCATCTAAACTACTATCACATAGAAGAGAGCTGCGGTCATAACGATGAGCATCATCACGATGAAACTTCGTCTTCATCCGGTTCCTCCAACGCTCCTCCCTCTCCGCTAGATAGCGGGCGTATCTAGATTCGGCCTCGGCCCTAGTGGTGTACCCTTTGTAACTGTTACCGCTGAATCGGTGAACCTGTCTCCGACACTCCTCCCGATCGTCGTGACTCTCGGAACCTTACCCTTGTACCACGACATACGACGGCATCGCTATGCACTAGCCAAGCGAAGCGTTAATACCAATTCACGCACAATACATAAGCAATATATAAGTATGCAACAGAGCGATCGGAAGAGAAATCAAGACATTAATAGCATCGATTACATCTAAGTTGAGCGACTCTCGAAACCAAAGAGACATACTACAAGTTCATTAAAGTTTAATTACAACATGAGCCAATCGATGTTTGAGAACTAGACACAGATCACCGCTTTCGACTCGACTCAAGGGACCGGAGTGGATGAAGCCGCCGTCTATCGTGGGAGTCATGAAAGAGCGGGCGTTGTCAGCCTGCATTTGTAGCATTGTGTCGATGTCACTTTGTTGGACGGTTGATTTCGAGGTAGAACTGCCCGAGTACGAAGGACATCTTGATGGATGATTTCCGCAAACTCCATTTGGATGCGAAAGAATTCTTGTCGATGTCCGCGTCTGGATTGCCGACACGCTCGCGGCCCAATCTTTGAGTTTACTCGGTGGCGAAGTTGATGATGGTCACGTCGATTGCCGCATGTGATGGATGGCGTAGTAGGCACCCTTCGACCGCCCGCGGCTGCTTGACGCAGCGAGCGTCGTATTGTGGGAGAACACGTGCTTGCCATACTTACGAATAGGCACGGTGAAGGTGCCTCCAGATTAGGCGTGGCAGGGAGAACATCATCAAGAACCTTCTTGACATTTGTGTAGTCTACGTTCGATGACGGTCCGGTCGAAATCGTGGCCATGGAATATTTGGGGCTTATGAGGATGGCGTGCAATGTGTCACTGCAGAAAACACGGAATGTTAAAATAAAAGCGATCGAAATCTAAGAATTCATATGTTACGGGCGGTTGAAGGGAGGACTTACTCGGAAAGTAAGGCACGAGGAAGTTATCCTTACTTGGTTTGCGAATGACGCCTTGAGGTAAGAACTCGCGACTTGCCGTCCCCAGCGCTGCCCAAGATCTTGCACGCATGTAGAAGGGTCGACTATCACGATGTCCGGGTCTTGTCACGAATGATCCGCATCTCCATACTCAGCGAAAATAGCGAGCGAAGGTGTAGTGCAGCGGATGAAGGTTCAACATAGCGTGGATGTCATCAAACCGCACGACGATCGTCGCCCGATGGAGTTATCCACAAAGCCCTTGCCCTCGGCACCTTGGTCACGAAAACCTGGTATGCCACATCCTTCTCTCGAGACGCCGCTTCTCCAAAGAAAGAACACCATCATGCAGACTCCGCATAGCACCGGTTGCGATATTGAGCATATTTGTCGGTAGCATCGCCCTACCGCCACATGCACCCTCCTCGAGATATCCTCGGTGAAGGTGGCCCGTCCCCGAGCACGGGATCGTACTCGGTGCGGCTGGCCCGCACCCTTGTTAGTCTTTCTTTGCGTGCCTTCTTCTTCTCTGTAATGGGACCGAGTTCGCTCACGACCGCCTTCTTGAGTGTGTTGGAGCTGATAATATTTCGCACCTCGCCTATCGAGGCTCGGTGAAGTCGGCAGTGGGCGTCTCTCGAGAGCTGAGCGGCGAGGCGGCGCTGTTGCAACTTGGCTTCTCCGTGGTACCAGCTAGATCACGCCGTCTTTTGTTGGGTTGGGTTCTTGAGAAGGAGGCCCCATGAAGTCGCCACCGTACCCATGATCGGCAAAGTCTTGATCGGCGTTGGCAAATGTATCGTCGTCGTCGTCGTTACGATCACATGCCATATGCATGTTTGGATCGATGGCATAGGGATGTCCGCACCGTTCGCGGCGGTCTTGCCATGGGGCCGACTTAGCGGCAACACGATCGGGCGGTGTTGTCTTTGGGGTGGTGTCCCCGCCCCAAGCGAATCGGCTCTTCGCCAAAGCAGGGCCAGCTCGAGCGGCCGAGGTCATCACGTCATCATCGTCGGCCCGATGGGTCGAATCGGAGGTAACAACTCGTCGCAGCTGGCAGCACCGAACCAGTTCAACCCTAAACAAGTTGGGTGGCATCTGGGTACCGTGGAACAAGGGTTGCCGGTTGAGCGATTTTGCCCTTGGCGACATCGACCAACTCGTTGTTCACGAAGTGCGCGGAGAGTGCAGGCGTCGGCGGCGCCCTGCGAAAACATGTAGGGCGTCGAGGATGCCCGATCAAAGGCAAGAAGATGAAGTCCTCGACCGAGAGAGCAATTAGTTACCGTGATGATGGCGTCGAGCTCGGCTAATGTCGAGGCACCGCCAACGGCGGGCGTCAGATTACGGAGGGGCCGCTTGCTGCGAGAGGTGCCGGCGGCGTACACCCGGTGCATTAAGCTCCGTCTTGGCGTCGGAGACACCAATGCCGCCTCGCCGGAGACACCAATGGCCCCGCCATCGCATTCTGCGAGTTGCTGGCCGTGAAGCTAGGAATCGGGCGGCCCTGTTGGCCGCCCGCAATCCACGCCTCAACCCCGGATCAAGGTAGGCACAATGGCGGTGATCGTCGCTCCGAGTTGTTGTTGCACTTGCTCTTGGACAATCTCCGAATCCGCGCCACATGCCTTGAGTTCTTGAACCTCGCTACTGGCTTTCCGAGCTGGTCTTTTCTCCTTCCGCACACCAGTGTATAGTATGACCCCATTTTGTGGACAAGCCTTTGCGGCCACACGACCAGGTGACGTCGACTTCTTGAGCTTATCCTTGTTCTTCATTACATTCAACGCCCTATTTAGAGTGGTGTCCCAAGGGTTGCTCTTAGTCGACCCAGCTCTCTGCTTTCGATCGCTGCGGAAGGAATGTGAACCATTTAGAAATTTGGCTTCATTAATTAGAATGCAACCATATGGAGCTAATTACGCGGGGTGGTATTCCTTACGAGAACAACCTCAAGCGCCCTGGTCTTGGATCCGTGGTAAGCTCGTTTGTTTTGGGTCCTTCTTGTACCGGCCCCGACAAAGTTCTGGTCTGCTTGTCACGTATTTATCGAAGAGGCGGTAGGCCTTGCTCGGCACGCTCGCGTCCTCCTTGTCCCATATAGGCTCCGCCACTCTGTAACCGCCGGACCGAGTGTATGTTCCCTAAGTTCAGCTCCGCATTTCTTTCCCCCACCGACTTGATTCGGAGTTTGCGGTGCTCGAGCAATTGATCTTGAAGTCGTTGTAGTCATCTTCGGTGATCGAAGGATTTTTCTCCTTGATCTTCTCAAAACTCTCACCTTTCTCGATCATTCTCTTTACATTGCTTTTCCAAGTAGACAGGGCCTTGCTCATCTTCGTGAGGGCAGCATTGTTCACTTTATTACCTTTGAGGCTTGTGTTTTCAAATTCAGCGGGAACTTGTATCGTTCGTGCAGCTTCGTGAAGAGGAGGTTGCATAAATTCCCTCGGTCGGGATGCCTCGGGTTCTCGGTGTTGATCGAGGCGGTGCTCGGAGAATGCACCCGAGCTGAAGCGAGTACCCTTGACTATTCGTTCGGGCACCGTTGGATTCCGTCGAGTCCACTTGATAACTTCCTCCTTGAGGGTGCGGAGCACGGTCGGCGCCAGTCCTTCCGTTGCCTCTTACATTGGCTGCCATCGTGCGTGCGCCACCATCATCGATGGTGGCATCCTCGGCGGCACCATCGGTGGTGGCATCGATGGGGTCATACTCGGCGGTACCATCGGTGGTCTCGGGATCGGTGGGAAGGCGGCGTCCTCATACAAGTGAGGTTGTTCCTCCATCTCTGGGACAGCTCCTGAATGCCTTGCCGCCCAACCCCGGCCTCATCGTTGTTGGCCATGTTTCTCTCTAAATAGGAACAAAGTTTGGTCAAAAAGTTGGTTATTGTCAAGAAACAAGATCATGGTCTCATCATTTAGGGTTTGTCGACACCGAGGCATCCTAAAAGCTAAGCTTTTATCATTGAGGGTTTTTCGACGCCGAGGCACCCTAAAAGCCTAAGCTTTCATCATTAGTCACAAGTACCCTATATGTCCTATTTTTAGCAAAGTCATGCTAAAATTCACGGAAAATTTCAGCATGACCTTTGCTGAAAATAGGACATATGGAGTACCCGAATTTGCTTGGAGCATAAGTTAATCGACATTCCAGCAAGCTCAAGGGCCTCTCGGGTGGACAAGGCAAAAAGGCCTCCATCACAACATGGAAAATACATTGGCATGTGGACTGGAATGTGGCTTCATTTAACAACAACAGTTTCACGTGAAAACAGAGCTGAATTCATTGAGATATTTGCATTGCTAGCTACATTTCGATGCCAAATTTCACCAATTTAAGCAAAACTACCGTTTAGCTAGCTACAGATTCAGTGCCATATTTCACTGGATTAAAATAAGCACATACACATAATCGACAGCACACATACACATCACTGATTTAACGAAATTTGCACACAACTCAGTAGCACTTCATCATCATATAAAGTATATTAGCAGCAGTACAAATAAAGAGACATGATCAAAGTACTTCATAATAAACCCAAGCAACTTCATAATAAATCACTAGTCCTACTTATTGATGGTTTCTAAATCATTTATTTGATCGATAAGAAATAGCCTTGTCCTGCACAAAATCTTTGTCCTCAGCTGTAAACTGAACGGTGTGTAGTAGTCATTTTCTATGTACATAAGTGTGTGGAATTCATTGTTGGGGAACGTAGTAATTTCAAAAATTTTCCTACGATCACGCAAGACCATGGTGATGGCATAGCAACGAGAGGGGAGAGTGTCCGTCCACGTACCCTCGTAGACCGAAAGCGGAAGCGTTATAACAACGCGGTTGATGTAGTCGTGCGTCTTCACGATCCGACCGATCCAAGCACCGAGCGTCGGCACCTCCGAGTTACGCACACGTTCAGCTCGATGGCGATCCCGGACTCGATCCAGCAAAGTGTCGGGATGAGTTCCGTCGGCCTGACGGCGTGGTGGCGATGATGATGTTCCACCGGCGCAGGGCTTCGCCTAAGCTCATGACGATATGACTTCTCCGGCGCGGGCTTCGCCTAAGCTCATGACGATATGACCAAGTGGAATATGGTGGAAGGGGCACCGCACACGGCTAAGGAAAGATCCGTAGATCAACTTGTGTGTCTGGGGTGCCCCCGCCCCAGATATAAAGGAGCAAAGGGGGTGCGGCCGGCCCTAGGGAGGCGCTGGAGGAGTCCTACTCCCACCGAGTAGGACTCCCCTTCTCCTAGTTGGAGTAGGATTGGGGAGGGAAGAGGGAAGGGCGCCGCCCCTCTCCTTGTCCTATTCGGACTAGAGGGGAGGGGGCGCGCCTGCCCCTGGCCGCCCTTCCTCTTCTCCCTTGTGGCCCATTAAGGCCCATATACCCCGGGGGTTCCGTAACCCCGGTGTTCGGTAACTTCTGTTTTCATTGGAACCCTTCGAAGTCAAACATAGGCTTCCAATATATCAATCTTTATGTCTCGACCATTTGAGACTCCTCGTCATGTCCGTGATCATATCCGGACTCGAACAACCTTGGTACATCAATACTTATAAACTCATAATGAACTGTCATCGAAGCGTTAAGCGTGCGGACCCTACGGGTTCGAGAACTATGTAGACATGACCTAGAACCATTCTCGGTCAATAACCAATAGCGGAACCTGGATGCTCATATTGGTTCCTACATATTCTCGAAGATCTTTATCGGTCAAACCGCATAACGACATCGTTGTTCCTTTGTCATCGGTATGTTACTTACCCGAGATTCGATCGTCGGTATCAATACCTAGTTCAATCTCGTTACGTAAGTCTCTTTACTCGTTCCGTAATACATCATCTCACAACTAACTCATTAGTTGTAATGCTTACAAGGCTTAAGTGATGTGTATTACCGAGAAGGCCCAGAGATACCTCTCCGACAATCGGAGTGACAAAACCTAATCTCAAATCGCCAACCCAACAAGTACCTTTGGAGACACACTGTAGTACTCCTTTATAATCACCCGATTCGTTGTGACGTTTGGTAGTACCAAAGTGTTCCTCCGGTAAACAGGAGTTGCATAATCTCATAGTTACAGGAACATGTATAGGTCATGAAGAAAGCATTAGCAATATACTAAGCGATCAAGTGCTAAGCTAACGGAATGGGTCATGTCAATCACATCATTCTCCTAATGAGGTGATCCCATTAATCAAATGACAACACATGTCTATGGTTAGGAAACACAACCATCTTTGATTAATGAGCTAGTTCAATAGAGGCATACTAGTGACTATCTGCTTGTCTATGTATTCACACATGTATTATGTTTCCGGTTAATACAATTCTAGCATGAATAATAAACATTTATCATGGTATAAGGAAATAAATAATAACTTTATTATTGCCTCTAGGGCATATTTCCTTGATCTCCCACTTGCACTAGAGTCAATAATCTAGATTACACAAGAATGATTCTAACACCCATGGAGTCTTGGTGCTGATCATGTTTTGCTCGTGGAAGAGGCTTAGTCAGCGGTCTGCAACATTCAGATCCGTATGTATTTTGCAAATCTCTATGTCTCCCACTTGGACTTGGTCCCGAATGGAATTGAAGCGTCTCTTGATATGCTTGGTCCTCTTGTGAAATCTGGATTCCTTTGCCAAGGCAATTGCACGATATTGTCACGGAAGATCTTCATTGGTCCCGATGCACTAGGTATAACACCTAGATCGGAAATGAACTCTTTCATCCAGACTCCTTCATTTGCTACTTCGAAGCAGCTATGTACTCCGCTTCACATGTAGATCCATACGGCGCTTTGTTTAGAACTGCACCAACCGACAGCTCCACCGTTTAATAAAAATATGTATCCGGTTTGCGATTTAGAATCGTCCGGATCGGTGTCAAAGCTTGCATCGGCGTAACCATTTACGACTAGCTCTTTGTCACCTCCATATATGAGAAACATATCCTTAGTCCTTTTCGGTATTTCAGGATGTTCTTGACCGCTGTCCAAATGATCCACTCTGGATTACTTTGGTACCTTCCCGCCAAGCTTACAGCTAAGCATCGTCAGTCTGTACACAGCATTGCATACATGATAGAGCCTATGGCTGAAGCATAGGAACATCTTTCATTTTCTCTCTATCTTCTGCTGTGGTGGGGCATTAAGTCGACTCAATCTTACACCTTATGTCTGGTAAAAACCTTTCTTTGCTCGATCCATTTTGAACTTCTTCAAAACTTTATCAAGGTATGTGCTTTGTGAAAGTCAATTAAGCGTCTTGATCTATCTCTATAGATCTTGATGCCCAATATGTAAGCAGCTTCACCGAGGTCTTTCATTGAAAAACTTTTATTCAAGTATCCTTTTATGCTATCCAGAAATTCTATATCATTTCCAATCAATAATATGTCGTCCACATATAATATTAGAAATGCTCTGAGCTCCCACTCACTTTCTTGTAAATCGAGGCTTCTCCAAAAGTCTCAGATAAACCCATATGCTTTGATCACACTATCAAGCGTTTATTCCAACTCCGAGAGGCTTGCACGGACCATAAATTGATCATTGGAGCTTGCACACCTTGTTAGTACCCTTTGGATCGACAAAACCTTCTGGTTGCATCATATACAACTCTTCTTCTAGAAATCCATTCAAGAATGCAGTTTTACATCCATTTGCCAAATTTCATAATCATAAAATGCGGCAATTGCTAACATGATTCGGACAGACTTAAGCATCGCTTCGGTGAGAAAGTCTCATCGTAGTCAACCCTTGAACTTGTCGAAAACCTTTCGCAACAAGTCGAGCTTTGTAAACAGTTATATTACCATCGGCGTCGGTCTTCTTCTTAAAGATCCATTTATTCTCAATGGCTTGCCGATCATCGGGCAAGTCAACCAAAGTCCATACTTTGTTCTCATACATGGATCCCATCTCAGATTTCATGGCTTCCAGCCATTTTGCGAATCTGGCCTCACCATCGCTTCTTCATAGTTTGTAGGTTCGCCATGGTCAAGTAACATGACTTCGAATAGGATTACCGTACCACTCAAGTGCGTATTTTACTCTGGTTGACCTCGAAGTTCAAGAGTAACTTGATCTGAAGCTTCATGATCATCATCATTAGTTTCCTCACTAATTGGTGTAGTTGTCACAGAACCATTTCTTGTGATGAACTACTTTCAATAAGGGAGCAGAATCTGATTATCTCATCAAGTTCTACTTTCCTCCCACTCACTTCTTTCGAGAGAAACTCCTTCTCTAGAAAGGATCCGAATTAAGCAACGAAAATCTTGCCTTCAGATCTGTGATAGAAGGTGTACCCAACATCTCCTTTGGGTATCCTATGAAGACACATTTTTCCGATTTGGGTTCGAGCTTATCTGGTTGAAGTTTCTTCACATAAGCATCGCAGCCCCAAACTTTAAGAAACGACAACTTTGGTTTCTTGCCAAACCACAGTTCATACGGTGTCGTCTCAGCGGATTTTGATGGTGCCCTATTTAGCGTGAATGCGGCCGTCTCTAAAGCATATCCCCAAAGCGATAGCGGTAAATCAGTAAGAGACATCATAGATCGCACCATATCAAGTAAAGTACGATTCGACGTTCGGACACACCATTTTTCTGTGGTGTTCGGGTGGCGTGAGTTGAAACTATTCCACATTGTTTCAAATGTAAACCAAACTCGTAACTCAAATATTCTCCTCCACGATCAGATCGTAGAAACTTTATTTTCTTGTTACGATGATTTTCCACTTCACTCTGAAATTCTTTGAACTTTTCAAATGTTTCAGATTTGTGTTTCATTAAGTAGATATACCCATATCTACTCAAATCATCTGTGAAGGTGAGAAAATAACGATACCATTGGCGTGCCTCAACATTCATTGGACCACAAACATCGGTATGTATGATTTCCAACAAATCAGTTGCTCGCTCCATAGTTCCGGAGAACGGCGTCTTGGTCATCTTGCCCATGAGGCACGGTTCGCAAGTACCAAGTGATTCATAATCAAGTGATTCCAGAAGCCCATCAGTATGGAGTTTCTTCATGCGTTTTACACCGATATGACCTAAGCGGCGATTACCACAAATAAGTTGCATTATCATTATCAACTCTGCATCTTTTGGTTTCAACATTATGAATATGTGTATCACTACTGTCGAGATTCAACAAGAATAGACCATTCTTCAAGGGTGCATGACCATAAAAGATATTACTCATATAAATAGAACAACCATTATTCTCTGATTTAAATGAATAACCGTCTCGCATCAAACAAGATCCAGATATAATGTTCATGCTCAACGCGGCACCAAATAACAATTATTTAGGTCTAAAACTAATCCGAAGGTAGATGTAGAGGTAGCGTGCCGACCGCGATCACATTGACTTTGGAACCATTTCCCACGCGCGATCGTCACCTCGTCCTTTGCGGTGCTCGTCTATTCCGTAGTCCTGTTTGAGTTGCAAATATTAGCAATGAACCAGTATCAAATACCAGTGCTACTGCGAGCTCTAGTAAGGTACACATCAATAACATGTATATCACATATACCTTTGTTCACCTTGCCATCCTTTTTATCCGCCAAATACTTGGGGCAGTTCCGCTTCCGGTGTCGATCGCTTGCGGTAAAACACTCGATTTCAGGTTTAGGTCCAGACTTGGGTTTCTTCTCTTGATCAGCAACTTTCTTGCTGTTCTTTTGAAGTTTCCTTCTTCTTCCCTTTGCCCTTTTCTTGAAACTAGTGGTCTTGTTGACCATCAACACTTGATGCTCTTTCTTGATTTCTACCTCCATGCTTTTAGCATTGCGAAGAGCTCGAGAATTGTCTTAGTCATTCCTTGCATATTATAGTTCATCACGAAGCTCTTGTAGCTTGGTGGCGATGATTGGAGAATTCATCAATGACACTATCATCCGGAAGAGTAACTCCAGTTGAATCAAGTGATTATTATACCCGGACATTTTGAGTATATGTTCACCGTGAACTATTCTCCTCCATCTTGCAGCTATAGAACTTATTGGAGACTTCATATCTCTCAATCCGGGCATTTGCTTGAAATATTAACTTCAACTCTGGAACATCTCATATGCTCCATGACGTTCAAAACGTCGTTGAAGACCCGGTTCTAAGCCGTAAAGCATGGCACATTGAACTATTGAGTAGTCATCGACTTTGCTTTGCGGACGTTCACAACTTCGGCTCGGCTCCTGCAGAGAGGCTGTCACCCAGCGGTGCTTCCAGGACATAATTTTTACGTGCAGCAATGAGGATAATCCTCAAATTACGGACCCAGTCCGTGTAATTGCTACCATCATCTTTCAACTTTGCTTTCTCAAGGAACGCATTAAAATTCAACGGAACAACAAAGACGAGCCATCTATCTACAATAAACATAGACAAGCAAAATACTATCGGTACTAAGCTCATGATAAATTTAAGTTTAATTAATCATATTAAAACTCCCATTTAGACAGACATCTCTCTAGTTATCTAAGTGATTCGTGATCCAAATCAACTAAACCATGTCCGATCATCACGTGAGATGGAGTAGTTTCAATGGTGAACATCACTATGTTGATCATATCTACTATATGATTCACGTTCGACCTTCGGTCTCCGTGTTCGAGGCCATATCTGTTATATGCAAGGCTCGTCAAGTTTAACTTTGAGTATTCAGCGCGTGCAACTATTTTGCACCGTTGTAGATGGACGTAGAACTTATCACACCCGATCATCACGTGGTGTCCGGGTACTCTGAACTTTGGCAGCGGTGCATACTCGGGAGAACACTTCTTGATAATTTTAGTGAGAGATCATCTTATAATGCTACCGTCAATCAAAGCAAGATAAGATGCATAAAGGATAAACATCACATGCAATCAATATAAGTGATATGATATGGTCATCATCATCTTGTGCTTGTGATCTCCATCGCCAAGCACCGTCATGATCACCATCGTAACCGCGCGACACCTTGATCTCCATCGTAGCATCATTGTCGTCTAGCCAACTATTGCTTCTCGACTATCGCTCTTGCTTAGTGATAAATTAAAGCAATTACATGGCGTTTGCATTTCATACAATAAGCGACAACCATATGGCTCCTGCCGATTGCCGATAACTTCGGTTACAAAACATGATCATCTCATACAATAAAATATAGCATCACGTCTTGACCACATCACATCACAACATGCCCTGCAAAAACAAGTTAGGCGTCCTCTACTTTGTTGTTGCAAGTTTTACGTGGCTGCTACGGGCTGAGCAAGAACCGTTCTTACCTACGCATCAAAACCACAGCGATAGTTTGTCAAGTTGGTGCTGTTTTAACCTTCGCAAGGACCGGGCGTAGCCACACTCGGTTCAACTAAAGTGAGAGAGCAGACACCCGCGGTCACCTTTAAGCAACAAGTGCTCGGGCGGTGAAACCAGTCTCGCGTAAGCGTCTGGCGTAATGTCGGTCCGGCCGCTTCATCTCACAATACCGCTGAACCAAAGTATGACATCTTTGGTAAGCGGTATGACTTATATCGCCCACAACTCACTTGTGTTCTACTCGTGCATATGACATCAACGCATAAAACCAGGCTCGGATGCCACTTGTTGGGGAACATAGTAATTTCAAAAATTTCCTACGATCACGCAAGACCATGGTGATGGCATAGCAACGAGGGGAGAGTGTCCGTCCACGTCGGAAGCGTTATAACAACGCGTTGATGTAGTCGTCGTCTTCACGATCCGACCGATCCAAGCACCGAGCGTCGGCACCTCCGAGTTACGCACACGTTCAGCTCGATGGCGATCCCGGACTCCGATCCAGCAAAGTGTCCGGGATGAGTTCCGTCGACCTGACGGCGTGGTGGCGATGATGATGTTCCACCGGCGCAGGGCTTCGCCTAAGCTCATGACGATATGACTTCTCCGCGCGGGGCTTCGCCTAAGCTCATGACGATATGACCGAAGTGGAATATGGTGGAAGGGGCACCGCTGCAGCTAAGGAAAGATCCGTAGATCAACTTGTGTGTCTGGGGTGCCCCCTGCCCCGTATATAAAGGAGCAAAGGGGGTGCGGCCGGCCCTAGGGGGGCGCTGGAGGAGTCCTACTCCCACCGAGTAGGACTCCCCCTCTCCTAGTTGGAGTAGGATTGGGGAGGGAAGAGGGAAGGCGCCCCCTCTCCTGTCCTATTCGGACTAGAGGGGAGGGGGCATGCGGCCTGCCCTGGCCGGCCCTTCCTCTTCTCCCTTGTGGCCCATTAAGGCCCATATACCCCGGGGGTTCCGTAACCCCGGTGTTCGATAACTTCCTGTTTTCATTCGAACCCTTCCAAGTCCAAACATAGGCTTCCAATATATCAATCTTTATGTCTCGACCATTTGAGACTCCTCGTCATGTCCGTGATCATATCCGGGACTCGAACAACCTTCGGTACATCAATACTTATAAACTCATAATGAATCATCATCGAAGCGTTAAGCGTGCGGACCCTACGGGTTCGAGAACTATGTAGACATGACCTAGAACCATTCTCGGTCAATAACCAATAGCGGAACCTGGATGCTCATATTGGTTCCTACATATTCTCGAAGATCTTTATCGGTCAAACCGCATAACGACATCGTTGTTCCTTTGTCATCGGTATGTTACTTACCCGAGATTCGATCATCGGTATCAATACCTAGTTCAATCTCGTTACGGTAAGTCTCTTTACTCGTTCCGTAATACATCATCTCACAACTAACTCATTAGTTGTAATGCTTGCAAGGCTTAAGTGATGTGTATTACCGAGAAGGCCAGAGATACCTCTCCGACAATCGGAGTGACAAAACCTAATCTCAAATCGCCAACCCAACAAGTACCTTTGGAGACACCTGTAGTACTCCTTTATAATCACCCGATTCGTTGTGGCGTTTGGTAGTACCAAAGTGTTCCTCCGTAAACAGGAGTTGCATAATCTCATAGTTACAGGAACATGTATAGGTCATGAAGAAAGCATTAGCAATATACTAAACGATCAAGTGCTAAGCTAACGGAATGGGTCATGTCAATCACATCATTCTCCTAATGAGGTGATCCCATTAATCAAATGACAACACATGTCTATGGTTAGGAAACACAACCATCTTTGATTAATGAGCTAGTTCAGTAGAGGCATACTAGTGACTATCTGTTTGTCTATGTATTCACACATGTATTATGTTTCCGGTTAATACAATTCTAGCATGAATAATAAACATTTATCATGGTATAAGGAAATAAATAATAACTTTATTATTGCCTCTAGGGCATATTTCCTTCATTCATATCTGTACATTCACTACATGTCAACATGTATGCTGTTCATATAGTTAATCATCAATTACAAGGTGTCGATCCATTTGCACATGCACTGTTCAGTAAATAAACTAAAGAAGGTGCTAACATTCATCATACAGGGATATACATGAAAAACCATCCATCTATATCAGAGTTCCTGGTTTTGTTGGGGTGCTGGGGTCAATTATATCGGGTGCATAATTGCAATAAATCTGGATTCTCCTAGACAGACCCTATCTGTAAATAGTTGTAAATGCAGTTTTCAATGCCATCTAGTATTAGTCTTAATTCTCCTATTGTTCAATACTTCGATGCATAACCATGGCCTTACATAACTTGGGAGCATTGATAGCGTCTTGTTTTCATGTGTAAATCTGGATTCTGTATTGGGCTTGAATACCCACACGGGCCTGTTGTATTCTGTAGTGAAGTAACAGCCAATGCAGAAGGAGTACCTTCCTTCCTTGCATATTATATACTGTTGTCAGGTTATGTTGAAAGTAAAATAGGACCTTGCTGTGTTTGGGACCAAATTGTTATTTGGCTATTCTAGCTGGCTTTTTTTAGCAAATTGTAACTTGTGTGAAACTGAAACAAAGTTAACTTACATGCTCCTATATGCTCAGCTGAATTATTATAACATGTCTATCCAGTTTGCGTTATTCTTACAATGTTATCTTGGCATATTTTGCGAGAAAGGTACCAAGAGGGTGCATTTTGTCGAACTTGATTAGGGAGGTTCTTGGATTCGCTCCCTATGAGAAACGTATCCTTGAGCTTCTTAAGGTTGGAAAGGACAAGCGTGCACTCAAGGTCACCAAGAGAAAGCTTGGTACTCACAAGAGAGCAAAGAAGAAGAGAGAGGAGATGTCAAGTGTCCTTAGGAAGATGAGGTGTGTAACCACTCGACTCACCATTTATATTATGAACATTATTTGACTCTGCTGTCCTATTATTCAGTTTTCCTTTTTGCTCTGGACTACTTAGTTACCTAGAGCATTGCATAGTGCATCCTCTAGCATTAGGAGAATTATGAATTTGTTGGGTTTAAAAGTGAATTGAAGACAAAAAGAATTCCTTAACATTAAGAAATGCTGTGCTGGCTTCCAGCCAAGCTTAAATAAAGCGCTAGGTCTAAATTCCTTTTTTTAATCTCTGCTTAGAGCCTATCTCGTCTCTGCCTAGTGCCTACCTTGTAGTGTGTGCGCCGGGGCATGCTTAGCATGACTAGGCCCTAGGTGTTCTGTTGTTGCATTCGCCTATGCACGCTTAAACGAACGCCTATGCACTCAACAATTCTTCCAGCAATTTAAAAAAAAATTAGACGTGGCTTTTCTCCCTGTCAAGTAGTGTAGGTTGTAGACAGCAGTTTCCACTTGGAAGATGATGGTGGTTTCGGTGTTGCATATATAATGCAATCTTCACCATAATTATGTTTCTATTGCTTGTAGTTCTTTAGGGTTTTCTTTTTTCTGACCATGTTCATGTCTTCTACTTTCAGGCAAAAATAGTTGCAATTCTGTTTTGCTGTAACAGTTGGTATATAAATGACTAAAATGTTCTCACGTGATATGCAGGTCTGCTGGTGGTGGTGGTGCTGGTGACAAGAAGAAATAGAGCGTGGCTAGTTGGTGAATTTTATCCGAAAACTCTGTCCTGTATTACCAGTCCCTACCTATAGAGCTATGGCCATTGTGTTGGATTTTGGAACTATTAAATTTGGCGCTCTTAAGCCCGTGGTTTCTATTCGAGAAGACCAATCTTTTAAGATTTTTAGTTTGGTGCCTTTGTTTTATTTTCCATGTTTTGTTTGGTTACTTGGCACAATGCTGTCAACGTAGTTTGCCAAGTTGTTTTTTCCTGAGAGTGCCAATTTTGTATTACTGTGTTTGTGAATGTATGTTGCTCATATAGGTAATCATCAATTACAAGATGTTGATGCATTTGCCCATGCCTGTTACGTAAATAAACTAAAGAAGGTGCTAACCAAACTATTTAATTTGTAATGCCTGTTCGTAAATAAACAAAGAAAAACAAACAATCTGGATCGAGGGGAGAGGGGAGAGGAGGAGGGGAGCTCACGGGCGGTGGTGTGGGCGGGCGACGAGGTGGGGCGGCGAGGTCCGGGTGGTGGTGGTGCTCGGCGACGGTGGTGTGGGCGGGCGGCGTCCCGCCACCGGCGATGAGGGCGGCGGGCGATGGCGTCCCAACGAGGTGGGGGCGGGGCGGATCCTGGCGGGCTGCGTTTTCCATCTTGGCGGGGTTAGCGGGAGGGAGGAATGTGCAGCAAGACAGGGGCACTCACGCACGGGAGGCGAACGAAGAGCGGAGATTCCTCCTGCCGAGTCGGCCGGGCGAGGTCAGCGGTGGCGCCCTCTTCCTCCTCCTTCTCCGCGAGGAAAGCGGCGGGCGGCGTCGGAGAGAGAAAAAGCGGCGTCAGCGGCGTTAGGCGTCGAGGGCGGAGACGAGGACGACGGGCGGCGTCAAGGCGTCGGCGGCGGCGGCGGCGGGCAGCGGCGTCGGGAGAGGAGAGGAAGGGATCGAGGCGAGGCGAGGAGAGAGAGGATAGGTTTGGGCCGCCGGGGTGGGGCGACACAATACTAATGGCGCACCCCATCGGTGCGCCATAAGTATCCATTCTAATGGCGCACCTCACCACAGTGCGCCATTAGTAAAAAATTGATTCTGCTCGAGCCAACAGGTTATCTCTCACTGACCTGATCCACACCAAGTTCCCTCTACTAGCTCGACCGGTCACAGCCAGTTCTCACACCAGAGGTCCTGGGTTCGATTCCTGAGCTCCACAATTTTTTATGCATTTAAAATGTTGTGTGATAATTATTTGTGTTTAAATATGTTCAAACTTGTTTAAATCATAACAGTAATATTTTTTATAAGACAGTAATAATTTTTTAAAAATATCATCAAACAGTAATGCCGGTGGAGTGGGGGAGGTGCGGAAGTGCGGGGGTCGTGGCGGTTGAGTAGGAGAGGGTGTGCGGGGGTCGTGGGCGGTTGAGTAGGGAATCGTGTGTGGGGGTCGTGGCGGTTGAGTAGGGAATCGAGGTGCGGGGTCGTTGCGGCGGCCGTGGACCGGGGTGCTCGGCGGCGAGGGCGGATCTGGCGAGTGGGATAGCGATCGAGATGGAGGGATCGAGATCGAGTGTCCATGAAATTTAAAATATTCATGATAGTTCAAAAGTGCCCATGAAATACAATCGAGAAATGAAGGCTACGATTTAAATACAATCGATCTTAGCTAGCTATCTGTTCACAATCTTCTTGCCCTTCTTTTTCGCAAATGGAGTTCTTACGTGGAGCAGACGTCCTTTAGGTAGGGTGGTCCTGCTTCTTCTTGTGGTGTATCTGCTACTTCATCATCGTCGTCATGTTCGATCCTCGGTCGCCGTGCTTGTCGAAGTCTTGCTCATTGGCTACTCCATCCATTCCGATGATCTTCCTTTTGCCTCTCCTCCGACAACACGACCGGGCTTTGGCGGGTCGGTAATGAAGAAGCATTGGTCCACTTGGGAAGCCAGTACCCATGGCTCATTTTTCATGGTGTGTTTGCGCCCATGATCTTGGATTTGGATTCGGGTATAACCATGGTGGTGAAATATCGGTCTTCTTTTAGGGCGCTCTTGGCCCATCGACACGGAACATCGGCACCTTCTCTCGCGTAGCTCAGCTCCCAGATCTCCTCGATCCTTCCGTAGTATCTGTCCTTGTCCTTACGGTGTAGGATTCCATCGTTACCGGAGTTCGATAACCATCACTCTTCATGTCCTTGTCCTCGGTGTAGAATGTGTAGCCGTTGATATCGTGCGCCTCATAGGTCATCGAGGTTGTGCTCGGCGCCGTGACAAGGTGAATATGAGTTGTTCTTCCGCGGAAGAATCTTCATGTAAAGGGTGCACGACGAAGCTTACGCTTGAACCAACGCGTGAAACATGCGTTGTGCTCTTTGAGTATATCTCCGTCATCCTCTGTTGGCCTCGGTCATTGTCGTCTTCTCAATAAAGGTTTTGTGCTCTACCACCCAAGGATCGACCACGTCTATGTGTTGTAGTGTGACTAGGTTTTCTCTTTCAAAGTCGGCGAGTCGACCCTCGAAGTCGACATGCATTTGGGCGACCCTCACGGTGACCCCATCCAGCGAGCCCGCCGAGGTGCTGTTGACGGCGCAGACCAGCGGGGTTCTCGATGCCTAGATAATTCGTGCGATGGGAGATGCACTCTTGATCGAAAAGCCCTGGCTATACTTCCCTCTGGGCGTGACATGTTCGAGCGTATCCTTTGATGACACCATTCATCCTTTCGAGCGGCATCATCTTTGTGCAGGAGCGTCGGCCCGAGTTGGATGATATCCTCCACAATATGGACCAGCAGATGCACCATAGCGTCGAAGAATGCGGGCGGAAGTACATCTCAAGCTCGCATAGTATCACCACGATCTCTTCCTGTAGCCTTCGAGTTGCCTCCGCCAATCGACTTCCGAGATGGCGTCGAAAAAGTTGCATAGGCCAAATAGCGTTTCACGGACGTGCGCGTCCATGATCCCACCGATTGCAACCGGAAGTATCTGCGTCATCGACCGCGTGATGGTCGTGAGACTTCATCCCGCTGAACTTCTACTTGGCGGGTCTAGGTATCGCTTATCTTCCCAGCGTAACGAAGGAAGTTTTACTCCTAGGAGGCAGGTGAAAAATTGCTCGATCTCCTCGACTTAGAGTGAAGCACGCGGGAGGTAGTCATTTCCGGTCTTCTTGGCCTTTTGCCTTTGCGACGACTTTACGTGTCCCCTTCGCCTCATCATCATCATCATCATCATCATCATCATCATTAGCGTGAAGCTCCCGCCGATGCCCATTGATTTCAAGTCGCCCTTGCTTTGGCCCATCTTTGGTCCTCTCGGCATGTTGAGCAGGGTAACAAGCGACTCTCGCACACGTTATTCGTGATATGCATGACATCGGGGTTGTGAGGCACACGGTGGATCTTCGATCGCCAAGTCGAAAAGACCTCATTTTCCATACCTTCAGCAGCGGCTCTGGCGCCTTCGCTTCTTTCCGGCTCTGGCGCCTTTTGCTTCTTTCGGCGGTGGGCGGTCTTTCCAATTTTTCAACAGCTTGTCTATTTCCTCGCCGCTCCTCGTACAGGCGTTTTGGGTTCGGTTTCACCATCGAACAGATCCTTGCGTTTCCTCCACGGGTCATCGTCGCGAAGCCACCTTGATGTCCCATGAACACGGTTTTCAAGACCCGGATCTCTATCTAGTCTGGCGTCGTTGTGTCATCCATGCACCTTACGCATCCGAAATTCCGTGGACTACTTGCCCCGCGAGATATCCGTAATCGAGATAGTCGTGCACCGTCGTGGCGGTCTGCGGCTCTCGTGGGAAATATTCTTTCTGCGGCGTCCCACGTATTGGTGGCGTTTTCCACAGCGTGTCAAGCTCCTCTTCAGCAGCCCCAGATCTGATTGATGTCGTTCCTGGTTGTTTCGGCCCTTCAATTAGCATACTCATGTGAATGTACTTCCTCTTCATGCACAACCGGGGGAAGGTTGTACATCCACACAAACACAGGCCAGGTGCTATGTGTGCTTCTCACGCTGCCAAGCGGATTGACTCCATCGGTGCTCGCGCCCGAGACGATGTTCCTTGGATCGTTCCCAAATTCCGAGTCTTGAAGTTCAACGCTTGCCACCGCTCGCATCCTTAGGGTGACTCAAGATCTTGTCTTTTTATCTATCTCCGGATCATTTGCGTCATCTTCTCGCTTCTTCTCCTCCCTATCCGGCGTGCCAACGCAGGAGCTTTGCTACCTTAGGGTCCGCGAAATACCGCTGCAGACGAGGAGATCGGAAAGTACCACACCACTTTTCGAGGAGCTTTCTTCCTCTTCTTGTATCGAGTGGCGCGCACCGGACATATGGTAGACTCCGCGTGCTCGTCCCGATAAATGATGCAATTGTTCATGCACACATGGTATTTCACGTGCGGTAAATCCAGAGGACACACGATTTTCTTCGCCTCCTCCAAACTGGTGGGCACTTGTTCCCCTTGGGAAGACGTTCGTGCGAGCGACATGTTCTCGTCGAAACATCGTCGGTCATTTTGTGTTTTACCTTCATCTCGAGCCATGGCGTTACTTTCGGGTATCCTCGGGCTGCATCCTTCATACAATGGAGTAACCGCGTCTAACTCAAGTTGATCCATCTTGGCTTTCTCTCGGCGGCAGCTCTTGCGTTATCCGTCCGCTTGAGAAGCAGCTCTTGAATATGAGGGTCCTGCACCCAACCCATCGATGGTCCAGCGTAAATGCGCTCCGCCGGCATCATCATCTTCATGATCATGCCCGTCGTCTGCTCCGGCATCTTCCTCATCATCATGTCCTGCATCTTCTACATGATGATCGTATACAACATCACCGTCGTGATCATCTCCGGGGATTCTTCGTCTTCTCGCCGCCCGAGCCGCGGTGGTTGTCTTGCTGCCCTTCCTCATTTCTTGCCCGCCCCCATGGGCGACTTCGTAGTCATCTTCACCACCTTGCCACCGATAGCCATCCATGAAACCACGCAAGAGCGGTGGTCCTGCACCTGCCGGAATCCGGTCCGCAATAAGGCTCTTGACTTGCATCTTCGACACGGACATCTTATCTCCATCTCGTTCTTTTGAAGCATCTCGGCCTTCGCGACCTCAAAAACCTATTCACGATGCCTTCGGTCATCGTGCGGACCATGGTCGCTGCATGGTAGAGCAAAACGATATTTTAGAACCGAGAAAAATTTGGCATGACTTTCCTAAAAATAGGACCAAAAGAATGCTTAATGCCAAAATTCTCGCCAACGGAAATGAATCAACATTCCGGCAAAATATTGGCAACTATCGCATTTCAAATACCGGTACACCTCCAAACACAAACACATATGCAACACCACAAGCATATGCAACACCACGAACATACATAGATCTAGCTAGGCCATAAAAAGTGCATGTGCACATTGTTGTAGGGAGAACAACATAAATATAGCTTCCCCCCTTACTTACCTATCAAAACAAGGTAATTTAACCACTTAATTTGAATGAATCTATGGTGGAAATGAGGTGAAAAAGAGGAGGCACCCGAGACAAGGAGGAGGTGGAGAGAATGAAGTGGGGAGAAAGTGAGTGTGGGTAGGAGAGGCTGTCTAAAATATCTTGTTGCTGCCCACTTACTAATGGCGCACCAAAGACTAAATCGTCATTAGTAATCCAGTTACTAATGGCGCACCTTCCGGCGGTGCGCCATTAGTAGTTTTGCAAAAAAAAATACTAATGGCGATCCACAATGCGCCATTACTAGTTTAAACTAGTAATGGCGCACGGTTGATCGATCGCCATTAGTAGTATTGCAAAAAAGAATAAAAATATAATAAAAAAACAACATTAGTGGGGCACTTTGTGCGGATGCGCCATTAGTATGTTTAGACAAGCACTAGTTCAAAAAAATTTGATACTCTTGGCGCACCTTGGGCCAGTCTTGCCATTAGTAGTTTCAACTCTAATGGTGTATCAGCAGGTGGTGCGCCATTAGTATATACTAATGACGCATCCATTGTCTGGTGCGCCATTGGTGTCAATCCCATCTATAGCCCTTTTTCTAGTAGTGATAAATCTACATCAACCATGTTTATGCTTAGGACGATGATCATATATTGGTCATTGCTTGTTTGGGCTTCTCGATGTGAACTTGGATGAAATTTCTTCGACTTCCTTGTTTGATTTTTCAAGCATTTGAAAAGAATACCATCAACAATCCTAGTTGTAAGCCCTCAAATATTTCTCCTACCTTACAGGAGGAAATACAGACGGTTGAAAATATTTTAGTGCTACTTGTTGGCCATTCTCTTATATAAACGTCAGGTACTAGATTTCCTACAAATCCCTTTCGCATGTACTTGTACTTGAAGATGAATCCTCGTTAGCCATACATGGACATGCATGACCAATTATGTACGGGGTCATGCATGAGCTGGTCGAGTCCAAGAAACAAAAAAAAAACAGAGAAGTTTGACTAATCAAAGTTATTGGAACTGAATCAACTGATCTATGATATATTTAGACCCAATCAAAGCACTTGTCATTACACTACTGATGCGTATACATATGTACAAAAGCGCGTTGGACAGACAGCTACAACTACTTGGATTCTACCAGTACTAGACATCGTATTTGTTCCTTATAAATAATTGTATTCGTTAGTATGGTGTGTACAAAAGCATCATTAATCTTTATATGTTTTCGACAGAACACTGCTGGTTAGTATGGTGCGTATAAAGATTAATGAGGCCGTTCATATCATTGCATGGTTAATCCGATATTGTAAATCCCAGTCCAAACCTAACAACGACCTAGACAAATCCCTGCGGTTGCAACCGATTAGATCGTGGAGATCTTCATCGCACACACGCCATACATCGTCACAGCTCACGTGAGCTTGCATTGCATTGGAAACGCACATCAACCTCTTAATTCCATGATCAGTTCCTTCAACTGCTAACCTACTGCTCTCCAGCCTCCACTCAATAGCAGCAACTCGTTGTCATGAACCCATAACGCCATTGACCTTGCTTGGTGTTTACACCTGACAGGCAATCTTGCTTTGCTTGGAGTTGAACTCGAGTTGAACTGATCAACACCACCAAGCACAAGCACAACTAAGCATATATAGGATGGTCAAATGAGCATAGGCTCATCCTGTCATTTATGGTTAGTTGCCCCATCATCCGTGGTTAGCTTCCGCCGTGTTTGTTTAGGCTGCAACTTCCGCAGAAAAACGCGGCTTGCGGCGGGTTGCTTCGCGAGGCAGCCTGCCGCGCCGCAGTGTGTACATTGCAATGTCTCTAAACAAATGACGATGTCAATTAATCAACTTGTGCCCCAATTAAGAGCAAGAACACTTTTGAGGTGGTGCTTGCCAATGAGCATCCACTGGTGGGCAATGTGTGTGAGGTCACGGTTTCATCACCACCCCCGCATCCATGTCATGCCATGCGTGTGACCAACAACTCCATCGGCTTATGCCTTGAGCACATACGCTTTCCAGATTCCCATGGCATCATCTTCCCCTTCCCTGACATTATTTATACCTATCCATCAGCACAAGAAAACAAGCAGGCTTCTGAATTAACCTCTTGTCATGGCTGATCTGTAAGCACTAACTCAGACTATGATACGTACCGGCCTGCCGGGGCGGCTGGTCGTCGCCGGCGGTGGACGAGACCGCGACGGCGGCCGGTAGCCTAGACGTCACCGCCGGCCAGATGAGATATCCTTGAAGGTCAAGTTGGCGACCTGTAGAAGCGTGTGTCTGTATATGTATGTGTGTATCCGTTCTGGTGGCTGGACCATGCTGGTGCTAACTGACAGGGATGTTGCCACCGGCCCTTGCTATTAACACAAGCAAACAGACAGCAAGACAGAAGCCACATCTTGTATTTATCAGTTGGGTATCTGGTCATGCTGCGTTGAGTTTGGTACTCATTGTTGCTGCTACATGTATAGCACTAGTACAAGGATGTGTATGTGCAATTGGTGGCCAAGGATCCTCTGTGCCCGTGCGTGTGTGGCCGTTGTGACAAGAGACATTAAATATCTGCTTGAAAAATTGGAGTGGATGCTAGATTTCCAATGAAATCTAGTACACACGATTCCGTAGGAAAAATTCCTGTAGAATTCAATCATATGAATCAAACGACCAATGTAGGAAAAAAATCCTAAGGATTCTAACCCTTTTCTATAGGATTTTTTGAGGATTGAAATCCTTAGAAATTTTCCCTACGTTTTATAAAAAATCTAACATTCATCCAACCTTTTCTTTTTACAATTTCTTTGTTTTTCTATAACATCAAATACTCCTTGCTAATCTTATAGGATTTGAGTGGGTATGCCACTCCAATCTATTCCCGCATTTTCAGAATCATGTGAATCAAAGAGGCCCTTAACGGTTTCCTCAAGCAGCTGGTCAAGTCGGGTAGCAGACACATCGCAGCCCATTATACAAACAGACAGGAGTACGAGCTAATTAGGCAAGCATGTGCATGCAGTTTGCATTATGTAACGGTGGTGGAAAAATTCTCCTCTCATGTGGAGTGGCAGTACTGGATTATGCAATGCAGCCCAATCATTGGGCAGCCAATCAACCTTCCCTTCTTCTACGTCTTCATGTTCATCTTGTGTTTCATTTCATGGAGGAGGAATCTCTGCAAAACACACACCCATACACACATGCAAGCATATATACTACTCCCTCCGTCCAGAAAAACTCGTCGAAGAAATGGATAAAAATGGATGTCTCTATAACTAAAATGCGTCTAGATACATTCATTCCTTCGACAAGTATTTCCGGATGGAGGGAGTAGGCAACAGCGTGCCTGCAAAAAAGCAAGGAAAAGAAGAGGTAAAGCCATGGCAACGCTGCCAACGGTGAAGAGAGTAGCCACCCTCTTTTTTCCCCACTTTTACTTTGCCCTCAGTGCCCAGTAAATTGCTCTTCTTTTCGTACGCCCTTTCAGGTGTTCGGACTGGGCGCCGCTCCTTTCCTGGCCCCCAATTTGACCTGACTGAGGGAGTGACTGACACCTGCATGCCTCAACCTCAAGCATCGGATGCGGCGGCTGTGGAAAAGCCAGGAAAGAAAGAAAGAAACCAATCAAGTCTTGATGCCTTTCTCGTCTGATGATGAGGCTGCAAGATACTACTACTCCTACTAGTAGCTGAAATCCAATCATGGTCAGTGAATGGGAGGCGCTGGTTAATCTACGGGGCACATTGCCATTGCGACTAAGTTGACAGATGCCGGTGGTGACTCAGAGAAGAATGATCGCTCGGGTACGGTATCCAAAGCGTGATGCCGATTTTCATGACCTAACTTGTTGGTTAATGAACTCTAGACGTTGATTTCGCTCGCATAATTAGTTATGAGGCTAAGCGAGATGGATGGGCCTCCAAATGGATCTTTAATCGTGTTGGTTGCAACATAGTGGTTGCAGGGTTTTTGGACTCCATCCATGGCACCACGCCACTACCCTTTCCATCTGCTGCATGGGACCATTTCCAACCTCCAATCGCCAACCTGTCCTCACCAGTAAACCACTAAAATCAGCAGTACAAAGATTTGCTCATGCGCTCCTTGTTCACCGCTAGCAAGCAAGCTGCCTACCCTAGCACCCCCCATTCCAGATCCCCGCGTCGCCCCCGCTCGGGCGACTCGGGGCTCCCCAACCCTAGCCGCCGCCGGGCCTAGCCCATTTTCCTCCCATCCTCCCGCCGCCGCTGGAGGACGCCGCCGGCTTCTTGGGCCGAGCCGGCGGCGGGCGGGGCTCTTCCTCCTCCGCGTCTCGGGGTGGCGGGGCCCCAACATGCGTGGAGGTGCGGCCGATCTAGAAGCGACGCGTTGGCCGGCGACGGCGGCGGCGGCCTCCCTCGGCCACGGGCGGCGCGGCGCGGCGGCGAGCCTAGATCGGCGGCGCGATGTGGTCTTCGGCGGCATGTCATCGGCTTTAGATCGGCGGCGGCGGCAAGGGCTCAGTGGATCGCTTGGCGACACCCATGGCAGATCTGTTCTGGCCGGTGTAGCCGATGGTGGTGGTCATCTTCTTCGTCGGCGGTGGCGGCCGGAAGCTTGGTGATCGGATCTCGGATCCATCATCTAGTCCCTGCTGCGAGTTGGGGACACATGGTTGCCAGTGAAAACCGAGCCGATGGCAGGTGATGGCGGCGTTCTACGCTGTTACCTTGATGAAGGCACCGTCGTGTAACTACGATCGACCCACTCGTCTTTCTCGGGAAAACCCTAGGATCCGTGTTCCGGATCGGACGATGGCGGCAACTGCGGTGTCGCTTCTCTCTTAGGAGCATCGTTTGTGGAGCGGTATTTGGAAGTCGAGGCGGGGAGGTGGAGCGGCCGTCTTGCACGGAGCTTGGTGGAGATGTCAAGTCATGCTCGACCGAGAGGTGCTACGCTTTGTCATGCACAGTCGGCGGTGCTAGGCACGACAGATCTTTCAAGGACTTCAAGTCGTGTCAATTTGGTGGTACTTGGCAACATGGCGCCGAGGTGTATCGATGGCGACGCGACGTGCTCAAATTGTTTGCGTCTGAGGAGGAGAGTGCGGTTAGGCGCCGTGGTGGCGTGGGCGATAGCTAGACCGAGCAAGGTTGATGCATCGATCAGTTCTAAAGATGAAGCGGTGGCGGTTGGCGGCGACGGCCTCGAGAGCACGCCGGACCAATGTGTGCCCCAGACCGCAAGTGGCTAGGTTGGGGTCTCGGTCTTAGATGTTAGGCTTGGCTGCGATGTCTGCTTTGGTATTAGACCGAAGCTATCTGCGCCTTCATCAAATGGATAGGTGTAGCGACATTTGTTGCTAGACAATGACTTTAGTTCTTGTTGTATAATTTTGCAAGGTCTTGTGAGAATAATTAATAAAATGGCAGTATGCATCGCCCAGATGCAGAGGCCGGGGTTCATCCTCCTTTTCTAAAAAAAAAGCAAGCTGCCTACGATTTTGGCAGATTTTAGAACTAAGCTAGGTTTCAAAAAAAATCTCAGAAGAAGTGAAAGTGTTGTTGTGTGGCCAAGAGGGCTGGGGGGTCTGTGGGGCTAGAGATTCTTCATCGTCAATGGTCTTCATACAGATACACTATTCCTGTACGTGGCTGCATCTCCCCGTAATCGAAAACAACCAACGTTTTCTACTGTTTCAGAAGCAGACCGGTTCATTCAGGCTTCGGATCATAGCGAAAGGCTGGCCCAGTGCAACGCATCAGCGTTAGCAACAGGATCCCGCACAGTTTCGTGACCTCCCCACTTCTTGGCAGCATCAGCGTTAGCGATGGCTCCAAATCTCGGGCTGATTCCGAGCCAGAAGAAGGAAAGCAAAGCCAACGACGACGCGTCGGTTTGCCTCCGTGACAGGGCCTACTCTGCTGACTAGGGCAGGCCTTGACGGGTTGTCGCGAATCGACGAGGGCGAGGAAGCAGGCTAAAGAACAGCCCAGAGTTTTGGACCCGCATCGCATGCATCGGCAACTTGGCATGGGAGCGTCGCAGGACAATGCAGGAATGGGATGATGAAGATTCATCGATTCATTCGGTGTGGGTTTTGGTGCTTACCTGGGTGGCGCCAAGCACGAGCCCATGGCGGTCCAGAGCATCTTCAGGCCCTGCCCTGCAACTGCAAGCAAGCACCTCTCAAGTAGTCAAGTTCATATGATGCAACTGCTTCTGGCAGCTCTTCCTTCACTGAATCCTCACAATCAAGGGCCTTCATCAGTGCCTGGTCATCTCATTGGTACTTGATAGACGGTCTAGGAAAAAAGCTGTGACGGCGATGCGATGCGATGCTCATGACCCGAATCGCTTCTTGATTTAGCGAAAAGGGACACGACCGGCGAGTCATTTAAAAGTTACGCTGGATCAATCAGCGCCATATCAGGACTGATGCTAGTGTTGTTGTACTGTTCTCTCCTATGGAGTGGAGATATGCGGACTGCAACATGTTCAGGCCCAGCCCCGCAGATCATGCAGGCGGTAACGTTGGCTTTTCCTGATAGGAGGCTCCACATCCTGTTCTTGTCTGATGGAATTGTCACCCAAGCATTCCATCTGAGGCGTCATTTGAGGGTGATGTCGAATATGACGCCTTCGAGATCTGTGATGGTTGTTCTTGTCCCGTCCACTTCTTCGACGAGCATTCCACGTTTTTCAGCTTCCTTCAGTACCAGTGCATCCATGCTGGTCATATCGAGAAGACAAGCATCTTAGTTAAAAGAATATACACATCATCATATAAAAGAATATGCATTAATACTGGAATTGGCGTAAAATAATAGGACAAAAAAAGAAAGTTAGTTGGAGAACATAATGAGACAGAAAATTTTGAAGCAGACATAAGTGGCCTATTAAAGTGTCACGGTTGCTCTAAGATCTCACTCGTACCAGTTATGACGACCTTGCAAAAATCTTTACACAAGTACGAAGGACAAAGCTGGGATAACTGGGCATAATATCTCACAAAAAAAAATAGACCATTTGTTGTTAACAGTCGCTCTTGTATTGCAAGCTTTAGTAACAGGACACTCTGACCATACCAAGTTCAGTACATATCAGTATGCTACCAATTGTAGCTGTCAGTAGATGATAATCTAAACTACTCCGAGCCAGCCTGTACATTCTATATGCTCAGGAACACATTTGGAGAATCATTTTTGCACAAGGAAAATGAACTAGCAGGTGCAGAGTATCTCGAACAGGCGACAAACTGATAAAGGAATGGGCAACATGGCACTTTGCTTGTCTGCAAACCGGCAGAGGTTCTGTAGCTCTACATAAATACATTTACAGTTTTCAGCAAATCTCTTATCTTTATGTACGAGTGCATCACATCGTGTGCATTTTAGACTTAAGGATCAGCGCTCATTAGCATATCAATGTTTTGGTTTTCTGGAGCCATTGCAAGTACTTCCTATGACCTTCTAATCTGACTAATAATATATCTTTAGGCAGTTTTATCCACGAGTGCCTCATCTACCTTTTAAGCAAAGATATTTAAAATGGCATATCATACACTCATATGGATGAACCCAAAATATACAGATTAGTCAATGCAGCATAATGATCCAAGAACCAGGCGAGTAGTTACTCTTAACGGATAAAGCAAGGAGAACTAAAATGTGAATATAATGTAATAATCAACTATAATGTCAGCAATTCCTTAGTGCAATTGGCCATCATGATGGGCGCATTTATGTGCACCTTTTTTCTAGAAAGTATTCAGAATTCTACTTATATATGTCTTGGACGAGAAGATAATGAGTTGAACAAAATACATAGATAATGAGTCGAAAAAGTACATACACTTTGGTTCGTGATACATAAGCCAGTATAAATCTACATTTATTGGCCTGCATACGAAGAAGCTTCTCTACAGTATCAAAGAGACATGGAATGCTAGCTTGCTGGAAGCTTTCTGCGAGTCAAGGTCCACGAAATGCAGCAACTGATATATGCATAAGGAATAGAGAAAAAAGGGATCAGAACTGAAAATAACCACAGGGGCATAGAAAAGTTAGAAGGATATAGATATCGGCTCCAAGAATGAGATCAAATCCATCAGGATGTTTTTCAATGATATTGCTTAGATGATCATGATTTCCCCATTCTAGCTTCTCAGCAGTCAACACTACAACAAAAGTATCAGTTCAGATCCAATTTATGTATAGTTTTATTTCAACTAATATCAGAGCAATGAAACATAGTAATAAGCAGGAAATTACAAAGTGGTAACCTGCATCCGCATTGCCAGAACATGACTGCATCTCTATATTTTTCTTTATAATCTGTGAAATAGATGTAAGGCTTATGTCCAAGGAAAGATCCAAGTGTGGCATGTGCAAAGGCATGCATCATTCACGATCAATGAAGTCAATTTCTAGTTCTAGCATTTGAAGATATAGCACTACATTGGATGATTGTTGCCGGACAGACTGAAAGATTTCATGCTGTGCAATGCCTGCATCATTTATGATCAATGAATTTGATTTCTAGGTCTAGCATTTGAAGATATAGCAGTACACTGGATGATTGCTGATACATAGACTGAAGAATGTTGATGTCTATAAACCCAATGTATATCACATACACAAATTGCTATAACAAGTAATTCAATATCTTAAAATCATGTGGAAGTCTCAAGATCATTCTATAAAATGTCAAACTGGAAGATTCTGAAGGTTTAAATCTTGCCTCTAGAACTTCATCATTGTGATCAGTCAATAGCACCTCTTTGCAGAAACGGCTGCACAATATGCCGGTAATGCCTAGCAAGTCACAACAGTGTCAGTTACTCAGTGTTTGTAAGATAACAATTTGAAGTGAATGCGGTAGAGAATTCTCTCACCGATCCCAGATCCCAACTCAATTAATGAACGCCCCTTCACAGTCTCAGGGTGTTCAGATAGGTACGTGTTCATTAGAACAGCACCTGGCCATACTAACTGTCCAGTAAGATCATAATCAGCTGCACCAAACAACGAAATGTTTGTTAGTGGTGGCGGCATGTTAAGCAGATAACAAATATCTGGCACTCTGTAATATGGGGTGGCATCATGCCTGCACCTAAATCCAGCCAGGCAAGCTAGTGTGCTAACCACGAGACTTAAATAAGATCATCCACATATCTCACTGCACGGATGCAACAGAACTTGAGTGTAGCATGGTCAGCTCTATTTTTTTTTTCAACTGATGGACACTGGATAGCACTGTGACCACTTAAATGAGAATTCCTTTGTTAAGAATATTTGCGTACATGCCTCTGGCTGTAGAAGTAGACACGATGGACAGAATGAAGCAAGGGTAAGAGTCGCCTCGCCTAGTGACAGCAAATATGAATGTGACCCTTCATTAGTTTGATCATGTGATACGTGGGCCTTTTGACGTCCTCATGCACTAGAATGGAACTGTCTCAGTGGAAGGATCCCCAAACAAGACAAGGTAAAAGTGGCCCCAAAGCCACATGGTTGTGTAATGAACACCCGTTTTTGCTACATATGAAGACAACAAGAAGACAATGCCCAAATCACATGTCACTGACATATTTTCATGTTGGAAACATTTTACCTAAGCTGTAACTGCGCAACCAGAAACAAGCTAATTACAATTGATACGGCTGTTATTACGGTATTATACTTGTGATCAAAACCTCATCAAATAAACAAGTAGAACAAACTGGCAGTGCCTCAAGCATACGTGCAGTAACTCATTGATCAAAATGGAACAACATGTAATAGAACATGACACTGAGCATTATTTAGGGCTACTACGTGAGCGGTGCTGGATTGAACGACTTGTAATTGTCGACACAAAAACATTGGTAACTAACTTGAGCAGCAGAACCAACCATCCCCTCTTCTGATCTAAACTAAGGAACCTCCACGCTTGTCCCTGCTCCTAGAAGATTTTACACAGAAGGAGCTAGTATAGACCCCTGCTGCCAACTCACTATCCCAACAGGCTTATCGAACTGCCCCGCTTAGCTAGCAAAGAGCAATGGCAACATTGGCAAGGAAGAAGCTAAGGGCAGGGGCACTAACTGCAGGCGGAGCTGAGGCAGAGGAGCTGGAGCTCCTGGGAGCCGTAGGTGAAGGTCTTCATCTCGTAGCTGCCCAAATCCAGCAACGAAATTAGCACAAAAGCTTTCGATTCAGCTCACCGGGAGGGTGAAAAGCAAACCTACTTGCGATTCATGAAGAAGGAAGGATCCAGGCAGACGAAGTCGTCGTCCTCTTCCTCCTCCCGCTCCCTCGTGCCGCCGGCGCCCGCCATCTCTCAGCTCCTTCCTCCAACTCGCCGCCGGCGGCCGCAACTGCAGGTTGGAAATTGGAAAGGGAATGGAGTTCGCGGCGGCGCTGCCTCGCGCACGTTGGACCCTCGTCGGTTTATGGGCTCAAGCCTACGATAATGGGCCTTAACTGGGCCGGAGATAGGTGCCGCGCGGCTGGGCCTGGCCCACGGGCGGGAATATTCTAGGGCTGGCAGGGGCAGGACGGTCATTCCACCGCGCCCGCAACCGCGCCTCCCCTCATAAAACCCTAAACCCCACCATCCCCGGGAGGCGAAAAGCGAAGAGTGTGGAAGCGTCGCGTTCTCTTGCTTGTTTCCCAAGAAGAAGAAGGAGAAGAGCGGCGTCTGATCTCGTCGGCGGCGGCGATGGCGGCGATTCGGCGTCTGATCCCGTCCTTCAACCGGGTGCTGGTAGAGAAGGTGGTGCAGCCCAAGAAGAGCGCCGGCGGCATCCTCCTCCCGGAGACCTCCAAGCAGGTACGGCGCGCCCTTCTCGCCTCCCCTTTGTTGGTGCTGCTGCTTGTGGATGTTGCTTCCTGCTCCTGTTCGTGGATCCCGTGCGGGGGCTGCTTAGATCTTGGCCGGGCGATGGTCGTTTAGGTTGCAAATTGTTTTTATTTTGTTATTCGTTCAGTTGGGGGTTCAGATTTGCTTGATGTTGGTAGAGTCTAAACTAGAAAGGTCTAATTTAAGCAATTGGGATTCAATTAGTCAAGTTGACATCTGCGCTGCTTCCACAAGGAGTCGATTTTTACCAATGTTGTACTTTTGGCGTGCTACTAGACTGCTCGGTGTAGTTGTACAATAGTTCTGCCCCATAGTGCTATTAGTTATGCACTTTAATGATCCCACATTATGTCATTACCTTTGAGAACAGGGTTCATCAATAGTTCATACGGACTAGTTGTGAACAGGAGGGGTGTCTGTTCCTGTGGAGATTGCCTGTGATTCTAATGTCGTTACTTGTTTGGTAGAGAGATTCGTAATTGCGTAGTTTGCAAATTGTCTTATTGTGGAATTCGTTCAGATGGGTGTGTGGCTAGACTTGCTGATTCAGATTCGCATTGTGTATTGCGGGTTGTTAGCTATTATCTGGTTTAAGCAACTGTAGTTTAATTGGTGAAGATGTCGTCAGTTCTGCTTCCACAGAATTTATGTTTACCACCAATGTTGCATTTTCACATTTGTCATGCTACTAGATTTGCTAGTTTTGCTGTAGTTCTGTCTCGTAGTCCACTTAAACTGGTCAGTTCATGTCAAATTACTCCTATTAGTAGTGGAGTTCACTGACCGGTTCATGACTGATCAGTCCTATTATTTGTGCACATTATTGTGTGCTTCTTGATTGATTACTCTTATTAGTAGTGCACTCAACTGATTCCGCATTATCTTTGAGAAAAGGTTCCATCGTTAGTTCAGGGTTGTCTTTGATAATTTGACTGTTGAATCATTTCATGACTTGAGAATGTTCTTGTGAATCCAGCTCAACTCTGGTAAGGTGATAGCTGTTGGCCCTGGCAGCCGTGACAAGGAAGGGAAGCTGATCCCTGTTGCTCTCAAGGAAGGCGACCATGTGCTCCTGCCTGAGTATGGTGGTCTTGAAGTCAAACTTGCTCCTGAGAAAGAGTATGTTACTCATTTCACCATCATATTACTTCTGTTGGTGTTGTTGTGATGTTTTTCTTGATGCCTCTGACACAAAACAATGTGCAACATCCTAATTTTGAAGTACAATGCACATTCCTGTCACTTGTAGAAACAATTGTTTTCATACCTTTTCATTATTTGATTATTCCATCCATCAACTTAGGATAATGAATTCTGTTGTGACACAAGTTGTTAACATGTGAGCGATTTATGAACTGCGAATAGCAGTATATCACTAACTGTACCACCTGATATGCTTCATTCAAATACTGCCACAGCCACTAGGCAGTTGGCACTAAAATATTTCACACGGTCTTTGTTGCTACATCAAGCCATTTTTCCTCAACTTGGATAATTATATTCTGTAGTTGGATAGCAGATGTGTTACTTGGGAACTGCTAATATTTAACTGTGTGATTTGAAATGCCACTTTTCACATATTCTTTGTTGTTAGAGGTAACATTCTGTCAAAACTTTTGGTGATGACAAAACATGTTCTATTTTTACTCATCTGACATGGTGACAATGGTTTTTGAAACTTATTTACCATTTCTCCTACCTCCTATATTCTCAGTTTTATCTGCCTTTTTCTAATGCACCTGAAACTTTCCAGGTACCTCCTCTACAGAGACGATGACATTCTGGGCACCCTCCACGAGTGATTCAGATGGTGTGGATGTCATCAGCTGCTTTAATGCAGGAGGAGAGGATGTTTAGAGTTTCCATGTTATCGGATAAACCTTGAAATAGAACTCTTTTATGGTGTGATAGATTTTTACCTCGAACATCATGAACTTGATATGATTGTTGCCAGACTTTCTGTTGTGATGCAATTCAGTAAACTTGCAGCTGAAGTGCTGCCCTTAATTTTCGTCGAATTACTTATTTGGATTATTAATGGTGGATGGCATTGATGCATTGGTGCCCTGTTTTACTCAACGTAGACATGTGTATGTGCAATTCTATAGAATCTGATATTGTTGGATGTGTGAAACAGTTGGGATATCCCATATATAATTAAGGGTTATGATATAAAGAAGGGAGGGAAATTGCACATAAAAATGTGGTTCAAGCATAAAATGTATTGATACACAAAAATCATAGTTGAAACATAAAATTAGCATAGGGTTGCCTTCGCCTTCATTCTCCACAATCATGGTGTTCAAGATTACACATCATGTTATCAGTTGGCCAAGTGTAAGTTTTCACATTGTTGCATTTACACGAAACAAGAATACCCTTTCCACATGGTACCGTATTATTTGTGAAGAGAAACATTCTAAGATATAGTCTTCATAAATGCCGTCCATCGAGAATAGATGCTATTGGCAAGGTAGTATTTTATACTTGTGCCTGTTGATGGTGTAGTTGCACGTAGCATCCCCATCACAAAGTCTCTTGAATAAGGAGATTGCTAAAGCATATTGATAGAGCCAAGCGTGCCAAAGAAAACATGCAAATTCCCAAGTCTTTCAATGCCACTACTTTAGTATGACGATGATCTCTTTAGTGTGACATTAGGCCAACTCCACCGCGTGACCCCAAACGGATGTCCGGTTTCTGTCCGTTTGGGTAGGGATTTGGGGTCGTGTCCGGGCTGTCACGGGATCTCGGTGGCCGTCGCCCGTGGCGTGGCGCATCCATTTGCCCCAACCTGTCCTCAGGGCCAAAAATGCCCAAATTTGCATCAAAACTAGTTTTCAACCCAAATATTTGTCTGAAAATTAAAATAGTTTTACAACCCAATTGAAATTGTCTTTAATAAAATAGTTTTACAACCAAATTGAAATTGTCTTGATGAACATAAATTGGACCAATACATCTATTGGTTGCCAATGTGATCCTGAGCGTGCTCAACCAAGTCATTTTGAAGATTCAAATGAGTGTGCCAATCACGCATCTCACGGTGGAATTGGACAAACTGTTCAAATGTGGCGGGTCTTGGTGCGAGGGCTCAATATTTTCACCTTGATAATCAAATCCTTGGTCAAGATACTCTCATCACGCTCGTCCTCGATGATCATGTTGTGCATGATCACACAAGCGATCATACCTCCCAAAGCTTCCTTTCATCCCATGACGGTCAGGGGTTTGAGCGATACCCCACCGGATTGAAGCACACCAAAAGCACGTTCCACATCCTTTCTAGCACTCTCTTGCATTTGGGCAAATCTCTTTCTCTTCTCACCTTGGGGTTTCGAGATTGTCTTCACAAAAGTTGACCATCGAGGATATATACCATCGCTAGATAGTATCCCTTGTTGTCTTGGTGGCGTTGATCTCAAAGTTGACAGGTGGGGAGTGGCCTTCTGCAAGCCTTGCGAAGACTGGAGAGCGCTGCAGCACGTTGATATCATTGTAAGAACCTGCCATGCCAAAAAAAGAATGCCATATTCAAAGATCTTGCGATGCAACCGCTTCTAATATGACAAGGCACCCGTTAACATGCCCATTGTATCGCCCTGCCAAGCAAATGGACAGTTCTTCCACTCCCAATGCATACAATCTATGCTGCCAAGCATGCCCGAAAGCCTCTAGCTGCGTTGGTCGCCAACAATCTCTCTGTCGGTGGCGGTTGGCTGCCTCAAGTACTCTGGGCCAAACACCTCGACCACAGCCTGGCAAAACTTGTACATTGACATCAGACATGTTGTCTCACTCATACGCACATACTCGTCCACCAGATCGCCTGGAATACCATATGCAAGCATGCGGATGGCCGCGGTGCATTTCTGGTAAGAGGAGAATCCAAGCTTGCCAAGGGCATCCGTCTTGCACTCGAAGTATGGTTCATGAGCAACCACTCCCTCTCGGATACGATTGAACACATGCCTTGCCATACGAAAACGGCGACAAAATTTATCCTGCTTGAAGAGCGGGGTGTTGGCAAAGTAATCGGCATAGAGCAGGGCGTGGCCTCTCTCCCTGTTGCGGTTCAGGTTGGGAGCACGGCCAGGGAGTGACCCCCTGTACCGAGGAAGCTGCCGTTGAATATGGTCGTGAACGACCAGTGCAGCCACCACAAGATCTTCATCATCCGACGACGAATCGTCCGACGAACAAAGGAAGTGATGAAAGAAAAACTCGTCTCCACTGTCCATACCTTTGATGGCAAAATGTCGAACACCTTGCGGTCGTGGTGGCGAAGAGGCCGCAATGATCACCTCGACGCAGCAGGGGTGGTTTCCGGCCGGCTACTGGCCGCTCTGGAGCTCTCGTCGGAATCTGCCTCGGCCGCCGTGGTCCGTCGCCGGCAGTCGTGTCCCCTCCGCCACCGGCAAGGACGGCGACGGCCAAACCTCCCCCGATAGACGACCAAAACTACGGCGAAAGTGCGGGCGTGGTGGCGGCCATGTCGAGACGTGGTTTGGTATGGATGGCGGGGGGTGTGCGGTGAGGAGGCGGCCGGAGAATAGGGGCGGCGCCGGCGGCGGGGCGGGGAAAGAGGGTGAAGCGTTGGGGCGGAGGGATCGCTAGTGTCCCGACAGGCGGGCCACGGCGGGACAAGGGCGTCTTGTCATGACCGTCCATGTCGTCCGTTCACCCCAAACCGGCGCAAGTTTGGGCGAGGATGGGTCAGCGGACGGAATCCGGACATTTGTCCGTTTGAGGCCGCGCGCTGGGCCGCCTCTTTTGTCCCTTTTACCCCAAACGGACGGGGTCGGACAGGATAGGGTCACGCGGTGGAGTTGGCCTTAATACTATCCGTGTAAACCTTTCGATCAGTTCTTTCATTGTCAATGCATACAATCGACTTAGCAAAGCATACCGGGGAATCCACTTGATGCTCCTTGATACAAACACCTTCGTCACGATCCATGCAAATTCCGCAGACATGTTGTCTCTTCCATCCGGGTCTCAACATCGATGGTATTTGCGGCTTTATCATAAGCGAGCATTCTGAGAGCAATTGTGCAAAGGAGAGAAGGAAAGTTGTTCACAACAATCTTTCCTCAGCTTGAAGTAGTCATTAGCCTCCTCCATGACATTCACTACATGTAGGAACAAACTTCTGCTCATCCGGTAGCAACGCCGAAAAATCCTTCATGGTATGCTAGCACTAGTAGAAAACAGGGCTTTCGTCCAGGCCAGTTTAGCCCATTAGTCCGGTTCAATCGAACCGGGACCAATGGAAACTATTTGCCCGGTTCAGTGAGCCCAAGGGGCCGGCCGACCCACGTGGGCCATTGGTCCCGGTTCGTCCGGACCTTTTGGTCCCGGTTGGTGGGACGAACCGGGACCAATGGTCCTGGCTCTGGCCCACCACTATTGGTCCCGGTTGGTGGCATGAACCGGGACCAAAGGCTTCCTTTAGTCCCGGCTCATGCCACCAACCGGGCTAATGGTGCTGCCTATATATAGCCCCTCACAAAGAGCAGAGCACACTTTGCTTTTTTTCGGCCGAGGGGAGAGGGCTTGTGGTGCTCTAGCTCACCTCCTATGCACACAAGGTGTTCGATGGAATGCCCGAGCCACACTACTTAAGGTTTCTCCTCTCCAAGCTCGACCGCCAAGCTCCATTTTCCTCAATATTTATCTAGGTCTAGCGGTCCGTCACGCCTGTCCCGTCTTCATCGCCGTCGATCACCCGCGCCGATCTCATCGCCGGCACCACCGTGGTGAGCCTCTTGTTCTTATCTTCTTTACGAAAGGAAAAATATTATTACTTGTTTGTTTAGATAGATACTTGTATTATTTTCTTACTTTTATTATTGCATCTTATATAGTGCGATGGTTTTGGTATCCGCCCGTCGGCCCTCGTCCCGCTCTATGATTCGGATGTGGTATATATTATCTTTTCATAACTATTGGTTCATTTATTGTTTATGGAAATTATGCTGACCAACGTGACATAGATTTTATTTATCTAGGAGGTTGTTGAACCGGAAATTCCAACCGACCCTATTGTCGAGAGGTTAAATTTAGTTGAAGAAGAAAACAATTTCTTGAAGGAAAAATAAAAAACTTGAGGAGGAGAAGATGATATTGGAGTTGCATGTTGCGGATGTCGCCGATGATCACAGGATCAAGATGGATGCAATGCGCTTGAAGATGAGAAAGATTAGAAAATATGCCATTCATACCGAGGCTTGGTATCATTATGCCGTTGGATCGGTTGTTACCTTGGTTGCGATTATGATCGTATTTGTTTTCGCATTGAAATGTTTTACATAGTTTCAATGTATGGTTTAATTAATTTAGATGCTCTGCAGAGCTTTATGTTGTTAAATGAGAACTATGTATGTACTTTGGTTTTATGTGATGATGAACTTCTATTAATTTGGTCACTTAATTATCTATTCATGATGTTCGTAATGATTTTTGACACATTAATTATATATAATGCACGCAGATGAACCGGCAATGGATGTACGGTGATGCAGACACACCTCCGAGTACATTAAGGGCGTGCATGATTTTCTCGAAGTGGCTGAGGCAAACAAGCAGAATGGTTTTATGTGTTGTCCATGCCCTATATGTGGGAATCTGAAGTCTTACTCGACCGGAAAATCCTTCACACCCACCTTTTTACAAGGGTTTCATGCCACACTATAATGTTTGGACGAGGCACGGAGAAATAGGGGTTATGATGGAAGGCGGCGAGGAAGAAGAGTACGATGACAACTATGTGCCCCCTGAATACGGTGATGCTCTCGAACATCAAGATGCACTGACGATGTGCACGATGGTGCTGGAACAAGCGAAGCTGCTGAAGATCAAGAGGAACCGACGATGTGCCCGATGATGATGATCTCCGCGGGTCATTGTCGATGCAAGGACACAATGCGAAAGTCAAAAGGAGAAGCTGAAATTGATCGCATGTTAGAGGATCACAAAAAGGGTTGTACCCCAATTGCGAAGATGGCAACACAAAGCTCGGTGCCGTACTCGAATTGCTGCGATGGAAGGCAGAGAATGCTTGTGCTCGATAAAGGATTTGAGAAGCTACTGAAAATAATGAAGAAGAAGCTTCCAAAGGATAACGAATTGCCCGACAAGACATACGCAGCAAAGAAGGTCGTATGCCCTCTAGGATTGGAGGTGGAGAAGATACATGCATGCCCTAATGACTGCATCCTCTACCGTGGTGCCTACAAGGATCTGAACGCATGCCCGGTATGCGGTGCATTGCGTATAAGATCGACGAGATGACCTCGGTGATGTTGACGGCGAGCCTCCGGAAGAGGGTTTCTGCGAAGGTGATGTGGTATGCTCCTATAATACCACGGTTGAAACGTCTGTTCGAAGCGGAGAGCATGCCAAGTTGCTGCGATGGCACAGTGAGGACCGTAAGAAAGACGGGAAGTTGAGAGCACCACGACGGGTCGCATGGAGAAAAATCGAGAGAAAGTATCTTGGGATGAGTTTGCAAAGGACCCAAGGAACGATGTTTTGCTTTAAGCGCGGATGGCATTAATCCTTTCGGGAGCGAGCAGCAATCACAGCACCTGGCCCGTGACTCTATGTATGTATAACCTTCCTCCTTGGATGTGCATGAAGCGGAAGTTCATTATGATGCCGTTCTCATCCAAGGCCCTAAGCAACCCGCAATGACATTGATGTGTACCTAAGGCCATTAGTTGAAGAACTTTTACAGCTGTGGAATGGAAACGGTGTACGTCGTGGGATGAGCACAAAAGGAGGAATTTGACCTAAAGGCGTTGCTGTTCGTGACCATCAAAGATTGGCCCGTTCTCGGTAACCTTCGGAGACGGACAAACAAGGGATACCACGCATGCACGCACTGTTTACTTGACACCGATAGTATATACCGGAAGCTGCGGGAAGAATGTGTACCTAGGCCATCGTCGATTTCTTCCGACCAACCATCAATGTCGAAAGAAAGGCAAGCATTTCAAAGCGAGGCAGATCACGGAAGAAGCCCGCCATGCGTATCGGTGATCACGTATTTGCTATGGTCAATGATTTACACGTAATCTTTGGAAAGGGTCCCGCAGACTAGCTGTTCGAATGGCGCCGAGAATCACGCACCCATGTGGAAGAATAAATCTATATTTTGGGACCTACCCTCTGGAAAGACCTAGAGGTCCGCTCTTGATCGGCGTGATGCACGTGACGAAGAACCTTTGCGTGAACCTGCTAGGCTTCTTGGGCGTGTATGGGAAGACAAAAGATACACCGAGGCATGAGAGGACCTGCAACGCTTGCACGAAAAAGAGGGCATGCCTCCAAAGCAATATGAAGGTCCCGCCAGCTACGCTCTTATGAAAGAAGAGAAAGAAATATTCTTTCAATGCCTGCTCGATATGAAGGTCCCGACGGCTTCTCGTCGAATATAAAGGGAATAATAAATATGCGGAGAAAAGTTCCGAACCTAAAGTCTCATGACTGCCACGTGATTATGACGCAATCGCTTCCGGTTGCATTGAGGGGCTTCTACCGAAAACGTCCGATTAGCCATTGTGAAGCTATGTGCATTCCTCAATGCAATATCTCGAAAGGTGATCGATCCAGAAATCATACCAACGCTAAGGAGTGATGTGGCGCAATGTCTTGTCGGTTTGAGCTGGTGTTCCCACCATCCTTCTTCAATATCATGATGCACGTCCTAGTTCATCTAGTCGACGAGATTGTCATTCGGGGCCCGTATTTCTACACAATATGTACCCCTTTGAGAGGTTCATGGGAGTCCTAAAGAAATATGTTCAGAATAACGCTAGGCGAAGGAAGCATCTCCATGGGCCATCAAACGAGAGGATGTCATCGGGTTTTGTGTTGACTTCATTCCTGGCCTTAAGAAGATAGGTCTCCCTAAATCGCGGTATGAGGGGAGACTGACCGAAAAACACGCTTGGAAGAGACTCAATAATATGCAGGACGGATATTCTTGGTCTCAAGCACACTACACAGCTTCTCTGAACTCTACCTTGGTGACCCGTATGTCGATGAACACAAGAACAATCTGCGATCCAAACACCGGAGCGGTCGACGATGGATTACGTGTGAACACATCGGGACTTTCAGCGTTGGTTGGAAACACGTCTCGGAGGTGAGCACTGTTTGTGATGAGCTGTACTTGTTGTCCGGGGACCATCTTCGATTGTAATGATTTGGAAAGGATCGAGATAAATGGGAATACATTTTACACGATTGACCAAGATGAAAAGAGCACCAACCAAAACAGCGGTGTCCGCTTTGATGCAGCAACCGACAAGGAAATGACACATATTATGGTTACATAGTAGACATATGGGAACTTGACTACGGAGTAGATTTTAAGGTCCCTTTGTTTAAGTGCAAGTGGGTCAATCTGTCGAGGCGGGTGCAGGTAGACCCACGATGCGGAATGACAACAGTGGATCTAAAAATCTTGGGTACATCGACGAACCGTTCGTCCTAGCCAATGATGTGGCACAGGTTATCTATGTGAAGGACGTGTCTACGGACCGAGGAAAAGAAAAGATAAGGAAGCGAATACATCATACAATGAGCCAAAGCGCCACATAGTTCTTTCGGGAAAAGGGACATCCACAGGAATGGAGGGCAAGATGGACATGTCTCAAGAGTATGAAAAGTTTCATGAAATTCCCCCTTCAAAGTCAAGGCTGACCCAAGCATCCCGATAAGCGATGAAGATTATCCATGGTTCTGACGCAATAAGCAAACGATACAAGCGAAGAAAAAGTGAAGACTTTCTCCATAACTATTATGATGATACCATGCCAACTTTGTAATGCATTTAGTATGATACCATTATCCGTTTTGTACATGCACATGCTATGCCAACTTTTTCAGAGTTCATTTGAAAACTATGAATTTGAAAACCTCGCCAACCGAAGGGCGCTCACACCGTTTATAAGCCCGTCCCTCTACACACCGTTTTGTTGTAAGCGAAACAAAATAAAATAAATAAAGCAACAAAGAAAACAAAAAAGTGTTTTCAAATTTGAAAACTAATGGCACTAACAGAAAGTTTATAATTTTCTAAAACTAAAAGCAAAAAGAATTAAAAATAAAGAAAAAACAACAAAAAATAAATAATGCAGAAAACAGAAAAAAAACTGAAAAAAATAAAAATAGCAACAATAAGTATTTTGTTGTAAGTAGAAACAAAATAAAATAAATAAAGCAACAAAGAAAACAAAAAAAGAGTTTTCAAATTTGAAAACTAATGACACTAACAGAAAGTTTATAATTTTTCTAAAACTAAAAGCAAAAAGAATTAAAAATAAAGCAAAAACAACAAAAACTAAATAATGCGAAAATAGAACAAAAAACTGAAAAAAAATAAAAATAGCAACAATAAGTATTTTGTTGTAAGTAGAAACAAAATAAAATAAATAAAGCAACAAAGAAAACAAAAAAAGTTTTCAAATTTGAAAACTAATGGCACTAACAGAAAGTTTATAATTTTCTAAAACTAAAAGCAAAAAGAATTAAAAATAAAGCAAAAACAATAAAAATAAATAATAATGCAGAAAACAAAACAAAAAACTGGAAAAAATAGTGCAGCCATCGGGCCCCCACGGCTGAATCGACTAGAAACCCTACATGGGCCAGATTCAGGCCCGCAGGAGGCCAAGTAGGCCCACAGGCACATAGCTAGTGATAGATTAGGCCCGAAAGCCTGCAGTTGAGAGGAGCTCGAGAGGGTGGGCGCAGCAGCGCTTATAAACCACTCTCGAGCTCTCTCAACTAGCGAGGTGGGACTAAACTTTTGGGCGCGGGGCAGCACAAGGCCTTTGGTCCCGGTTGGTGGCACCAACCGGGACTAAAGGGCATTAGTCCCGGTTGGTGCCACGAACCGGGACTAATGCACCCCTTTAGTCCCGGTTGGTGGCACCAACCGGGACTAAAGGGGGGCATTAGTCCCGGTTGGTGCAACGAACCGGGACTAATGCCCTTGCTATATAAGAAAACACTTGGGAAATTTTAGATTTCCCTCGCCAGTTTCCCCCCGACGACGCCGAGCACATCGACGCCGCCAGGCTGCCCTGACGCCGCCCGTCGCCCCCGCCGTCGCCGTCGCCTCGCCCGTGCCCGTCGTCGCCGTCGCCGCGCCCCTGCCGCCTGCCGCCCTGCCCGACAGACTCCGCCTCGACCACCGTCGTCGCCGCGCCGCGCCCCTGCCTTGCGCCGCCCGCCCGCCCTCGCCGTCATCGCGCCTCTTTGACCCGCCATCCTCGCCAGAGCTTGGTCCGGCCATTGGCGCCTCCTTTTCATATTTTTTCATATATATATATGCTTGTTTTATATATTTTTTGTATGAATGTATGTATTTTTCAATTGTAATATGCATGGTGTTTTCAATTGTTCTCGATTTAGTACATTAATTTTAGGTTAGTTTCATTTTTAGAAAAGTTTTATATATTTAGGAAGAAGGAAGAGAAGGAAGAAGGAAGAAGAAGAAAAGTTTTATATATGCAAAAGTTACATTTTTAGAAAGGTTTTATATATCTAGCTAGAAAGAAGGAAGAAGAAGAAAAGAAGGAGAGGAAAAGGAAAATAAGAAGAGGAAGAAAGGAGAAGAAGAGGAGAGGAAGAAGAGGAGAAATAAATAAGAAGAGGAAAAAAAGAAAAAGAGGAGAAGAAGAAAGGAATAGAGAGAAGAAGAAAAATAGAAAATATTCTATTTTTTTCTTCTTCTTTCCTTTCTTCTCTTCTTTTTTTTTCTTCTTTTTTCTTCGATCTTCTCCTCTCATCGCCGATATACCCCTCCCGATAACTTCAACACGAGGGGGTCCATATACCCCCTCCCGATAACTTCAATACGTGGGGGGTCGATATACCCCCTCCCCGATAACATTAATTTCTCCCGTGTATGTATCTCGTCGTTGTCGATATTACCCCCTTGAAGCGTTGTCGATATTATCCCGGGTCGAGGGTTCTAGGGTCGAGGGATCGAGGGTTCCAGGGTCGTCTAGGGGTCGAGGGTTCCAGGGTCGTCGAGGGTTCAAGGGGTCGAGGATCGCCGAGGGGTCGAGAGGGTTCCTAGTGTCAAAGTATTGAAGAAATCCATGGCTTCATCATTAGCCGGAAGTAACCATGGCATGATGGTACGAAGTCCTCAAAGTTATTACGGAATGGAGTCGGATAGGATAATTTGCCTTTTTGTACGAATCTCAGCAAAGGCCTTTCAAATAACGATATTCGGAAGGTTCTTGCTGAACTTTGTACCAAAAAGCGAATTATCCTATCTGGGACTCCGTTCCAAAATAACTTTGGAGAGCTTCGTACCATCATGCACCTGTTACTTACTAATGATGAAGACATGGTTTTGTTGAATCCTTTGACACTAGGCAACCTCCCGACCCCTCGGCGATCCTCGACCCCTTGACCCTCGACCGCTCGGCGATCCACGACCCTCTACCCTACCGCGGGCGTCGATGCCCACGTCACTTGTGGGACATAGATGTAGTGTTCAACGCCGACCCCCTCCCGATAGCTTCAACACGTGGGAGGGGGTCGATATTACCCCCTCCTAGCTTGAAGCGTTCTCAAGGCCACCCCCTAACCCTTGAAGCGTTGTCGAGGCCACCCCAAACCCTAGAGAAGCAGCGTCGAGGCCACTAATATGATTCCTTATTGTGATTAGCTAGCTAGTTCTACGTTTGCCACTAATATATCCATATCTGTCATGTTTGAATAATAATTGCCATGTTGTAAATATTTGTAGAAACTATGGACACCCCGAGACGAAGCACAAGAAGCGTTGTTGAGGGACATAATCGCACAAGGAAGTGATGTCGTCTGCTCGTTGATGTTTCTCAACGACAACGATGGTCTGGAAGGAGAGGGTGAAGAAGCAGCTGGCTATGATTTACATGGCTCCGATGACCCAATGCCGGTGCAAGAAGGAGAGGGTGAAGAAGTAGACCGTGAGGACGGCTCCGGTGATCACCAAACCGAGTCCGGCCAGGTATATATATTAGTTAAGCCTGTGTTGACTAGCTCTCGTCTTTGTTTTGGTATGTACACATATTAATTAACTCTCGTCTTTGTTCTTTTTTCTAGCCCTCCGGATCGAGCACAACTTCAGTAAAGAGACGAGGCCCAAGAAAAGTTGAGCTCGGATGAAAAGTTTGAGATCATACAAATCGCGACGACGGCCAACGATTGAACCCTACCGGACAAAGAAGGCATTTGTTGCTCGGTCAGGGGTTCGGTTAGGGACAAGATCCCTATCAGCATCCACCAATGGTATAAGCCTAAGAACGAAGACCACGAGGTGTCTTGTGTCAATGATATGCAGAAAAATGATCTTTGGACCGAGCTGAAGTCAAATTTTACCCTACCGCTAGAGGATGATCCGGAGAAGCCAGTAATAGAGCCATTAATCAAGTCTTTTGCTCTTAAGAAGATGGCAGAACTATTCAGGAATTGGAAGAAAGAACTCAATACGTATGTCGAAAAAAATGAGACACCAGAATTCAAGGGCAAATATGAGAAGATCAGAGATGACTGGCCCGCATTTGTGACCTACAAGACATCGGAAAAGAGTAAAAAGATGTCGGCGACAAACAAGAGAAATGCTGCGAAGAAGAAGCTTCACCATCGCACGGGGTTAGGTGGCTACCTCGTAGCCCGCCCTAAATAGGCCAAGGCTGAGAATGATCTGCTTGATAAAGGGATCGAACGGAGACAATGAATCGGCGGACCGTTGCGGACTTGGTTCTTGAGGTCGGCGGATCCTTGGACCCTATAACAGGGAAGTGCATTTGGACGGACGAACAATTGGACATACCAGTCAAGAGGCTTCAGCAATATATCAAAGCAGCACAACAAGGGAAGTTCGTTCGAGACGGGAGAAGGACGAGCTCACAATGGCCCTCGGGAATCTGAGCACCTGGGACGGACACGAGGCACGCCAGTTCCGTTTCGTGGAAGGCTGGATTTCGGACGCAGGGGTTACAAAACCCATGAGAGGAGGAAGAAACCGAGCAGAGCCAAATGCAGGTGCTGCGAAAGGGTAATGGGGCTAGAGGAACGAGAAGCAGCAGATCGCAGCAAACGACCGCGAAGCTTCCCCGGCTACCCGCCATCTCAGCGGAGAAGCAGCGTGGCTTCCACCGAGCTGCTTCAGCCAGAGCAGCATGCCTTGACGGCTCCGCCACCTATCCCGTGGATGCTATCACGGATCTGAAAGTTGCCACCTTATGGCGCAATGGAGCAATTTGAAGGTCAAGGCGGCTGTTGGCTCTGTTTATCCTACTAAACCCGACTCAACTTTTCACCGCCGCCGATTCCGAAGGATATGCTAAGGTGATGGTCGATGAAATAACGAAGGATTTGAGGACCTCCGGCTTGACCACCCTACGGTGAAGGGAGTATCGGCTGGGTTACGCTCAAGACTCCATGCCTATGGCGGAAGGATCTCATCAACCTTCCGAACTGGGCGCCTCCGCCTCCTCCTCCTCCTCCGGCAAGTCGGGCACTCCGCCTCCTCCACCGCCTCCTCCTCCGTGAGTGACGATCGGGGCACTCGGCGGCTCCTTCTTCGGCGCGTGGCGGCACTCCGCCTCCTTCTCCGCATGCACCGGCGCGCCCGAGCTGCCAGCCTCCTCCTTCTCCGCCTCATCAGCAAGGGCGGAAGAGACCCGCCGCCGCTCCGGCTGCTCCGGCGCGTCGTAGTCCTTCTCCTCCGCCTCGTAAGCAAGGAAAGAAGACATCCGCTCCGTCTGCTCTGCCGGCGTCTAGCAGTACAGCCAAAGGCGGGAGGAGATACAGATTCGGTCCTTCTCTGAAGACTCCAGAGAAGTTACCGTACGAGAGGAGCGAGGAGGAAAACGCGAAGATCGCGCAAACCAAAGTGGATGACTGGTTTCAAGGGTTGAAAGCAAAGAGACATCCACCTCCGGAGGAGAAGGTAGATCCGGTGAAAGCGAAGCGCACTCTGGATGCCCTGACAAAACCACCCAAGTCTCCGCCGAAAGGCAACTATAAGCGCATTATTGGAAAGGCATTTGCGAAGCGGAGAGGTCGGGAAGTACTGCCGGTGATCAAAGGATGAAAGAACGACGAGCTGGGAAACAAATTGCCCAGCTCGGCGAACAAGCAAAGCAATCGTGCCCCCGCTCAAGGTGCACGCTAGCGACATCGTCGATCCGAGGATGGTGCCGGTTATGGCAATCCTGCAGATTACCTGCCCGACGATGTACATTATGATTTCTTGGAGGTGCAGATACAAAGATACGAGTACGGAAGCCTCTCGTCAAAGATGAAAGTTCTCTATCAACGATGATGCGAAGATTGCATGATTGGTACATGAAAACCTGCAAAGAGTCCGAGGGAGGAGTACTTTGTATGTGAGAGTTAAAAGGAGCATGACCTCCTTGGAATTGAACTGTTGCCTATTCCATTTGAGGAGTTCTATCAGTTTTTCAATCAATTGGCCCTCGATAAAGCAACGGTCACCTGCTATCGTCTGTAAGTAGTACTACTACATCATTAAGTCTCTATATAACTCAGCCCTTTCATTGCATGTATTTATAATTATCCTCACTATATTATGCAGATTGAAGATCGCGAATTGAAGAAAAGACAAGTGGGTGATATTGGGTTCATTAACACATATCTCATAGATGCAACTGAGGTTAAATTTCGTGTCAAGATATACGAGGCCAACTTGCTACAATCATTGGTAATAAATGAACACAAAGATATAATACTCTTTCCTTACAACTTCAAGTGAGTGTTACTTGTCTTGTGGCATATTCGGTTTCCTTATTAGTCTAGGTTATAGTAATGTAATATTGATGAGTTATGCATGTGTGTGCAGCTACCACTATATTCTCCTAGAGATTAAGCTTGAGAAGGGAGTAGTAACTGTCTTAGACTCCAGCGAAAAGATCCCAAGGAGTATGCAGACATGACCGAAATGCTCGAGAAGTAAGTTAAATCGATCATTATCCACCATATCAGCAACTTTGTTCATTTCGATATCAAGTAATTGTTTTCTTTGTATGGCAGGGCTTGGACAAAATTCACCAAAAAGCTCCGGGACTACCAAGAAGCTACAATTTAGACACCAAAGTAAGTACTATATAGTAGCATATTCCACGCATCTCCTAGTGATTCAAGCGCTAGTTTCATCAATAACATTTAGCATGCTTGCTAATTATCAGTTTGATTGACCTCTGTTTCTTGTAAAGTGGTTGTGGCAGGAACAAGGGAATGATTTCTGTGGATACTACGTTTGCGAGTCCATCCGCCACACGACCTGTGAGAGGGGCTACTCCGACAAACAATATATATGTATGTATTGACCCATTTCTTAAAATTAGATGTTTCGGAAGCGGGATGAACTCCTAGCACCAGATCGCATGCGAGCAATTCAAGAGGAATTGGCGGCATTCTTTCTTGACCACGTGATCGCTGAAGACGGAGAATACTATGTGGACCACGCGTCCGTATTGTAAAAGATAATTATTGTATATATGTAGCCGGTAGTGTCGGATAGATATACGAGAACTTGTTGTTCGACCAATCTCTGGAGAAGGAGAGGTGGTCGATATCACTTCTCTCTGTATGCATATATGTTCATGACGATCTTCTGCTTGCTTAATTACTAGCTAGCTAGCGTGTCTAGCTAGTCCTCTCTATCGTATGTATAGTACGTAGCGTCGACCAAGCACGGACAAAAGAGAGGACACTTTTCTCTATTAATTAGCTAGCTATAGCACAATATATGAAACACCTAAATTAACCCCCAAAACCCCCAACCCCCCTTTTCAAAAAAAAAAAAAAACCACAGCCATAGAAATGTCGACGCGGGATGCCTATTGGTCCCGGTTGGTGCCACCAACCGGGACCAAAGGCCTCCCCGCTGGGCTCGTGGACAGGCCACGTGGAGGCCCATCAGTCCCGGTTCTGGATTGAACCGGGCTTAAAGGGCCAGGGTATTAGTACCGACCCTTTAGTCCCGGTTCATGAACCGGGACTAAAGGCCCTCACCAACCGGGTCAATAGGCCCCTTTTCTACTAGTGTAGGTCCGGTGTGAAGTAGTCCTTGTAGAGAAGCTTTGCACCAGCGATCCTATCTCGAGGAACAACTATCCTGCAGTTTTATCGAACCCTTGAAGTTCAGGACATTCTCCTATTGCTTCTCCAATTCATCCTGGATGCTCATCATCATTCCAACATTTTTGTCGCTCGAATCCGACAAATCGATGACCTCTTTATATATGAATTATACAAGGTCCTTGTTCCCATACTCATCATTAGATGAATCCATCGTCTGCCTACGAATAAGCAAAATAATAATAATAATAATAATAATAATAATAATAATAATAATAATAAAACTACCTGGACATTTCATCGAACACATAGAGTGCAAGGTGTATGTCCGGAGGAGTTGGACGTATCAGGGCAGCGTCCGGTGTTGGCGTGGACGACGGTGTTGTCGGTTGGGGATGACGATGGAGCTAGGGTGGTGGCGGAGCTATGGTAGCAGTTGTGTGGACAAGGCAGAAAAGAAGAGAGGAATAGGGCAGGTTGGGCTAGGTCGGACGTGACTTGAAGAGATTTGGGATAGACCCCTCCTGTCAGTACGACGTGGCGGACACACCAGAGCGTCCATGTGTCCAATCCGCCCCAGATATGGTTGGAGGGTTGTCGGACAGCCCAGACTTATATTGCTGGTTTAAGGCGTCTGGTTGGGTAGCAATTTTGTCACCGACAGTGACCAGGTCATCCGCCAGGACGTATTAGGGAGGGGGAGGGGGGATTTTGAGGGGCATAGTTGTAGATACTCTTATGTATTAGGCGATGGGAGAATTTGCAGGACCTCCTTAAACATCATTAGTCATCAAAACCTTAATCACCACATCCCCTCTCCCCTACTTCACACCTTGAAACGTGAGTAATAGATGGTTCCTTGCCTTCAAAGTTAAATCCATTCATGAAAATTCCAAATTATCCACATAGTCTTGCTTCCAAATTATCCACACAATGCATGCATGACCGTAGACCGTGAAAAAAATAAAGCCATGAAATTCAGGAGATGCCCACATAATGCTAACATTGTTAAGAGAAATTGCAATTGAAGACATTAGCTTTTCAATGTGTTATCTTCCTGAAAGTGCAACTATCCCTAGATGGTTTTTGTAGTTCCCAACAACATATAGCTCACTGAACTAATGCTATTTTAAGATGATCATTTCAGAAAGTTCAATGATTGGCATGGCATGGATCAGGAATGTGGACCCCTCAAAATGCTAAGGACACATAATGGCTCAAGCTCAAGACTCTACATTTTCATTTTAGTGATCCAAGATCACATTGAGTCCATAGGAAAAGCCAATACTATTAAAAGGGGATAAGGTGTTGCTTAATGGCTTGCTTGCTCAAAATGCTTAGTGATATGCTCCAAAAGCCTGAAGGAAATATGCCCTAGAGGCAATAATAAAGTTATTATTTATATTTCCTTATATCATGATAAATGTTTATTATTCATGCTAGAATTGTATTAATCGGAAACTTAGTACATGTGTGGATACATAGACAAACAGAGTGTCACTAGTATGCCTCTACTTGACTAGCTCGTTGAATCAAAGATGGTTAAGTTTCCTAGACAAACATGAGTTTCATAGACAAACATGAGTTATCATTTGATTAACGGGATCACATCATTAGAGAATGATGTGATGGACTTGACCCATTCCGTTAGCTTAGCATTTGATCGTTTAGTATATTGCTATTGCTTTCTTCATGACTTATACATGTTCGCTCCCGCAGGGGCGACTCGGGCGGCGTAACCCTAGCCCGCGCCGGCCCTCTCTGAGGGAGTCCTGAATTAGGGGGTATCCGGACAGCCGGATACAACGTCCGGACTATTGAAGCATGGAGATACAAGACTCAAGACTTCGGCCCGTGTCCGGATGGGACTCTTCTTGGCGTGGAAAGCAAGCTTGGCGATCCGGATATTATATTTCCTTCCTTGTAACCGACTCCATGTAAACCCTAGCCCTCTCCGGTGCCTATATAAACCGGAGAGGATGGTCCTTAGAAGGCCGATCACAATTACAAACATACCATCATAGGCTAGCTCTTAGGGTTTAGCCTCCACGATCTCGTGGTAGATCTACTCTTGTACTACCCATATCATCAATATTAATCAAGCAGGAAGTAGGGTTTTACCTCCATCGAGAGGGCCCGAACCTGGGTAAACATCTGTGTCCCTTGCTTCCTGTTACCATCGGCCTTGACGCACAGATTGGGACCCCCTACCCGAGATCCGCCGGTTTTGACACCGACATTGGTGCTTTCATTGAGAGTTCCTCTGTGTCGTCGCTGTCAGGCTCGATGGCTCCTTCAATCATCATCAACGACGTTGTCCAGGGCAAGACTTTCCTCCCTGGACAGATCTTCGTGTTCGGCGGCTTCGCACTGCGGGCCAACTCGCTTGGCCATCTGGAGCTGATCGACAGCTACACCCCTGGCCACCAGATCAGGTTCGGAAACCTGAACTACACGACGGACATCCGCGGAGACTTGATCTTCGATGGATTGGGGCCTATGCCAGGAGCACCGGACAGTCACGACGAGCACGGCCTAGACCTGCCATCGGACGAAGCTCTGGGTATCACCCCCGTAGTATCCTCGGACCTAGATCCGGAGCAGGTTGTGCTGCCTAAGGACGGAGGGATGGACCCCGCCCCACAGGTCGCACACTCATCGGCGATGGAGCCGAACACGGTCTTACCTCTGCGGTGGCTCAGTGACTCGGACCCCGGTTTGTATCCGGATGTTGGTTCCATCCGCACACTCCGAGCCCGTCGGGCCAGATGAGCTCCGTAATGGAGTTCACCGCTGCGGATATCTTCCAAAGACTCGCCCTTTGGCGACATGCTGGACTCATTAAAGTCTCTCTCTTCGTCAGAGGCTCTTTGCGAACTATGTCCGCTCGAGTGGGGCAAAGCGACGAAGGAAATTCGCTGCCCACCCACCACCCACTTCATTGCCACGGTCGATGACTTAACCGAGGTACGAACTCGACTCCAAAGACATCGACGGTATGGACGACGATGCAGGAGAAGAACATGAACCACCGCTCATTGGGCGGTGGACAACCACCTCTTCTTATGATATATATATGGTGGACACTCCGAAGGAAACAAATGGCGATGAGGCAACGGAGGATAAAACCTCAGGGAAAAAAGCAAAGAATGGGCGTCGTCGACGCCACTCCAAGCCCCGCCACACCAATACCGGCCCAGGAGACGAAAACAATCCGAATGGTGCCGAAGAACAATACAACCCTGATCAGACCGCCTTCGAGCAGGCCGAACAAGAGGATGAGCAGGTCAGCCCAGAAGAACAGGCGACGGACGAATACCCGGAGGAGGACAGCTACATGCCCCCCTCCGAAGACGAGATTAGCCTCGGCGACGACGAGTTCGGCGTGCCTGAGGATCCCGTAGAGCAGGAGCGCTTCAAGCGTCGGCTTATAGCCACTGTGAGGAGCCTGAAAAAGAAGCAGCAGCAACTCCAAGCTGATCAAGACCTGCTCACAGACAGATGGACTGAAGTCCTGGCAGCCGAGGAATACGGACTCGAGCACCATACGGCTGACCGGCCACCAATAGAGATTGCTGGGTATTCAAACAGGCTGGCAAGATAAACGCCGAAGACAAGGACAAGGGGTTGCACAACGACGATGACGAGGAGCCCCGACGTCCGAACACGGGGGGACAGAAGAAATCCCCCGGTGAAAACGGTCAACATGATCTACGCCACGCACATCCCCAAGCGGGAACGGAAGCGGGCACTAAGGGACGTCTATGCGATGGAGCCAGTCGCCCCCAAATTCAACCCATGGTCAGCTTGTCCGATCACCTTTGATCGTAGGGATCATCCTACTAGCATCCGTCATGGCGGCTCAGCCGCATTGGTCTTAGACCCAATCATCGACGGATTCCACCTCACGTGAGTCCTTATGGACGGCGGCAGCAGCCTGAACCTGCTTTATCATGACACAGTGCGCAAAATGGTCATTGACCCTTCAAGGATCAAGCCCACTAAAACCACCTTTAAGGGTGTAATTCCTGGAGTAGAGGCCCGTTGTACGGGCTCTATAACATTGGAAGTGGTCTTCGGATCTCCGGATAACTTCCGAAGCGAAGAGTTAATCTTCGATATCATCCCTTTCCGCAGTGGTTACCATGCACTGCTCGGACGAACCGCATTCGCTCGATTCAATGCGGTACCACACTACGCGTACCTCAAGCTCAAGATGCCAGGACCACGCGGGGTCATAACGGTGAACGGAAATATGGACCGCTCTCTACGAACAGAAGAACATACCGCAGCCCTTGCGGCGGAAGTACAATGCGGCCTTCTCCGACAAATCAATCAGGCGACAACAACTTCGAGCACAGTCAAGCGAGTCCGAGCACCCATAGCAGATCATCGAGCACGCCAAGAGCGCGGCTAGCAGTCCGGCCTCCGCTTAAGCCCCATCAAAGCAGCATCCATGCCACGCGCACACAATTACGGACTTAAAATACCATGGGCATAGGCGGAGGCGCATCAACGACTCAGTCAATAGTGCGGTAACCACCAAATACTTTCATACTCTTTCCCTCTTACCTTTCAGGACACCGCGTTGGCATAGCATCCTCAAAAGAGCCGAATTGCCGGACTTATAGGGAAGAGACATCCAAGGAGGCAACAGACGTTGTGCATAGAAGGAAATACCCAGGTGGAATCTATTTACGATCATTATACCTGCTTTCTCTATCTGAACACAGCCTGCCCCTAGATAGGACATGTCAAATAGTCCTATTTTATCTCTGCTTAACGCATCCATTGTAAATGTACGCTTAAACGTATTTTTCGTCAATGGGAGATTATATATAGCGTCAGCTTATTATTCTTATTTGAGCATTTTTTCTCTTATAAAGATTTATTTGATATTGCATCCGTACACCTTGGTGCGGTCAGTTTGCCAGGGGCTTCTCATGGCGCCCTGTAATATGGCAACTAAAGTCCGAACACTTTCAACAGTGCGGCACCCCGAACTTATAGCACTATATGCATTAGCTCCGAATCATGTCTTGGGTCTACAGTTGGGATAGCCCAGCTCCCTTGTTTTGGTGCCTTACGTTCCGTTATATCGACTAAGGTAGCGCAGGGAGAACTACTGCGATTGTGTCCCGTTCTTCCGGACGAGCACCTCGATGAAAGCCAAAACTGACCGGCATGATGTGGTGAGAGCTGGTCGCTGTTCGAGAGGTTTTAAAATCCTTAAAGATTTTCCGCTTTAGGCGATAAATCGGCTTCGTCCGATCTAAGCGTGTATAGCGCCCCGATTCGGTCTTCCGGATTCTAGGGGCTTCGCCGAAATTTAAAATTGTAGACTTCTATGGCTAAGTGAAAGTTATAAAGCCGCATAGTCCGATTGCCTTGTTCGCTGCGCCGGACACCTCCTTAAGGGACCAAACATTTGAATGAAGAGTGTCCGGGTTTTCCACGAACACCCCAGTGCTAGTCACGTGGGGGCGGAAGCCGACGACTGGCCTACTTTCAGGATTTTATAAACAGCCGCACAGAAGGTAATATTTTAAATAACAAAAGCGCTACATAGCGCAAGTAACTTCGTCTTTAATTACAAACATGACAGAAGTGAATTCATTCCAAAATGGCGTCCTTGGTACACTCATCGGCAACGAGACGAGCACCCTTCATCACGCCATCGTAGTAAATTTCGGGATGGCGATGCGCCTTGCCCTCCGGTGGCCCGTCCTTGACCAGCTTCTCCGCATCCAGCTTGCCACAATGCACCTTGACGCGGGCAAAGGCTTGGCGGGCACCTTCGATGCAAACGGATCGCTTGATCACTTCAAGCCGCGGGCAGGCATCCACCACCCGCTTGATCAGGCCAAAGTAGCTACCGGGCAGGAGCTCACCAGGCCACATCCTGACTACGACGTCCTTCATAGCCACTTCGGCCACCCTGTGGAGTTCGATCAACTGCTTCAGTTGGTCGCTCAGAGGCATCGGATGATCGGCCCCAACATACTGGGACCAGAACATCTTCTCCGTTGAGCTCCCCTCCTGGGCACGGTAGAACTCCGCAGCGTCTGAGACGTTGCGTGGCAGATCTGCAAATGCCCCTAGAGAGCTCCGAATTCGAGTAAGTAAAAGAAACGCCTCCTCCACATGTTTGCTTTGCATAAAGAACTTCTTACCCGCTGCTATCTTCTTGGCCTCCTGGATCTCCTGCTGTGCTTTCTCAGCTCCGGCCTTGGCGTCTTTCAAATTCACAAGGGCCTTCGCAAGCTCGGCCTCCTTCGCCTTCAGATCATGCTCCACGGACTCGCATTTCTTGCCGAGGTCCTGGAGCTCTTGCTGTACCTCACCTACACTAGCACTTTGCTTTTCGCGCTTCTTACACTCCGAGGCCGCCTTGTCTTCGGCCTCGGACAGCGCCTTCTTCAGGGACGCCACTTCGGCGGTGGGCCCTGTTACACGGTCACGACACTTAGGTGTTAGACTCACCAATTCTGCCTATCTTTAAATACATACGAACGGGGAATCACTTACCTTTATTCTCCTCGAGCTGCCTCTTCGTGAGGCCAAGCTCTCCCTGCGCCTGCTCCAGATCCCGCTTCAGTTCGGCAACTTCGGCAGTACGGGCAGCAGCGGCAAGCAGCACGGCCTGCTTATTCACATAAACGCTTTTTAGACTCCTGCGGATTGTAATTGACCCTCCGTTTGGCTTTTCTTTCCGAACACCAACCATAGTATCAGGGGCTACTACCTATCAGGTGGTAATTTCATACATTTTTATTACTTACCTCAAAGCCCGTCAGGAGGCTTGTGTAGGCTTCGGTCAGTCCGCTTTTGGCGGACAGAACCTTTTGAATCACCGCACTCATAAGAGTATGGTGCTCTTCTTCTGGAAGCACCTCGAAGCGCTTCCACTAGGCTATCCGGCGCCGTTGATGCAACAGGAGTTCTCGGCACGGGCGGCTCGCCCTCCCTAACGAGGGGCTGCCCACCTAAGTTCGGAATCGTCGGAGGTTCCGGAGCAGTGTTCGGTCGAGAGTCCGCCTTGTTGTGGCTCTCATCGATGCGATCCGCGAGGATCTTGAACCCCGCATGCCTGACATTCGGAAGTCCGCCCTGGGGAGTCTCCAGGGTCACCTCCCCCTGCTCGGGGAACCTTCGGGACAACACCTCCGTGTCATCCGCAGGCTGAGGAGTGGTGGCCGTCGGGAGCGAGTTCATCTCTGAAGCGCTCAGATACCCATCCAAAGACGATACCTCCGGATGAGCCCTGGCCGGACTGCATATATGTTCGGCGTTATTAAACAACTATGACGTAAAACCACGGTAGAGTGCGGACACTTACGATCGCGCCGGGGGCTTCCCCCTGGGCAGCCACCCTTCATCGCTGTGGCGGCCGTGGTGGAGTAGTCCGGAAGGATGTTTTCCCTTCTTGGGCGCCCACCCTCCCCTCCGGGTGGCTTTTCTCTTCTTCTCCCCCCAAGTGCGGGGAGGTTGAATTTCTTCTTGATTCCCCCCGCCTCTGCGGGAGGAATCTGTCTCGTCGTCGTCGGACGACAGGGGTATAACGGCCTTGCACCGAGGGCCTCTTCCGCCCCCCTGGCCCGCTTCGCCGGGGCCCTCATCCTTTCCGGATGGGGCGTCTTCTTCTTCCTCCTCCCCTTCGTGGGAGGAGTCTGCCTCGTCGTCCTCGGACGAGGCTTCTGGCGCAACCTTACGCCGGAGACCCTTTCGGGTCCCCGGGGCCTTCTTCTCGGCCTTCTTCTCTGGCACCTTGTACGGTGCCGGGACCAGCATCTCTGTCAGGAGAGCGTCAGCTGGGCCCTCTAGCAGCGGAGCCGGACAGTAAACCTGCTCCGCTTTCTCCACATAATCCTGAGGCAAATATGTATAACTACTTAAGGATCTCCCTTGAACATATTGGGAAAAACCGAGTCCAGTGGTAGCCTGAGAACTCACCTGACTAGGAGCCCGCGCGGCATGAAGCCCGCGGTCCTTGAATGTGGGAGGAGGCACTTCAGAGGCCTTGAACAGCACCTTCCATGCGCCTTGGTGCGTCATGTCATAGAGCTTCCGGAGTGTCTGGCGTTCGGCCGGGATGAACTCCCATAGATTGACTGCCCGCCTTTGACAGGGCAGGATCCGACGAACAAGCATGACCTGGATCGTGTTGACAAGCTTGATGTTCTTGTCCTTCATGCTTTTGATGCATGTCTGGAGTTCGGTCAGCTCCGTAGAATCGCCCCAGGGCAGGCCCTTCCTTTCCCAAGAGGTGAGCCGCATGGGGGCTCCAGACCTGAATTCGGGGGCCGCCGCCCAGTTGGCGCCGCGCGGTTCGGTGACGTAGAACCACCCCGATTGCCATCCTTTTACGGTCTCCGGAAAGGAGCCGTCCAGCCAGGTGACATTAGGCATATTGCCCACCATGGCTCCTCCGCACTCCGCTTGCTGGCCACTTACAATCTTCGGCTTCATGCAGAAGGTTTGCAGCCATAAGCCGAAATGAGGCCTGATGCGGAGGAAAGCCTCGCATACGACGATGAACGCCGAGATGTTGAGGACGAAATTCGGGGCTAGATCATGGAAATCTAGCCCGTAGTAGAACATGAGCCCGCGGACAAAGGGGTGAAGTGGAAACCCCAGTCCGCGGACGAAGTGGGCGACGAACATGACTCTCTGGTGGGGTCCCGGGGTTGGAATGACCTGCCCAGCGTCCGGTAGCCGGTGGGCTATGTCTGCGGCCAAGTATCCGGCCGCCCAAAGATTTTTGATGTGCTTCTCCTTGACGGTGGAAGCCACCCACTTGCCTCCTGCTCCGGACATGTCTAGCTGTGTGGATGAGACTTGGGCTTGGGCTCTGGAGCTCGAGGGGGCAAGAGTGGGCAAAAGGAGGAAGAAGGCATGGGTAAAAATGGGGAAATCTTATCCCTTTATAGAGGCGACGAAAGCGGTGCGCCTCCCCACTTGCCCGTTGGGAATCGCTTGCTTCCCAAGCGCCACGATTAATGATGTGGTGGGATTACCCGTACCCGTATTGATGAGAATCCCGTGATAGGGGGGCACGATATCTGCTTTGCCAAGACGTGTCAAGGAAACTGCCTCGCAATATGCGCTGTGGCTGGTTGTGGAAAGACAGTTCGAATAATGACCCGACCGTAATGACACGTCGCGTTGCCTAAAAAGTTGTCAGCAGATTGCATTTGTGAAACATCATTCTCTCTACGGTGGCATGCGAAGATCATCTTGTGGATCCGGACACGGTTTGAGTGTTCGATAATTACGTTGGAGTATTCGGAGGAGGAACCCGCCCTGCAATGCTGAAGACAAGACTGCGCGCCGGACTCATCGTCATTGAAGCCTGGTTCAGGGGCTACTAAGGGAGTCCTAGATTAGGGGGTATCCGGACAGCCGGACTGTATACAACGTCCGGACTATTGAAGCATGGAGATACAAGACTCAAGACTTCGGCCCGTGTCCGGATGGGACTCTCCTTGGCGTGGAAGGCAAGCTTGGCGATCCGGATATTATATTTCCTTCCTTGTAACCGACTCCATGTAAACCCTAGCCCTCTCCGGTGGCTATATAAACCGGAGAGGATGGTCCTTAGAAGGCCGATCACAATTACAATCATACCATCATAGGCTAGCTCTTAGGGTTTAGCCTCCACGATCTCGTGGTAGATCTACTCTTGTACTACCCATATCATCAATATTAATCAAGCAGGATGTAGGGTTTTACCTCCATCGAGAGGGCCTGAACCTGGGTAAACATCTGTGTCCCTTGCTTCCTGTTACCATCGGCCTTGACGCACAGATCAGGACCCCCTACCCGAGATCCGCCGGTTTTGACACTGACACTCTCCCCCACCTCTCCTCTCCCTCGTCGCCACCGGAGGTGGCCGCCGGCTCACCGCTCGGTCACCGGTGAAGGTGGCAACGAGGATCTGGCCGCCCCATTCTTCCTCGGGGGGCTTTGGATCCGTGGCGGCGGCCTCGGCTGGTGGATCGACGCCGGATCTGCGGTGAACGATGTTCGTTGGTGCTGGTCGTTCTTCCTCGGCCGCGGGGGCGGCGAGGCGGCGGCAGGTGGCAGCTGTGGTGCGGGCGTCTCGGCGGCACCCGATCCAGATCTGAAGGCCTCCGTCTACTTCAACCAGGGCTGCCTCCGATGGTCCTGCTTTGGCGGCCTTTGTCGTCGGAGTTGTACCTGTTTGGTGGGTGGAGGTGGGAGGTGGCTCCGGAGAAATCCGAGGCCAGCAATGCTAGCCACGACGGCGGCGACGCCAGAGGGTGCCATACCCTTCTTGTAGGCGCCATCCAGGTTGCCTCCTTCCCCTCTTCCTTCCACCTAGCTCTTATGCTAGGCGAAAGCCCAAATCCTTGCCGGATTGAGCGACAGCGGCGCTCCGACCGTCGTCACCCTCTTGGGGGTGTCGTTCGTGGTGAGCTTGGTGTGGATGTGATGCTTTGGTTGCTTGGTGGCGGTTGGTGGCGTGGTCGGAGTTCGTCTGGTGGCGGTGCGTTGGCGCTCTGCCGCCTATGTGCTAAGCCTCGGAGTCCTTCTTCCACGGTGCTTGGTCTTTAGCAGCCCTGCCGGACTCGGCGGAGTGGTTCTTCATCCTACTCATTGATGGCGGCATATCTCGGCGGCGTGGCATAGTGGAGATTCGGCGTCCGATGTGTGGCGATGGACTTGCGCAGGAGGACGAAGCTGTCTGGTGTCGTGGTGATGTCGATGGCTGTGTGTCCAGACAAGGTAGAAGCCTCAATATTTGCTCTGAAGACGGACCTGTGGAAGATGGCGGCGACGACACACGAGTGCGTCGGACCGGTTTGTACCCCAGACCCGGTATGTGGCTCGGCTGGGGCTTCTAGCTTTTGATGTTAGGCTTAGGTGAGTGGTCTGGGTAGTGGCCCAGCTAGCACCCCTTCATCATTTTGATGTTAGGCTTAGATGAGTGGTCTGGGTAGTGGCCCAGCTAGCACGCCTTCATCATTTGGATAGGAGTAGCGGAAAATGTTGCCAAGATGGCGGATTCAGGCATATTGTTGTAATACTTTGTAAGGTCTTCGAGAATAATCAATAAAGTGGCCGCATGCATCTCCCAGATGCAGAGGCCGGGGGTCATCCTCCTTTTCTAAAAAAAGGAGATTATGCAACTCCCGAATACCAGAGGAACACTTTGTGTGCTACCAAACGTCACAACGTAACTGGGTGATTATAAAGGTGCTCTACAGGTGTCTCCGATGGTACTTGTTGAGTTGGCATAGATCAAGATTAGGATTTGTCACTTCGATTGTCGGAGAGGTATCTCTGCGCCCTCTTGGTAATGCACATCACTATAAGCCTTGCAAGCAATGTCACTAATGAGTTAGTTGCGGGATGATGCATTACAGAATGAGTAAAGAGACTTGCTGGTAACGTGATTGAACTAGGTATTGAGATACCGACGATCGAATCTCGGGAAAGTAACATACCGATGACAAAGGGAACAACGTATGTTGTTATGCGGTTTGACCGAAAAAGATCTTCGTAGAATATGTAGGAGCCAATATGAGCATCCAGGTTCCGCTGTTGGTTATTGACTGGAGATGAGCCTCGGTCATGTCTACGTAGTTCTCGAACCCGTAGGGTCCGCACGCTTAACGTTCGTTGACAATGGGTATTATGAATTTATGTGTTTTGATGTACCGAAGGTTGTTCGGAGTCCCAGATGAGATCAGGAACATGACGAGGAGTCTCGAAATGTTCGAGACGTAAAGATCGATATAGTGGAAGGCTATATTCGGACATCGGAAAGGTTCTGAGTGGTTCGCGTATTTATCGGAGTACCGGAGAGTTACGGGAATTCGTCGGGGAGTATATGGGCCTTATTGGGCTTTAGGGGAGAGAGAGAGGGGGGCTTCCTAGGGCAGGCCGCGTGCCCCCCAAGGCCTAGTCCGAATTGGACTAGGGAGAGGGCGGCGCCCCCTCCTTCCTTCTCTTCTCTCTTCCCCTTCCTTCTCTCCTACTCCTACTACTTGGAAAGGGGGGAATCCTACTCCCGGTGGGATTAGGACTCCCCAGGGCGTGCCATAGTAGAGGGCCCTCCACTCCTTTATATACAGGGGAGGGGGGCACCCCATAGACACACAAGTTGATCATTGATCTCTTAGCCGTGTGCGGTGCCCCCCTCCACCATAATCCACCTCGGTCATATCGTCGTAGTGCTTAGGCGAAGCCCTGCGCCGGTAGCTTCATCATCACCGTCATCACGCCGTCGTGCTGACGAAGCTCTCCCTCGACACTCTGCTGGATCATGAGTTCATGGGACGTCGCCGAGCCGAACGTGTGCAGATCGTGGAGGTGCCGTACTTTCGGTGCTAGGATCGGTTGATCATGAAGATGTATGACTACATCAACCGCGTTGTCATAACGCTTCTGCTTCGATCTACGAGGGTACGTGGAAAACACTCTCCCCTCTCGTTGCTATGCATCACCATGATCTTGCGTGTGCGTAGGATTTTTTTTGAAATTACTACGTTCTCCAACAGTGGCATCCGAGCCAGGTTTATGCGTAGACGTTATATGCACAAATATAACACAAGTGAGTTGTGGGCGATAATAGTCATACTGCTTACCAGCATGTCATAATTTGATTCGGCGGTATTGTTGGATGAAGCGGCCCGGACAGACATTACGCGTACACTTACGCGAGACTGGTTCTACCGACGTGCTTCGCACACAGGTGGCTGGCGGGTGTCAGTTTCTCCTACTTTAGTTGAATTGAGTGTGGCTACGCCCGGTCCTTGTTGAAGGTTAAAACATCACATACTCGACGAAAAATCATTGTGGTTTTGATACGTATGTAAGAACGGTTCTTGCTCAGCCCGTAGCAGCCACGTAAAACTTGCAACAACAAAGTAGAGGACGTCTAACTTGTTTTTGCAGGGCGTGTTGTGATGTGATATGGTCAAGACATGATGCTAAATTTTATTGTATGAGATTATCATGTTTTGTAACAGGGTTATCGGCAACTGGCAGGAGCCATATGGTTGCCGCTTTATTGTATGAAATGCAATCGCCATGTAATTGCTTTACTTTATCACTAAGTGGTAGTGATAGTCGTAGAAGCAATAGTTGGTGAGACGACAATGATGCTACGATGGAGATCAAGGTGTCGCGCCGGTGACGATGGGGATCATGACGGTGCTCTGGAGATGGAGATCAAAGGCACAAGATGATGATGGCCATATCATATCACTTATATTGATTGCATGTGATTTTTATCCTTTATGCATCTTATTTTGCTTAGTTCGGCGGTAGCATTATAAGATGATCTCTCACTAAATTTCAAGGTACAAGTGTTCTCCCTGAGTATGCACCGTTGCGGAAGTTCGTCGTGCTGAGGCACCACGTGATGATCGGGTGTGATAAGCTCTACGTTCACATACAACGGGTGCAAGCCAGTTTTGCACACGCAGAATACTCGGGTTAAACTTGACGAGCCTAGCATATGCAGATATGGCCTTGGAACAATGGAGACCGAAAGGTCGAGCGTGAATCATGTAGAAGATATGATCAACATAGTGACGTTCACCATTGTAAACTACTCCATCTCACGTGATGATCGGACATGGTTTAGTTGATATGGATCACGTGATCACTTAGATGATTAGAGGGATGTCTATCTAAGTGGGAGTTCTTAAGTAATATGATTAATTGAACTTTAATTTATCATGAACTTAGTCCTGGTAGTATTAGCATATATATGTTGTAGATCAATAGCTCGCGTTTAGCTCCCCTGTTTTATTTTTGATATGTTCCTAGAGAAAACTAAGTTGAAAGATGTTAGTAGCAATGATGCGGATTGGATCCGTGATATGAGGATTATCCTCATTGCTGCACAGAAGAATTATGTCCTTGATGCGCTGCTAGGTGACAGACCGATTGCAGGAGCAGATGCAGACGTTATGTACTTTGCCTACTTGATAGTTTAGTGCACCACGCTTTATGGCTTAGAATCGGGGCTTCAAAGACGTTTTTGAAACGCCACGGAGCATATGAGATGTTCCAAGAGTTGAAATTAGTATTTCCGACTCATGCCCATGTCGAAAGGTATGAAACCTTTGACAAGTACTTTGCCTAAAAAATGGAGGAGAATAGCTGAGCTAGTGAGCATGCGCTCAGAATGTCTGAGTACTACAATCACTTGAATCTAGTGGGAGTTAATCTTCCAGATAAGATAGTGATTGACAGAGTTCTCTAGTCAGTATCACCAAGTTACTAGAACTTCGTGATTAACTATAATATGCAAGGGATAACGGAAACGATTCCCAAGCTCTTCGTGATGCTGAAATCAACGAAGGTAGAAATCAAGAAAAGCATCAAGTGTTGATGGTCGACAAGACCACTAGTTTCAAGAAAAGGGCAAAGGGAAGAAGGGGAACTTCAAAAAGAACGGCAAGCAAGTTGCTGCTCAAGTGAAGAAGCCCAAGTCTGGACCTAAGCCTGAGACTAAGTGCTTCTACTGCAAAGGGACTGGTCACTGGAAGCGGAACTGCCCCAAGTATTTGGTGGATAAGAAGGATGGCAAAGTGAACAAAGGTATATTTGATATACTACTTATTGATGTGTACTTTACTAGTGTTTATAGCAACCCCTCAGTATTTGATACTAGTTCAGTTGCTAAGATTAGTAACTCGAAACGGGAGTTGCAGAATGAACATAGACTAGTTAAGGGTGAAGTGACGATGTCTGTTGGAAGTGGTTCCAACATTGATATGATCATCATCACACACTCCCTATACTTTCGAGATTAGTGTTGAACCTAAATAAATGTTATTTGGTGTTTGCGTTGAGCGTGAATATGATTTGATCATGTTTATTGCAATACGGCTATTCATTTAAGTCAAAGAATAATTGTTATTCTGTTTACGTGAATAAAACCTTCTGTGGTCATACACCCAAGGTGCATGGTTTATTGAATATCGATCGTAGTGATACACATATTCATAATATTGATGCCAAAAGATGCAAAGTTAATAATGATAGTGCAACTTATTTGTGGCACTGCCGTTTATGTCATATTGGAGTAAAGCGCATGAAGAAACTCCATGCTGATGGGCTTTTGGAATCACTTGATGCTTGCGAACCATGCCTCATGGGAAAGATGACTAAGACTTCATTCTCTGGAACAATGGAGCGAGCAACAGACTTGTTGGAAATAATACATACTGATGTATGCAGTCCGATGAGTGTTGAGGCTCGCGACAGGTATCGTTACTTTCTGACCTTCACAGATGATTTGAGCAGATATGGGTATATCTACTTGATGAAACATAAGTCTGAAACATTTGAAAAGTTCAAAGTATTTCAGAGTGAAGTGTAAAATCATCGTAACAAGAAAATAAAGTTTCTAAGATCTGATCGCGGAGACAAATATTTGAGTTACGAGTTTGGTCTTCATTTGAAACAATGCAGAATAGTTTCACAACTCACGCCACCTGGAACACCATAGCGTAATGGTGTGTCCGAACATCGTAACCGTACTTTATTAGATATGGTGCAATCCATGATGTCTCTTACCGATTTACCACTATCATTTTGGGGTTATGCATTAGAGACAACTGCATTCATGTTAAATAGGGCACCATCTAAAGCCGTTGAGACGACACCATATGAACTGTGGTTTGGCAAGAAACCAAAGTTGTCGTTTCTTAAAGTTTGGGGTTGCGATGCTTATGTGAAAAAGTTTCATCCTGATAAGCCCAAACCCAAATCGGAGAAATGTGTCTTCATAGGATACCCAAAGGAGACAGTTGGGTACACCTTCTATCACAGATCCGAAGGCAAGACATTCGTTGCTAAGAATGGTTCCTTTCTAGAGAAGGAGTTTCTCTCGAAAGAAGTGAGTGGGAGGAAAGTAGAACTTGATGAGGTAACTGTACCTGCTCCCTTATTGGAAAGTAGTTCATCACAGAAATCTGTTCCTGTGACTCCTACACCAATTAGTGAGGAAGCTAATGATGATGATCATGTAACTTCAGATCAAGCTACTACAGAACGTCGTAGGTCAACCAGAGTGAGATCCGCACCAGAGTGGTACGGTAATCCTGTTCTGGAGGTCATGTTAATTGACCATGACGAACCTACGAACTATGAGGAAGCGATGATGAGCCCAGATTCCGAAATGGCTTAAGGCCATGAAATCTGAGATGGGATCCATGTATGAGAACAAAGTGTGGACTTTGGTTGACTTGCCCAATGATCGGCAAGCCATAGAAAATAAATGGATCTTCAAGAGGAAGACGGACGCTGATAGTAGTGTTACTATCAACAAAGCTAGACTTGTCGAAAAAGGTTTTTGACAAGTTCAAGGTGTTTACTACAATGAGATTTTCTCACTTGTATCGATGCTTAAAAGTTTGTCCGAATCATGTTAGCAATTGCCACATTTTATGAAATTTGGCAAATGGATGTCAAACCTGCATTCCTTAAATGGATTTCTTAAAGAAGAGTTGTATATGATGCAACCAGAAGGTTTTGTCGATCCTAAAGGTGCTAACAAAATGTGCAAGCTCCAGTGATCCATCTATGGACTGGTGCAAGCATCTCGGAGTTGGAATATACGCTTTGATGAGTTGATCAAAGCATATAGTTTTATACAGACTTGCGGTGAAGCATGTATTTACAAGAAAGTGAGTGGGAGCACTACAGCCTTTCTGATAAGTATATGTGAATGAAATATTGTTGATTAGAAATGATGTAGAATTTTCTGGAAAGCATAAAGGAGTGTTTGAAAGGAGTTTTTTGAAAGAAAGACCTCAGTGAAGCTGCTTACATATTAAACATCAAGATCTATAGAGATAGATCAAGATGCTTGATAAGATTTTTTCAATGACTACATACCTTGACAAGATTTTGAAGTAGTTCAAAATGGAACAGCCAAAGAAGGAGTTCTTGCCTGTGTTGCAAGGTGTGAAGTTGAGTAAGACTCAAAGCCCGACCACGGCAGAAAATAGAAAGAGAATGAAAGTCATTCCCTATGCCTCAGCCATAGGTTCTATAAATTATGCCATGCTGTGTACCAGACCTATTGTATACCCTACCCTGAGTTTGGCAAGGAAGTACAATTTTGATCTAGGAGTAGATCACTGGACAACGGTCAAAAATTATCCTTAGAGGACTATGGATATATTTCTCGGTTATGGAGGTGATAAGGAGTTCTTCGTAAAGAGTTACGTCGATGCAAGCTTTGACACCGATCTGGATGACTCTAAGTCACAATCCAGATACATATTGAAAGTGGGAGCAATTATCTAAAGTAGCTCCATGCAGAGCATTGTAGACATAGAAACACATACGGATCTGAATTTGATAGACCCGTTGACTAAACTTCTCTCACAAGCAAAACATGATCACACCTTAGTACTATTTGAGTGTTAATCACATGGCGATGTGAACTAGATTACTGTCTCTACTAAACCCTTTGAGTGTTGGTCACATGGCGATGTGAACTAGATTACTGTCTCTACTAAACCCTTTGAGTGTTGGTCACATGGCGATGTGAACTATGGGTGTTAATCACATGGTGATGTGAACTATTCGTGTTAAATCACATGGCAAAGTGAACTAGATTATTGACTCTAGTGCAAGTGGGAGACTGAAGAAAATATGCCCTAGAGGCAATAATAAAGTTGTTATTTATATTTCCTTATATCATGATAAATGTTTATTATTCATGCTAGAATTGTATTAACCGGAAACTTAGTACATGTGTGGATACATAGACAAACAGAGTGTCACTAGTATGCCTCTACTTGACTAGCTCGTTGAATCAAAGATGGTTAAGTTTCCTAGCCATAGACATGAGTTGTCATTTGATTAACGGGATCACATCATTAGAGAATGATGTGATTGACTTGACCCATTCTGTTAGCTTAGCATTTGATCGTTTAGTATATTGCTATTGCTTTCTTCATGACTTATACATGTTCCTATGACTATGAGATTATGTAACTCCCGAATACCAGAGGAACAATTTGTGTGCTACCAAACATCACAACGTAACTGGGTGATTATAAAGGTGCTCTACAGGTGTCTCTGATGGTACTTGTTGAGTTGGCATAGATCAAGATTAGAATTTGTCATTCCGATTGTCGGAGAGGTATCTCTGCGCCCTCTCGGTAATGCACATCACTATAAGCCTTGCAAGCAATGTAACTAATGAGTTAGTTGTGGGATGATGCATTATGGAATGAGTAAAGAGACTTGACGGTAACTAGATTGAACTAGGTATTGAGATACCGACGATCGAATCTCGGGCAAGTAACATACCGATGACAAAGGGAACAACGTATGTTGTTATGCGGTTTGACCGATAAAAATCTTCGTAGAATATGTAGGAGCCAATATGAGCATCCAGGTTCCGCTGTTGGTTATTGACCGAAGATGAGTCTCGGTCATGTCTACATAGTTCTCGAACCTGTAGGGTCCGCACGCTTAACGTTCGGTGACGATCGGTATTATGAGTTTATGTGTTTTGATGTACCGAAGGTTGTTCGGAGTCCCGGATGAGATCAGGGACATGATGAGGAGTCTCGAAATGTTCGAGACGTAAATATAGATACATTGGAAGGCTATATTCGGACATCAGAAAGGTTCTGAGTGGTTCGGGTATTAATCGGAGTACCGGAGAGTTACGGGAATTCGCCGGGGAGTATATGGGCCTTATTGGGCTTTAGGGGAGAGAGAGGGGCTTCCTAGGGCAGGCCGCCCCCCAAGGCCTAGTCCGAATTGGACTAGGGGGAGGGGCGGCGCCCCCTCCTTCCTTCTCTTCTCTCTTCCCCTTCCTTCTCTCCTACTCCTACTACTTGGAAAGGGGGGAATCCTACTCCCGGTGGGATTAGGACTCCCAAGGGCGCGCCATAGTAGAGGGCCCTCCACTCCTTTATATACGGGGGAGGGGGCACCCCATAGACACACAAGTTGATCATTGATCTCTTAGCCGTGTGCGGTGCCCCCTGCACCATAATCCACCTCGGTCATATCGTCGTAGTGCTTAGGCAAAGCCCTGCGCCGCTAGCTTCATCATAACCGTCATCACGCCGTCGTGCTGACGAAGCTCTCCCTCGACACTCTGCTAGATCGTGAGTTCGTGGGACTTCACCGAGCCGAACGTGTGCAGATCGCGGAGGTGCCGTACTTTCGGTGCTAGGATCAGTCGATCGTGAAGACGTACGACTACATCAACCGTGTTGTCATAACGCTTCTGCTTTCGGTCTACGAGGGTATGTGGACAACACTCTCCCCTCTCGTTGCTATGCATCACCATGATCTTGCGTGTGCGTAGGAATTTTTTTGAAATTACTACGTTCCCCAACAAAGCCCTCAACCACTTTCTCATTTCCACATATGTCCCAAACCAAAAGTCAAACTCGGCCCCACCGATTTGATCTATCCGGCGCCACCGAGTTCATTTGACATAGCCACTGCCAGAAACCCTAGTCACTTCGGTCTCACCGATAGGGATCTCGGTCTCACCGAGATGGGATTGCAAACTCTCTGTTTTCCTTCGTAACGTTTCGGTCCAATCGAGATGAGCGGTCGGTCCCACCGAGTTCGCAATGCAAACTCTCTGTTTCCCTTTCATAACGTTTTGGTCTCACCAAAATGAGCGAATCAGTCCCACCGAGTTTGCCTGACCAACTCTCTGTTTGCCTATTACAGAAATCGGTCCCACCGAGTTTATGTGATCGGTTTCACCGAGTTTACGTTATGCCCTAACTCTAATGAAATCGGTCGCACTGAGTTGACATGTCGGTCCCACCAAAAAGCCTAACGTTCACATTTTGAACTAAATCGGTCTGACCGAGTTTTATGATTCGGTCCCAGCGAGTTTGGTAAATTGTGTGTAACGGTTAGATTTTGTGTGGAGGCTATAAATACCCCTCCACGCACTCTTCGTTCATGGAGAGAGCCATCAGAACATGCCTACACTTCCAACATCCATTTTCTGAGAGAGAACCACCTACTCATGTGTTGAGACCAAGATATTCCATTCCAACCACAAGAATCTTGATCTCTAGCCTTCCCCAAGTTGCTTTCCACTCAAATCATATTTCCACCAAATCCAAATCTGCGAGGGAGAGTTGAGTGTTGGGGAGACTATCATTTGAAGCGCAAGAGCAAGGAGTTCACAATCAACACACCATCTATTACCTTTTGGAGATGGTGTATCCTAGATTGGTTAGGTGTCACTTGGGAGTCTCCGACAAGATTGTGGAGTTGAACCAAGGAGTTTGTGTGGGCAAGGAGATCGCCTACTTCGTGAAGCCCTAGTGAGGTAAGTCCTTCTTGGGCGATGGCCATGGTGGGATAGACAAGGTTGCTTCTTCATGGACCCTTCGTGGGTGGAGCCCTCCGTGGACTCGCGCAACCATTACCCTTCGTGGGTTGAAGTCTCCATCAACGTGGACGTACGATAGCACCACCTATCGGAACCATGCCAAAAATCTTCGTGTCTACATTGCGTTTGCTCCCTTCAAACTCCTCCCTTTACCTTCATATGAAAATGTTTTACATTCCGCTGCTATACTCTTAGATTTGCATGTGTAGGTTGATTGCTTGACTTGTGATGTTGGAAAAAGCGATAGGCATAAGCGAGGCAGTTGGCCTTCGCCTAGTGCCTAGGCGATGCGTAAGCGCCCTAGGCGCACGGTAGTATAGTTTTTACTTGCATTGTATTTGTGATTATTATATGGGTGTTGATATTAGTTTATGGCACATAAATAAGTTAATTACCATCTACTGCCATTGGAATATAACCCGTTTGGCATATCGGTGTACTATGTGGGATGATTTCTTGCTTGGTAGGCAATTCCTTGCTTGCCCTGCCTAGACATTGCTACCTCTTGAGCACTGCGTTGGTTTTCCATTGAAGAGGAAAGGGTGATGCAGCAAAGTAGCATATTTCCCTCAATTTTTGAGAACCAAGGTATCAATCCAGTAGGAGGCTACACGCGATTCCCTCGCACCTACACAAACAAATAAATCCTCGCAACCAACGCGATAAGGGGTTGTCAATCCCTACACGGTCACTTACGAGAGTGAGATCTGATAGATATGATAGGATAATATTTTTGGTATTTTTATGATAAAGATGCAAAGTAAAATAAAAGCAAAGTAAAAGGCGACGGAAATAACTAAGTATTGGAAGATTAATATGATGAAGATAGACCCGGGGGCCATAGGTTTCACTAGTGGCTTCTCTCGAGAGCATAAGTATTTTATGGTGGGTGAACGAATTACTGTTGAGCAATTGACAGAATTGGACATAGTTATGAGAATATCTAGGTATGATCATGTATATAGGCATCACGTCCGAGACAAGTAGACCGACTCCTGCCTGCATCTACTACTATTACTCCACACATCGACTGCTATCTAGCATGCATCTAGAGTATTAAGTTCATAAGAACAGAGTAACGCCTTAAGCAAGATGACATGATGTAGATGGATAAATTCATGCAATATGATAAAAAACCATCTTGTTATCCTCGATGGCAACAATACAATACGTGCCTTGCTGCCCCTACTGTCACTGGGAAAGGACACCGCAAGATTGAACCCAAAGCTAAGCACTTCTCCCATTGTAAGAAATATCAATCTAGTAGGCCAAACCAAATTGATAATTCGAAGAGACTTGCAAACATAACCAATCATACATAAAAGAATTCAGAAGATTCAAATATTGTTCATAGATAATCTTGATCATAAACCCACAATTCATCGGTCTCAACAAACAAACCGCAAAAGAAGATTACATCGAATAGATCTCCACGAGAGAGGGGGAGAACATTGTATTGAGATCCAAAAAGAGAGAAGAAGCCATCTAGCTAATAACTATGGGCCCGAAGGTCTGAGGTAAACTACTCACACTTCATCGGAGAGGCTATGGTGTTGATGTTGAAGCCTTCCATGATCGATTCCCCTTCCGACGGAGCTCCGGAACAGGCCCCAAGATGGGATCTCGTGGGTATAGAAGGTTGCGGTGGTGGATTTAGGTTTTTGGCTCCGTATCTGATCGTTTGGGGGTACGTAGGTATATATAGGAGGAAGAAGTACGTCAGTGGAGCAATAGGGGGCCCATGAGGGTGGAGGGCGTGCATGGGGGGGGGGGTAGGCGCGCCCCCTACCTCGTGGCTTCCCTGTTGGTTGCTTGACGTTGGATCCAAGTCTCCTGGATCATGTTCGTTCCAAAAATCACGTTCCCGAAGGTTTCATTCCGTTTGGACTCCGTTTGATATTCCTTTTTTGCGAAACTCTGAAATAGGCAAAAAACAGCAATTCTGGGCTGGGCCTCCGGTTAATAGGTTAGTCCCAAAAATAATATAAAAGTGAATAATAAAGCCCAATAATGTCCAAAATAGAAGATAATATAGCATGGAGCAATCAAAATTATAGATACGTTGGAGACGTATCAAGCATCCCCAAGCTTAATTCCTGCTCGTCCTCGAGTAGGTAAATGATAAAAACAGAATTTTTGATGAGGAATGCTACTTGGCATAATTTCAATGTAATTCTTCTTATTGTAACATGAACTGGAGTGTGACGCGCGCGTTGCCGCGCCCTTTTTCGGTCATGATTTAATTTTTTACGCAGCCTATTACGGCTGGCTTGTTACATTTCACCTTGGTTAGGCTGACATTTAATTATGTTTGTGTTGTTGATTACGGATAGCCCTGATGCACCATAGCTCAATATTCCTAGGGAGTTTAGTAACTGAGGATTGTATTTTTGATGATGCCCCTATTATCCAATAATTCATCACTACCGGTGTTTGAACAGAATGTTAAATGATTCCACTTTTTCACAAAACATGCAATATTTGGCTACCACAACTTTCAGAGAAAAAGAATTGGAAGCAACAACCAAATAGAGCCAAACTTAGTTATCCAACAATTCGAACAAAAGTAGGTATTGTGCGGAGCTACAGAAAAGATAACCTTGATGCCCATGGTGGTGCAGTTGGGATTTTGAACCAGGGTGGTCAAATAGACACATTTGCCACAAATATGACATACCAACATATTAATATAATACCTTCGTTCCTAAATATAAGTCTTTTTAGAAATTGCAATATGAACTACATACGGAGCAAAATAAGTGAATCTACAGTATATACGCAAAATCCTAGGGTTATCCGACCATTGACTGTATGTACATATATAATTTAACACTAACAGTAATGTTTTTGATGAATCTTAGCTTTGTAACTCAACAAAACAACTCCCCTAAAAAAATCAACGAAACAACCAACAAATTGTGCAGGTAATAAGAGACATCCATATTTATACCTAATTAATGATGACCCCATTTGCAAAATACAGCTGATGCAGGCAATAAAAACAATGTACTCTAGATCTCTACCTCGTAGCAAGCTTATATATGAAGTTAGAAAATTTCGAAATTGCAGACATCTTGCTAAAACAATTTTGACACTGATTATTGAATCAATAATTAATTAGAGTGCTTTATTTCTGGTATACCTGTGCTAAGACTAACGATGGTTGCTGATTGGGTCGGCGGTCCGCGATACCTGCACCGTTGGTCCTTTGTTGTCCGCCGCCGTTGACTCATCGCCTGGATCCTGGGCGTGGGCGGAAATTCTCTCCCTGGTGCACCGCCGCTCCTATTACCTGATGCCCATGCTCGCTAGACTTGCTAATCACCGCAAAAATAATCCCAATGTTTGTCAAGGATTCAGGGTAGCTTCATGTAGGTCCGCCCCTATGACTAATCGAGTCATCGAACACGTGCATTTGGCCGGCAGCGGCACGACAATCTCCAATCGCGGCATGTCGGATGCACGGCCTTGAGCCACTCGACGATGCACTTCTCGTGGAGTCTGTGCCCACATGCCAGAAAGACGGCTTCCAGTTGACATCGAGCCCGCACAGAGCTTGGCTTAATGTAGGTGTTCTGCAGCGAGCAAGTGGGACAAGAAGGTCAGTCTCCGCCCAATACGTGCGCCGGCCGGCGAAGAACTCGACAGCGCGGGCGTGCTGCCGGAACTGATCATCCGCCGTCAGGAGGTGCATACCATTGACTGCAGCAACACCACATGGCGTGCGCCGGAGAGCGAGGCGAAGAAGATCACAAAGTCGACGGCCTCCGCGTCATTCTGCACTGGCGGCAAAGGCTTGGTTGGCTCGCTTCCTTGAGCCGCCACCGCCACTTGCCTCCTTTAGCTGCCGCCTACCGGTGAGCCGGATGCCCGAGTCCCTCATAAGCACAGACCGCCGAACACCTGAATCCTTCCCTTGATGCTACATCTCGAACCGACTAAGATACATGTCCACACGCACAGCCAATGCACACAACACGGACACATGGACCCAGTTGCCATCCGTCGGTTCACCCCCTCTCAGATGTTGACCCACGCAACTACCACACCACCGATTCACCAGGAGCTTCACAATCGTGGGAGCTTAGTAACTATACTTATGTTCAGATTCGATATGATTCAAGATAAGAGTTTAATGTTGACATAAAAACAATAATACTTCAAGAATACTAACTAAGCAATTATGTCTTATCAAAATAATATAGCCAAAGCAAGTTATCCCTACAAAATCATATAGTCTGGCTATGCTCCATGTTCCCCACACAAAATATTCATATCATGTACGACCCCGGTTTTAGCCAAGCAATTGGTTCATACTTTTAACGCGCTTCAGCCTTTTCAACTCTTACGCAATACATGAGCGCAAGCCATGGATATAGCACTATGGTGGAATAAGGTATAATGGTAGGGGTTATGTGGGAAGACAAAAAAAGGAGAAAGTCTCACATCAATGAGGATAATAAACGGGCTATGGAGATGCCCATCAATTGATGTTAATGCGAGGAGTAGGGATTGCCATGCAACAGATGCACTAGAGCTATAAGTGTATGAAAGCTCAAAAAAAACTAAGTGGGTGTGCATCCAACTTGCTTGCTCACGAAGACCTCGGGCATTTGAGGAAGCCCATCATTGGAATATACAAGCCAAGTTCTATAATGAAATTTCCCACTAGTATATGAAAGTGACAAAATGAGAGACTCTCTATTATGAAGATCATGGTGCTACTTTGAAGCACAAGTGTGGTAAAAGGATAGTAACATTGTCCCTTCTCTCTTTTTCTCTCTTTTTTTTATTTGGGCCTTTTCTCTTTTTTTTGTGGCCTCTTTTTTTTTAGTCCGGAGTCTCATCCCGACTTGTGGGGGAATCATAGTCTCCATCATCCTTTCCTCATTTGGGACAATGCTCTAATAATGATGATCATCACACTTTTATTTACTTACAACTCATGAATTACAACTCAATACTTAGAACAAAATATGACTCTATATGAATGCCTCCGGCGGTCTACCGGATTATGCAATGAATCAAGAGAGACATGTATGAAAGAATTATGAACGGTGGCTTTGCCACAAATACAATGTCAACTACATGATCATGCAAAGCAATATGACAATGATGGAGTATGTCATGATAAATGAAACGGTGGAAAGTTGCATGGCAATATATCTCGGAATGGCTATGGAAATACCATGATAGGTAGGTATGGTGGCTATTTTTAGGAATATATAAGGAGGTTTATGTGTGATAGAGCGTATCATATCACGGGGTTTGGATGCACCGGCGAAGTTTGCACCAACTCTAAAGGTGAGAAAGGGCAATGCTCGGCACCGAAGAGGCTAGAAAATTGTGGAAAGGTAAGTGTGCGTATAATCCATGGACTCACATTAGTCATAAAGAACTCATATACTTATTGCAAAAATTTATTAGCCCTCGAAGCAAAGTACTACTACGCATGCTCCTAGGGGAAGGGTCGGTAGGAGTTAACCATCGCGCGATCCCGACCGCCACACAAAGGAAGACAATCAACAAATACTTCATGCTCCGACTTCGTTACATAACGGTTCACCATATGTGCATGCTACGGGAATCACAAACTCCAACACATGTATTTTTCAATTCCACAATTACTCAACTAGCACAACTATGATATTACCACCTTTATATCTCAAAACAATTATCAAGCATCAAATTTCTCATGATATTAATTAAAGCAAATTGCCATGCTATTTTAAGACTCTCAAAATAATATAAGTGAAGCATGAGAGATCAATAGTTTCTATAAAACAAATCCACCACCGTGCTCTAAAAGATATAAGTGAAGCACTAGAGCAAAACTATATAGCTCAAAAAATATAAGTGAAGCACATAGAGTATTCTAATAAATTCCGAATCAAGTGTGACTCTCTCAAAAGGTGTGTACAACAAGGATGATTGTGGTAAACTAACAAACAAAGACTCAAATCATACAAGACGCTCCAAGCAAAACACATATCATGTGGTGAATAAAAATATAGCTCCAAGTAAAGTTACCGATGGAAGTAGATTTAAAGAGGGATGCCTTCCGGGGCATCCCCAAGCTTTGGCTTTTTGGTGTCCTTAGATTATCTTGGGGGTTCCATGGGCATCCCCAAGCTTAGGCTCTTGCCACTCCTTGTTCCATAATCCATCAAATCTCTTACCCAAAACTTGAAAACTTCACAACACAAAACTCAACAGAAAATCTCGTGAGCTCCGTTAGCGAAAGAAAACAAAAGACCACTTCAAGGTACTGTAATGAACTCATTCTTTATTTATATTGGTGTTAAACCTACTGTATTCCAACTTCTCTATGGTTTATAAACTCTTTTACTAGCCATAGATTCATCAAAATAAGCAAACAACACACAAAAAACAGAATCTGTCAAAAACAGAACAGTCTGTAGTAATCTGTAACTAACGCAAACTTCTGGAACTCCAAAATATCAGCCAAACTAGGAAGACCTAGGAAATTTGTTTATTGATCAGCAGAAATTGGAATCAGTATTTTATCACGTTCCGGTGATTTTTAACAATTGTTTTCGTGAACAGAAAGTTTCTGGAAATTTATGCAAGATCAAATAACTATCATCCAAGAAGATCCTATAGGTTTAACTTGACACAAACACTAATTAAAACATAAAAACATATCTAACCAGAGGCTAGAACAAATATTTATTCCTAAACAGAAGCAAAAAGCAAAAAACTAAAAATAAAACTGGGTTGCCTCCCAACAAGCGCTATCGTTTAACGCCCCTAGCTAGGCATAATAGCAAGGATAGATCTAGGTATTGCCATCTTTGGTTTTAGGGAAGAAGAGAGAAAACTTGTTATCTATGGAATTAATCTTTCTATTTTAACAAAGTCCATGGCCATTAATGGTAGAAGAAAGATTAAGTATGTTGCGGAAATTGGCATCTAGGCTAGCTTTTATCTCTTTGATAGATTCGTTTTGGTAAGAAAGCAAAAGAGATGTGATTTCAGTTTTCTCATTAATGGGGTGTCCAAATATTGTTTTCATCTTTTCATAGGTATCTATGGGGTCCCCTTCGAGGAAACCCTCTTAAAAAATAAAATCTAAAACTTGTTTGAACGAAGCGGAAAACCCAACATAAAAGCTCTTTAGGTAAACCTCAATTTGGTATTGAGGTACATAGCTGGCCCGGATCCTCAGTAGCCTATCCCAAGCATCCTTCAAAGATTCATCGAGTAAATAACGAAAAATTCCAGAATCATCTTCATCAAAATTACTAAGGTTTTCATTGATAACTCCGGCAGGTTTTTCCATAGCAGTTCTATTTATGAGTTTAGATAAGATAGCAGGATTGTCTAAAGCGCTAAAACTCGGGAGATAAACCCCAACTCTTTTTGGTTCCGACATGGAAAGGGAAAAGCGAACGAAAAGAGGCAACCGGAAAAGAGAGGGCGAATAAAACGGCAAGGGTGAAATGGGGGAGAGGAAAACAAGAGGCAAATGGCAAATAATGTAATGCGGGAGATAAGGATTTGTGATGGGTACTTGGTATGTTGACTTTTGCGTAGACCTCCCCGGCAACGGCACCAGAAATCCTTCTTGCTACCTCTTGAGCACTGCGTTGGTTTTCCCTTGAAGAGGAAAGGGTGATGCAGCAAAGTAGCATAAGTATTTCCTTCAGTTTTTGAGAACCAAGGTATCAATCCAGTAGGAGGCTACGCGCGAGTCCCTCGCACCTACAAAAACAAATAAATCCTCGCAACCAACGCGATAAGGGGTTGTCAATCCCTACACGGTCACTTACGAGAATGAGATCTGATAGATATGATAGGATAATATTTTTGGTATTTTTATGATAAATATGCAACGTAAAAGGCAACGGAAATAACTAAGTATTGCAAGATTAATATGATGAAGATAGACCCGGGGGCCATAGGTTTCACTAGTGGCTTCTCTCGAGAGCATAAGTATTTTACGGTGGGTGAATGAATTACTGTTGAGCAATTGACAGAATTGAGCATAGTTATGAGAATATCTAGGTATGATCATGTATATAGGCATCATGTCCGAGACAAGTAGACCGACTCTGCTGCATCTACTACTATTACTCCACACATCTACCGCTATCCAAAGATGCATCTAGAGTATTAAGTTCAGAAGAACAGAGTAACGCCTAAGCAAGATGACATGATGTAGAGGGATAAATTCATGCAGTATGATAAAACCCCATCTTGTTATCGCCGATGGCAGCAATACAATCGTGCCTTGCTGCCCCATCACCTTGGAAAGGACACCGCAAGATTGAACCCAAAGCTAAGCACTTCTCCCATTGCAAGAAAGATCAATCTAGTAGGCCAAACCAAACTGATAATTCGAAGAGACTTGCAAAGATAACCAATCATACATAAAAGAATTCAGAAGATTCAAATATTGTTCATAGATAATCTTGATCATAAACCCACAATTCATCGGTCTCAACAAACACACCGCAAAAGAAGATTACATCGAATAGATCTCCACGAGAGAGGGGGAGAACATTGTATTGAGATCCAAAAAAGAGAGAAGAAGCCATCTAGCTAATAACTATGGACCCGAAGGTCTGAGGTAAACTACTCACACTTCATCGGAGAGGCTATGGTGTTGATGTAGAAGCCCTCCGTGATTGATTCCCCTTCCGGCGGAGCTCCGTAGAAGCCCTCCGTGATGGGATCTCATGGGTACAGAAGGTTGCGGCGGTGGAATTAGGTTTTTGGCTCCATATCTGATCGTTTGGGGGTACGTAGGTATATATAGGAGGAAGAAGTATGTCGGTGGAGCAACAGGGGGCCCACGAGGGTGGAGGGCACGCCTGGGGGATGGGGGGTGGGGTAGGCGCGCCCCCTACCTCGTGGCTTCCCTGTTGGTTGCTTGACGCAAGGTCCAAGTCTCCTGGATCATGTTCGTTCCAAAAATCACGTTCCCGAAGGTTTCATTCCGTTTAGACTCTGTTTGATATTCCTTTTTTGCGAAACTATGAAATAGGCAAAAAACAGCAATTCTGGGCTGGGCCTCCGGTTAATAGGTTAGTCCCAAAAATAATATAGAAGTGAATAATAAAGCCCAATAATGTCCAAAACAGAAGATAATATAGCATGGAGCAATCAAAAATTATAGATACGTTGGAGACGTATCAGACATCCATTTATGCCCTAGGCGAGGCGTTTGGCCATTGCATAGCGCCTAGGCGTGCCTAAGTGCCTCCTAGGCACTGCCTTTTCCAACAGAGACATGTGTTAAGTTGCTAAAATCTTCCAAGACTTAAAATTGGAAAAAGGCTAGATTTTTATTTGGTTAAGTAGTCTAATCACCCTCCCTCTAGACATACTTTCGATCCAAGAAGTGGTATCAGAGCTTTGGTCCCCATTTGCCTTGATTTCTATAGCTTTTGGTGATCATAGCCTTGGTTTCACAACCTAGGAGAGTATGGCGTCTAACGAGGGAAATTACCACCGTAGAGGTCCTTACTTTGATGGTACAAATTTTGCTAGTTGGAAGCATAAGATGAAAATGCATATTCTTGTACATAACCCCGCCGTTTGGGGCTATTGTGTGTATTGGCTTGCAAGGTGAATTCTTTGTTGGGAGAGAACCAAACCGTGAAGCTACCGCGGAAGAGTTGAAGATGCTGCAATACAATGCTCAAGCTTGCGATATCCTCTTCAACGGATTGTGCCCAGAAGAATTCAACAAAATCAATCGTCTTGAGAATGCAAAGGAAATCTGGGATACTTTGATTGATATGCACGAGGGTACCGACTCCATTAGGGAATCCAAATTGGATGTGCTTCAAAGTCAACTTGACCATTTCAAAATGAAGGACGGTGAAGGTGTCGCTGAAATGTACTCTAGGCTTGCTCTCATCACAAATGAGATTGCCGGCTTAGGAAGTGAAAAGATGACCGATAGATTCATCATCAAGAAGATCCTAAGAGCCTTGGATGGAAAATATGATATTGTGTGCACATTGATCCAAATGATGCCAAATTACAAAGATCTCAAGCCAACAGAAGTCATTGGAAGAATTGTTGCTCATGAGATGTTGCTACCTCTTGAGCATGCGTTGGTTTTCCCTTGAAGAGGAAAGGGTGATGCAGCAAAGTAGCTTAAGTATTTCCCTCAGTTTTTGAGAACCAGGGTATCAATCCAGTAGGAGACTACACGCAAGTCCCTCGTACCTGCACAAACAATCAAGAACCTTGCAACCAACGCGATAAAGGGGTTGTCAATCCCTTCACGGCCACTTGCAAAAGTGAGATCTGATAGAGATAGTAAGATAAATATTTTTGGTATTTTTGTTGTATAGATTGGAAGTAAAGATTGCAAAATAAAAGGCGGCAGAAACAACAAGTTGATAGGAAAATAATATGATGGAAGATAGACCCGGGGGCCATAGGTTTCACTAGTAGCTTCTCTCAAGATAGCATATTCCACGGTGGGTGAACAAATTACTGTTGAGAAATTGATAGAAAAGCGCATAGTTATGAGAATACCTAGGCATGATCACGTATATAGGCATCACGTCCGTGACAAGTAGACCGAAACGATTCTGCATCTGCTGCTATTACTCCAAACTGTTGGAAATATGCCCTAGAGGCAATAATAAATTAGTTATTATTATATTTCCTTGTTCATGATAATCGTTTATTATCCATGCTATAATTGTATTGATAGGAAACTCAGATACATGTGTGGATACATAGACAACACCATGTCCCTAGTAAGCCTCTAGTTGACTAGCTCGTTGATCAACAGATGGTTACGGTTTCCTGACCATGGACATTGGATGTCGTTGATAACGGGATCACATCATTAGGAGAATGATGTGATGGACAAGACCCAATCCTAAGCCTAGCACAAAGATCGTAGTTCGTATGCTAAAGCTTTTATAATGTCAAGTATCATTTCCTTAGACCATGAGATTGTGCAACTCCCGGATACCGTAGGAATGCTTTGGGTGTACCAAACGTCACAACGTAACTGGGTGGCTATAAAGGTGCATTACAGGTATCTCCGAAAGTGTCAGTTGGGTTGGCACGAATCGAGACTGGGATTTGTCACTCCGGTTGACGGAGAGGTATCTCTGGGCCCACTCGGTAGGACATCATCATAATGTGCACAATGTGATCAAGGAGTTGATCACGGGATGATGTGTTACGGAACGAGTAAAGAGACTTGCCGGAAACGAGATTGAACAAGGTATCGGGATACCGACGATCGAATCTCGGGTAAGTACAATACCGCTAGACAAAGGGAATTGTATACGGGATCGATTGAGTCCTTGACATCGTGGTTCATCCGATGAGATCATCGTGGAACATGTGGGAGCCAACATGGGTATCCAGATCCCGCTGTTGGTTATTGACCGGAGAACGTCTCGGTCATGTCTGCATGGTTCCCGAACCCGTAGGGTCTACACACTTAAGGTTCGATGACGCTAGGGTTATAAAGGAAGTTTGTATGTGGTTACCGAATGTTGTTCGGAGTCCCGGATGAGATCCCGGACGTCACGAGGAGTTCGGAATGGTCCGGAGGTAAAGATTTATATATGGAAAGTTGTTGTTCGGGTTCCGGAAAAGTTCGGGTTTTTCGGTATTGTACCGGAAGCTTCGAAGGTTCGGAGGATTCGGAGGGGTCCGGAGGTCCGAAATTGTTCCACCACGTCCAATACAGTAGCATGGGCTGTATGGGGCGCCTAGCCTTAATGGGCCAGGGGCACCAGCCCCCAAGGCCCATGCGATGGGAAGGGGAGGGCCTCCACTTGACTTGGGAGGCACTCCTCCCCTCTTGGCCGCCCCAAGTCCCATCTAGGGCTGGCCGCACCCCTTGGGGTGGAAACCCTAAAGGGGCGCAGCCCCTTTTCCCCTATATATACTTGAGGTTTTGGGCTGCCCAACACACATGAGTTCTCTCCTCTTGGTGCAGCCCCGCCTCTCCTCCTCCTCCTCTCCCTTGGTGCTTGGCGAAGCCTGCGGGATTGCCACGCCTCCATCACCACCATGCCGTTGTGCTGCTGCTGGATGGAGTCTTCCTCAACCTCTCCTCTCTCCTTGCTGGATCAAGGCGTGGGAGACGCCACCGGCTGTACGTGTGTTGAACGCGGAGGTGCCGTCCGCTCGGCACTAGGATCTCCGGTGATTTGAATCACGACGAGTACGACTCCATCAACCCCGTTCACATGAACGCTTCCGCTTAGCGATCTACAAGGGTATGTAGATGCACTCTCCTTCCCTCGTTGCTAGTTTCTCCATAGATAGATCTTGGTGACACGTGGGAAAATTTTGAATTTCTGCCACGCTCCCCAACAAAGGGTATCGAGCTAGGTCTATTGCATAGATTCTTTGCACGAGTAGAACACAAAGTAGTTGTGGGCGTTGATTTTGTTCAATATGCTTACCGTTACTAGTCCAATCTTGTTTCGACGGTATTGTGGGATGAAGCGCCCGGACCGACCTTACACGCATTTCACGTGAGACAGGTTCCACCGATCGACATGCACTTGGTGCATAAGGTGGCTAGCGGTGCCGCCTCCCACTTTAGTCGGAACGGATTCGATGAAAAGGGTCCTTATGAAGGGTAAATAGCAATTGGCATATCACGTTGTGGTTTTATGAGGTAAGAAACGTTTTGCTAGAAACCCATAGCAGCCATCGTAAAACATGCAAACAACAATTAGAGGTCGCCTAACTTGTTTTTGCAGGTATGCTATGTGATGTGATATGGCCAAGAAGAATGTGATGAATGATATGTGATGTATGAGATTGATCATGTTCTTGTAATAGGATTCACGACTTGCATGTCGATGAGTATGACAACCGGCAGGAGCCATAGGAGTTGTCTTTATTTATTGTATGACCTGCGTGTCATTAAACAACGCCATGTAATTACTTTACTTTATTGCTAACCGGTAGCCATAGTAGTAGAAGTAATAGTTGGCGAGACAACTTCATGAAGACACGATGATGGAGATCATGATGATGGAGATCATGGTGTCATGCCGGTGACGATGATGATCATGGAGCCCCGAAGATGGAGATCAATGGAGCTATATGATATTGGCCATATCATGTCACTACTATATAATTGCATGTGATGTTTATTATGTTTATGCATCTTGTTTACTTAGAAACGACGGTAGTAAATAAGATGATCCTTACACAAATTTCAAGAAGTGTTCTCCCCGACCGTGCACCGTTGCTACAGTTCGTCGCTTCTAAGCACCACGTGATGATCGGGTGTGATGGATTCTTACGTTCACATACAACGGTGTAAGACAGATTTACACAGCAAAAACACTTGGGGTTAACTTGACGAGCCTAGCATGTGCGACATGGCCTCGAACACGGAGACCGAAAGGTCGAGCATGAGTTGTATAGTAGATACGATCAACATGAAGATGTTCACCGATGATGACTAGTCCGTCTCACGTGATGATCGGACACGGCCTAGTTGACTCGGATCATGTAATCACTTAGATGACCGGAGGGATGTCTATCTGAGTGGGAGTTCATAAGATGAACTTAATTATCCTGAACATAGTCAAAACATCTTTGCAAATTATGTCGTGAGCTCGCGCTTTAGTTCCACTGCTTAGATATGTTCCTAGAGAAAATATAGTTGAAAGTTGACGATGGCGATTATGCGGACAGAGAAAGCTTATGTCCTTAATGCACCGCTCGGTGTGAACCCCAAACGTCGCTTGTGGATGTTACGAACATCGGACATACACGCTTTGATAACTACGTGATAGTTCGCTTAAACGGTTTAGAGTTGAGGCACCAAAGACGTTTTGAAACATCGCGGAACATATGAGATGTTTCAAGGCTGAAATTGGGATTTCAGGCTCGTGCCCACGCCAAGAGGTATAAGACCTCCGACGATTGTCTTAGCCTGCAAACTAAGGGAGAAAAGCTCAATCGTTGAGCTTGTGCTCAGATTGTCTGAAGTGCAACAATCACTTGAACCGAGTGGGAGTTGATCTTCCAGATGAGATAGTGATGTTTCTCCAAAGTCATTTCCACCAAGCTGCTAGAGCTTCGTGATGAACTATAACATATCAAGGATAGAGATGATGATCCTTGAGGTATTCGCGTTGTTTGACATCGCGAAAGTAGAAATCAAGAAGGAGCATCAATTGTTGATGGTTGATGAAACCACTAGTTTCAAGAAGGGCAAGGGCAAGAAGGGACACTTCGTGAAACGGCAAATCAGTTGCTGCTCCAGTGAAGAAACCCAAGTTGAACCCAAACCCGAGACTAAGTGCTTCTGTAATAAGGGGAACAACCACTGGAGCAGAATTACCCTAGATACTTGGTAGATGAGAAGGCTGGCAAGGTCGATAGAAGTATATTGGATATGCATTATGTTAATGTGTACTTTACTAGCACTCCTAGTAGCACCAGGGTATTAGATACCGGTTCGGTTGCTAAGTGTTAGTAACTCGAAATAAAAGCTACGGAATAAATGGAGACTAGCTAAAGGTGAGCTGACGATATATGTTGGAAGTGTTTCCAAGGTTGATGTGATCAAGCATCGCACGCTCCCTCTACCATCGAGATTGATGTTAAACCTAAATAATTGTTATTTGGTGTTTGCGTTGAGCATAGACATGATTGGATTATGTCTATCGCAATACGGTTATTCATTTAAGGAGAATAATGGTTACTCTATTTATTTGAATAATACCTTCGATGGTCTTGCACCTAAATAAATGGTTTATTGAATCTCGATCGTAGTGATACACATTTTCATGCCAAAAGTATAAGATAGTAATGATAGTACCACTTACTTGTGGCACTGCCATGTAAGTCATATTGGTGTAAAACGCATGAAGAAGCTCCATGTTGATGGATCTTTGGACTCACTCTTTTGAAAAAAATTGAGACATGCTAACCATGTCTATTGGTGTATACGCATGAAGAAACTCCATGCTGATGGATCATTTGGACTCACTTGATTTTGAATCACTTGAGATATGCAAAGCATTCCACATGGCAAGATGACCGAAAAGCCTCGGTTTCAAAGAGATGGAACAAGAAAGCAACTTGTTGGAAGTAACACATTTTGATATGTGCAGTCCAATGAGTCTTTGAGGCATGCAATGAATATCGTTATGTTCTTACTTCACGATGATTCGAGTAGATGTTGAGTATATTTACTTGATGAAACACAGGTCTGAATTATTGAATGGTTCAAGTAATTTCAGAGTGAAGTTTAAGATCTTCGTGACAAGAGGATAGAATATCTATGATATGATCATCGAGATGAATATCTGAGTTACGAGTTTTGGCACACAATTAAGACATTGTGCAAATTGTTTCACAACTAATACCGCCTGGAACACCATAGTGTGATGGTGTGTCCGAACGTCATAGTTGCACCCTATTGGATATGGTGCGTACCATGATGTCTCTTATCGAATTACCACTATCGTTCATGGGTTAGGCATTAGAGACAACTGCACTCACTTTAATAGGGCACCACGTAATTCCGTTGAGACGACGCCGTTTGGAGAAACCTAAGTTGTCGTTTCTTGAAAGTTTGGGGCTGCGACGCTTATGTGGAAAAGTTTCAGGTTGATAAGCTCGAACCCAAAGCGGACAAAATGCATCTTCATAGGACACCCAAAACAGTTGGGTATACCTCCTAATTCAGATTCGAAAGCAATAGGGATTGTTTCTTGAATCGGATCCTTTCTCGAGAAAAGTTTGTCTCGAAAAGTTGAGTGGGAGGATGGTGGAGACTTGATGAGGTTATTGAACGTCACTTCAACAAGTGTGTAGCAGGGCACAGGAAGTTGTTCATGTGGCACCTACACCAATTGAAGTCGAAGCTTGTGATAGTGATCATGAAGTTTTGGATCAAGTCACTACTGTACCTCGTAGGGTGACAAGGATGTGTACTACTTCAGAGTGGTACGGTGATCCTGTCTTGAAGGTCATGTTGCTAGACAACAATGAACCTACGAGCTATGGAGAAGCGATGGTGGGCCCAAATTCCGACAAATGGTTAGAAGCCATGAAATCCGAGATAGGATCCATGTATCATAACAAAGCATGGACTTTGGTGGACTTGCCCGATGATCGGCAAGCCATTGAAATAAATGGATCTTTAAGAAGAAGACGGACGTAGACGGTAATGTCACCGTCTATGAAGCTCGACTTGTGGCGAAGAGTTTTTCACAAGTTCAAGGAGTTGACTACGATGAGACTTTCTCATCCGTAGCGATGCTTAAGTCCGTCGGAATCATGTTAGCATTAGCTGCATTTATGAAATCTGGCAGATGGATGTCAAGACGAGTTTCCTTACCAGTTTACGTAAGGAAAGGTTGTATGTGATACAATCAGAAAAGTTTTGTCGATCCTAAGGATGCTAAAAGGTATGCTGGCTCCAGCGATCCTTTCTAAGGACTGGAGTAAGCATCTCGGAGTTGGAATGTGCGCTTTGATAGGATGATCAAAGATTTTGGGTTTACACAAAGTTTATGAGAAACTTGTATTTCCAAAGAAGTGAGTGGGAGCACTATAGAATTTCTGATGAGTATATGTTGTTGACATATTGATGATCAGAAATGATGTGGAATTTCTGGAAAGCATATATGGTTATTTGAAAGATGATTTTCAATAGAAAACCTGGATTAGGCTACTTGAACAATAAGCATCAAGATCTATAAGATAGATCAAAATGCTTAATAATACTTTCAAATGAGCACATACCTAGACATGATCTTGAAGGTGTTCAAGATGGATCAGTCAAAGAAGGAGTTCTTGCCTGAGTTGTAAGGTATGAAGTTAAGAGTTAAAAGCTCGACCACGGCAGAAGAGAGACAAAGGACGAAGGTCGTCCCCTACGCTTCAGACGTAGGCTCTATAATATGGTATGCTGTGTACCGCACCGGAAGTGTGCCTTGCCATGAGTCAGTCAAGGGGTACAAGAATGATCCAGGAACAGATCATTGGACAGCGGTCAAAATTATCCTTAGAAGAATAAGGAAATATTTCTCGATTATGAGGTGATAAAGAGTTCGGCGTAAAGGGTTACGTCGATGCAAGCTTTAACACCTATCCGAGTGACTCTGAGTAGCAAACCAGATGCGTATAGTGGAGCAACCATTTGGAATAGATCCAAGCGGAGCGTGGAAGCAACATTTACAATATGACATAGAGAATTGCGAAGTACACACGGATCTGAAAGGTTCAGACCCGTTGACTAAAACCTCTCTCACAAGCAAAACATGATCAAACCCCAGAACTCATTGAGTCTTAAATCACATGATGATGTGAACTAGTTTAGTGACACTAGTAAACTCTTTGAATGTTGGTCACATGGCGATGTGACCTGTGAGTGTTAATCACATGGCGATGTGAACTAGATTATTGACTCTAGTGCAAGTGGGAGACTGTTGGAAATATGCCCTAGAGGCAATAATAAATTAGTTATTATTATATTTCCTTGTTCATGATAATCGTTTATTATCCATGCTATAATTGTATTGATAGGAAACTCAGATACATGTGTGGATACATAGACAACACCATGTCCCTAGTAAGCCTCTAGTTGACTAGCTCGTTGATCAACAGATGGTTACGGTTTCACGACCATGGACATTGGATGTCGTTGATAACAGGATCACATCATTAGGAGAATGATGTGATGGACAAGACCCAATCCTAAGCCTAGCACAAAGATCGTAGTTCAGTATGCTAAAGCTTTTATAATGTCAAGTATCATTTCCTTAGACCATGAGATTGTGCAACTCCGGATACCGTAGGAATGCTTTGGGTGTACCAAACGTCACAACGAATCGGGTGGCTATAAAGGTGCATTACGGTATCTCCGAAAGTGTCTTGGGTTGGCACGAATCGAGATGGATTTGTCACTCCGGTTGACGGAGAGGTATCTCTGGGCCCACTCGGTAGGACATCATCATAATGTGCATAATGTGATCAAGGAGTTGATCACGGATGATGTGTTACGGAACGAGTAAAGAGACTTGCGGAAACGAGATTGAACAAGGTATCGGGATACCGACGATCGAATCTCGGGTAAGTACAATACCGCTAGACAAAGGGAATTGTATACGGATCGATTGAGTCCTTGACATCGTGGTTCATCCGATGAGATCATCGTGGAACATGTGGGAGCCAACATGGGTATCCAGATCCCGCTGTTGGTTATTGACCGGAGAACGCCTCGGTCATGTTCGCATGGTTCCCGAACCCGTAGGGTCTACACACTTAAGGTTCGATGGCGCTAGGGTTATAAAGGAAGTTTGTATGTGGTTACCGAATGTTGTTCGAGTCCGGATGAGATCCCGGACGTCACGAGGAGTTCGGAATGGTCCGGAGGTAAAGATTTATATATGGAAAGTTGTTGTTCGGGTTCCGGAAAAAGTTCGGGTTTTTTCGGTATTGTACCGGGAAGCTTCCAGAAGGTTCCGGAGGATTCCGGAGGGGTCCGGAGGTCCGGAAATTGTTCCACCACGTCCAATACAGTAGCATGGGCTGTATGGGGGCGCCCTAGCCTTAATGGGCCAGGGGCACTAGCCCCCCCAAGGCCCATGCGCATGGGAAGGGGGAAACCCTAAGGGGGAGGGCCTCCACTTGACTTGGGAGGCACTCCTCCCCCTCTTGGCCGCCCCAAGTCCCATCTAGGGCTGGCCGCACCCTTGGGGTGGAAACCCTAAAGGGGCGCAGCCCCCTTTTCCCTATATATACTTGAGGTTTTGGGCTGCCCAACACACATGAGTTCTCTCCTCTTGGTGCAGCCCCTCTCCTCCTCCTCCTCTCCCTTGGTGCTTGGCGAAGCCTCTGGGATTGCCACGCCCTCCATCACCACCATGCCGTTGTGCTGCTGCTGGATGGAGTCTTCTCAACCTCTCCTCTCTCCTTGCTGGATCAAGGCGTGGGAGACGCCACCGGGCTGTACGTGTGTTGAACGCGGAGGTGCCGTCTGCTCGCACTAGGATCTCCGGTGATTTGAATCACGACGAGTACGACTCCATCAACCCCGTTCACATGAACGCTTCCGCTTAGCGATCTACAAGGGTATGTAGATGCACTCTCCTTCCCCTCGTTGCTAGTTTCTCCATAGATAGATCTTGGTGACACGTAGGAAAATTTTGAATTTCTGCTACGTTCCCCAACACAAACATCGACCGCTATCCAGCATGCATCTAGAGTATTAAGTTCATAACAACAGAGTAACGCATTAGGAAAGATGACATGATGTAGAGGGATAAACTCAAGCGGTATGATATAAATCCCAACCTTTTATCCTCGATGGCAACAATATAATATGTGCCTTGCTGCCCCTGCTGTCACTAGGAAAGGACACCGCAAGATTGAACCCAAAGCTAAGCACTTCTCCCATTGCAAGAAAGATCAATCTAGTAGGCCAAACACAACTGATAATTCGAAGAGACTTGCAAATATATTTAAATCATGCATAAAAGAATTCAGAGAAGAATCAAATATTGTTCATAGGTAATCTTGATCATAAACCCACAATTCATCGGATCGCGACAAACACACTACAAAAAGAATTACATCGAATAGATCTCTAAGAGAATCGAGGAGAACTTTGTATTGAGATCCAAAGAGAGAGAAGAAGCCATCTAGCTAATACTTATGGACCCTAAGGTCTGTGGTAAACTACTCACACATCATCGGAGAGGCTATGGTGTTGATGTAGAAGCCCTCCGTGATCGATTCCCCCTCTGGTGGAGCGCCGAAAAAGGCCCCAAGATGGGATCTCACGGGTACAGAAGGTTGCGGTGGTGGAAATAGGGTTTCATGGTGCTCCTGGATGTTTTCAGGGTATATGAGTATATATAGGCGAAGGAAGTAGGTCGGCAGAGCTGCGAGGGGCTCACGAGGGTGGGGGCGCGCCCTCCTGCCTCGTGGCTTCCTCGCTGCTTTCTTGACATCCACTCCAAGTCTCCCGGATTGCGTTTGTTCCAAAAACGATCCTCGCGAAGGTTTCATTCCATTTGGACTCCGTTTGATATTCCTTTTCTGCGAAACACTAAAATAGGAAAAAAACAGCAATTTGCACTAGGCCTTCGGTTAATAGGTTAGTCCATTAAACATCCAAAACAGATAATATAATAGCATGGAACAATAAAAAATTATAGATACGTTGGAGACGTAGCAAGCATCCCCAAGCTTAATTCCTGCTCGTCCTCGAGTAGGTAAATGATAAAAAAAGAATTTTTGATGTGGAATGCTACCTAACATAATTATCAATGTAATTTTCTTTATTGTGGCATGAATGTTCAGATCCAAAAGATTCAAGATAAAAGTTCAATATTGACATAAAAATAGTAATACTTCAAGCATACTAGCCAAGCAATTATGTCTTATCAAAATAACATAGCCAAAGAAAGCTTATCCCTACAAAATCATATAGTTTGGCCATGCTTCATTTTCGTGATGCATAACCCCGATGACAAGCCGAGCAATTGGTTCATACTTTTTAACCCTTACGCAATACATGAGCGCAAGCCATGGATGTAGCGCCATAGGTGGAATAGCATATGATGATAGGGGTTATGAGAGGAGACAAAAAAGGAGAAAGTCTCACATTGACGCGGCTAATCAACGGGCTATGGAGATGCCCATCAATTGATGTCAGTGCGAGGAGTAGGGTTTGCCATGCAACGGATGCACTAGAGCTATAAGTGTATGAAAGCTCAAACTGAAAACTAAGTGGGTGTGCATCCAACTTGCTTGCTCACGAAGACCTAGGGCATTTGAGGAAGCCCATTGTTGGAATATACAAGCCAAGTTCTGTAATGAAAATTTTCCACTAGTATATGAAAGTGACAAAACAAGAGACTCTCTAACATGAAGATCATGGTGCTATTTTGAAGCACAAGTGTGGAAAAAGGATAGTAGCATTGTCCCTTCTCTCTTTTTCTCTCATATTTTTTATTTTGGGCTTCTTTGGCCTCTTTTATTTTTATTTGGGCTTCTTTGGCCTCTTTTATTTATTTCCTCACATGGGACAACGCTCTAATAATGATAATCATCACACTTTTATTTACTCATAACTCAATATTACAACTCGATACTAGAACAAAAATATGAATCTATGTGAATGCCTTCGGCGGTTTACCGGGATATGCGATGAATCAAGAGCGACATGTATGCAAAAATTATGAAAGTGGCTTTGCCACAAATACGATGTCAACTACATGATCATGCAAAGCAATATGACAATGATGGAGCGTGTCATAATAAACGGAACGGTGAAAAGTTGCATGGCAATATATCTCGAAATGGCTATGGAAATGCCATAATAGGTAGGTATGGTGGCTGTTTTGAGGAAGATATAAGGAGGCTTATGTGTGATAGAGCGTATCGTATCACAGGGTTTGGATGCACCGGCGAAGTTTGCACCAACTCTCAAGGTGAGAAAGGGCAATGCACGGTACCGTAGAGGCTAGCAAATTGCGGAAAGGTAAGAGTGTGTATGATCCATGGACTCACATTAGTCATAAAGAACTCATATACTTACTGCAAAAGTTTATTAGCCCTCGAAGCAAAGTACTACTACGCATGCCCCTAGAGGGATAGATTGGTAGGAAAAGACCATCGCTCGTCCCCGACCGCCACTCATAAGGAAAGCACTCAAAGAACACCCCATGCTTCAAATTTGTCACAGAACGTTTACCATACGTGCATGCTACGGGACTTGCCAACTTTAACACAAGTATTTATCAATTTCACAATTACCCAACTAGCATGACTCTAACATTACCACCTTTATATCTCAAAACTATTATCAAGTATCAAATTTATCATAGTATTTAATGCACTCTATATGAAAGATTTTATCATACCCATCTTGAATGCCTATCATATTAGGACTAATTTTATAGCCAAAGCAAATTACCATGTTGTTCTAAAAGACTCTCAAAATAATATAAGTGAAGCATGAGAGATCAATAATTTCTATAAAATAAAACCACCACCGTGCTCTAAAAGATATAAGTGAAGTACTAGAGAAAAATTATCTAGCTCAAAATATATAAGTGAAGCACATAGAGTATTCTAATAAATTATGATTTATATGTGTCTCTCTCAAAAAGTGTGTACAGAAAGGATGATTGTGGTAAACTAAAAATCAAATAGTCAAATCATACAAGATGCTCCAAGCAAAACACATATCATGTGGTGAATAAAAATATAGCCTCAAGTAAAGTTACCGATAGACGAATACGAAAGAGGGTATGCCTTCCAGGGCATCCCCAAGCTTAGGCTCTTGCCACTCCTTATTCCATAATCCATCAAATCTTTACCCAAAATTTGGAAACTTCACAACACAAAACTCAACAGAAAATCTCGTGAGCTCCGTTAGTATAAGAAAAAAAATCACCACCTTAAGGTACAGTAATGAAATCATTCTTTATTTATATTGGTGTTAAACCTACTGTATTCCAACTTTTCTATGGTTCATACCCCCCGATACTAGCCATAGATTCATCAAAATAAGCAAACAACACATGAAAAACAGAATCTGTCAAAAACAGAACAGTCTGTAGCAATCTGTATCAAACGTATACTTATGTAACTCCAATAATTCTGAAATAAATTGGTGGCGTGAGGAATTTGTCTATTGATCATCTGCAAAAAGAATCAACATAAAATCACTCTCCAGTAATAAATGGCAGCTAATATCGTGAGCGCTAAAGTTTCTGTTTTTCACAGCAAGATCATAAAGACTTCACCCAAGTCTTCCCAAAGGTTCTACTTGGCACAAACACTAATTAAAACATAAAACCACATCTAAAAAGAGGCTATATGAATTATTTATTACTAAGCAGAAGCAAAAAGCAAGAAACAAATATAAAATTGGGTTGCCTCCCAACAAGCGCTATCGTTTAACGCCCCTAGCTAGGCATAAAAGCAAGAATAGATCTAGGTATTCTCATCTTTGGTAGGCAATTCTTCAATAGAGCACTTATAACCCTTAGGAGTTTCCTTATTTTTGTTAATGATCAAACTCCTAGGCAAGAAATCGAGAAATTCATTTGTAGCAAAAGGTTCCTTAATGATAGCTAAAAAGTTGGGGTGAACACTTATTGATTTGAGATCCGCATTTTCCTTACTAGAAGATTCACCTTTATTTTTAGGAATATACATAAACTTGGCAACTTTAGTAGTAGGAGGATTTGGAGTATTTTTCACGGAAGAAAAGGCAGACCCTAAGTTGGTAATAATATCCTTAAGTTTATCAATTCTTGTGGAATCTTGATCTATCTTTTCGTTAACTATGGGCTCCTTTTCTTTTAAAAAATTCAGAGTAACTCCTACCTTAGATCCGTATTGGGTAATTTCGTTGTGGATCTTTTTATCCAAATTTTCAATCAACTCTACAATGGAAACTTTATTTTCAATAATTTCAAGCCTTTGCATCACATGTTCCAAAGTTAAAATAGTTCCATTAACCAAAAGAGGTGGTGGGCCAAACAAATCTAACATAGCATTATAAGAATCAAAAGTATGGCTACCCAAGAAATTCCCTCCGGTAATGGTATCAAGAATATATCTGTTCCAAGGAGTGATGCCTATATAAAAATTGCAAAGAAGAACGGAAGTAGATTGCTTCCTAGTAGTTCTATTTTGAGCATTGCAAATTCTATGCCAAGCATCTTTTAGATTTTCTCCCTCCCTTTGTTTAAAATTAAGAACTTCATGATCGTGAGTACTAACAATGATAGAAGGACCAGCCATGACAACGAAACAAACGATCTTACACACGGACACACAAGAAGCAAGCGGAAAGAGACGGGCGGAAAAAGATGGCGAATAAAACGGCAAAGGTGAAGAGGAAAACGAGAGCCAAATGGCAAATAATGTAATGTGAGGGAGAAGAGTTTGTGATGGGTACTTGGTATGTCTTGACTTAGCATAGATCTCCCCGGCAACAGCGCCAGAAATCCTTCTTGCTACCTCTTGAGCATGCATTGGTTTTCCCTTAAAGAGGAAAGGGTGATGCAGCAAAGTAGCGTAAGTATTTCACTCAGTTTTTGAGAACCAAGGTATCAATCCAATAGGAGACTACACGCAAGTCCCTCGTACCTGCACAAACAATCAAGAACTTTGCAACCAACGCGATAAAGGGGTTGTCAATCCCTTCACGGCCACTTGCAAAAGTGAGATCCGATAGAGATAATAAGATAAATATTTTTGGTATTTTTGTTGCATAGATTGGAAAGTAAGGATTGCAAAATAAAAGGCGTCAGAAATAGCAAGTTGATAGGAAAATAATATGATGGAAGATAGACCCGGGGGCCATAGGTTTCACTAGTGGCTTCTCTCAAGATAGCATATTCTACAGTGGGTGAACAAATTACTGTCGAGCAATTGATAGAAACGTGCATAGTTATGAGAATATCAAGGCATGATCATGTATATAGGCATCACGTCCGTGACAAGTAGACCGAAACGATTCTGCATCTACTACTATTACTCCACCCATCGACCGCTATCCAGCATGCATCTAGAGTATTAAGTTCATAAGAACAGAGTAACGCATTAGTCAAGATGACATGATGTAGAGGGATAAACTCAAGCAATATGATATAAACCCCATTTTTTATCCTCGATGGCAACAATACAATACGTGCCTTGTTGCCCCTGCTGTCACTAGGAAAGGACACCGCAAGATTGAACCCAAAGCTAAGCACTTCTCCCAATGCAAGAAAGATCAATCTAGTAGGCCAAACCAAACTGATAATTCGAAGAGACTTGCAAAGATATTTAAATCATGCATAAAAGAATTCAGAGAAGAATCAAATATTGTTCATAGATAATCTTGATCATAAAGCCACAATTCATCGGATCTCGACAAACACACCGCAAAAAGAATTACATCGAATAGATCTCCAAGAGAATCGAGGAGAACTTTGTATTGAGATCCAAAGAGAGAGAAGAAGCCATCTAGCTAATAACTATGGACCCGAAGGTCTGTGGTAAACTACTCACACATCATCGGAGAGGCTATGGTGTTGATGTAGAAGCCCTCTGTGATCGATTCCCCCTCCGGCGAAGCGCCGGAAAAGGCCCCAAGATGGGATCTCACGGGTACAGAAGGTTACGGTGGTGGAAATAGGGTTTCGTGGTGCTCCTGGATGTTTTCAGGGTATATGAGTATATATAGGCGAAGGAAGTAGGTCGGTGGAGCTGTGAGGGGCCCATGAGGGTGGGGGGCGCGCCCTCCTGCCTCGTGGCTTCCTCGCTACTTTCTTGACGTCCACTCCAAGTCTCCTGGATTGCGTTTGTTCCAAAAACGATCCTCGCGAAGGTTTCATTCCGTTTGGACTCCATTTGATATTCCTTTTCTGTGAAACACTGAAATAGGCAAAAAAAACAGCAATTTGCACTGGGCCTTCGGTTAGGTTAGTTCCAAAAATAATATAAAAGTGCATAGTAAAGCCCATTAAACATCCAAAACAGATAATATAATAGCATGTAACAATAAAGAATTATAGATGCGTTGGAGACGTAGCAGATGTCACTCAAGGATAAGGAAGAGCTTCACAACAAGTCAAGTGGTGCTTACAAAGCTTCGTGTGATGCTCCTACATCATTAAGTGAGAAACAAACCTTCAATGAGGAATTGAGCCTAATGGTGAAGAACTTCAACAAGTTTTACAAGAGTAGAAGCAAAGAAAGAAGTTCCAAGTCAAGGTCCTACAATGACAAAAGATTTTTCAGTCGTGAGTGTAATTGCTACAATTGTGGAAGACCCGGACACTACTCCAATGAGTGTACGACCCCCTACAAAAGAAGAGAAGATTCACCCATAAGGAGAAGTAGAAGAGAAGAATCACCACCAAGAGAGAGGAGGAGTAGAGATGATCGATATGAACGAAGAACCTCTCGGAGAAGCAAGGATTCAGAAAGGAAGGACAAATCATCAAAGAGCTACACAAAACGACGACATCAAGCTCATGTTGGTGAATGGGTATCCGGCTCCGGCTCCGACTCCGGCCATCATTCCGAAAGAAGTTATCACTCTGACTCCAAATGTACTCAAGATGAAGGTGTTGCCGGTCTAGCACTTGTGTCAACCAACTCCTATGACATATTTGACTCACCAAATGAAGGAATTGGAAGATGCTTCATGGCTAAAGGCCCAAAGGTATCACACCTCGAGTATGTTGATTTCAATAGTGATGAAGATGATTTGCTAGGTGATGATGATTTACTTGTTGACAACTCTAGTGATGAAAACTATGATGAACTTGCTATTAATCATGCTAATGAAGATAAAAGAATGATGATGATAAGAAGGAGATTGAGCATCTAACTAAAGAATTAAACACTCTTAAGTTAGCTCATGAAACTACCTTGGAAGATCATAGAGAACTTTTAAAGACTCATGAGAAGATACACTTTGAAAAGCTCAACCTTGAGCAAGAGCATGGGTTCTTAAAGGCAATCAATGATGATCTTCACAAGAAAAGTTCTTCTTACATTGCCAAGCGTTTACTCTTGTCTACTTATATGCCACAAGTTAAATCTAGTAACAAGAGCAAGAAATATTCTTCTTTTAGTAGTAACAATAATCATGTTAAATCCAATGTTGTTGCTTCTAGTAGTTCTCTTGATTCCACTAATGATTCTCTTAGCCAAGTTACACTTGAGCAAGAAAATAGCTTATTGAAGGGAATTGTAGAGAAAGATGGTTACAAGAGCCTTGCCGGGAGTAAGCAATTTGAGGAAATTGTACGCAAGGAAGGAAGGCACCGGAAGAATCAAGGTGTTGGTTTCAAACGAAAGTTCAATGCCAATGGAGTTGAGTGGGAAGAAGATCAATACCCCAAGACGAAGTTTGTTCCTCAACAAGAGAAGTATGATCCTACTTATTTTCAAGGGACACAAGCTCAAGATGATCTTCCACCACAAGACCACAAGAAAAAGGGCAAGGACAAGCTTCAAGAGGAGATTGATGCATTTGAAGAAGCTCCTAAGGCCTTGGTCAAGTGGGTTCCCAAGACACATCAAGTTCTACTTCACCAAGTACGACTACAACTCCAAGGATTCCCATCAAGATGATGTGGATCCCGAAGAAGAAGAACTAGAGAGTTCTTGAGGGTGACTCCGCCAACATATTTCACTCACATCATCTTGGCAAGGACAAGTACAAACAACATCCACATCTTGCACTAGTTCAAGGAGTCACAAACCCTCTTGTTGGTAAGACAAGGGACAAGGTAACCTAATGCTTTCATGGACATCATCTTGTGTGAACATCACTCTATGTCTATGGATATCCTTGTTTGTTCCTTGTGGGACTAACTTGTGTAGGTATTGAAAGTACAACTCACTCCAATGGATTGCTCCAAATGATCTACATCAACATTGAGCATCCACATCTTCAACATATACATGAAGTCATCATCGACAAAACCCAAGGTTAGTTCATCCCTCTTAGGGGGGATATCACATCTAGGGGAGCTTTACTCTAACAATTGAGCTAAAGAAACTCTAATGGTGTGAACACAACAATGCTTTATGTAAAAGTGGTAACCCCACTTGTGCTTAAACGATGAGTATGACCTATGATCAAATGTTCTCATTTGACTCCTAAGTCAATATACTCATATATAGATGACCTAGTCATCACCAATTGCTTGATAGATGCTAGAGTGTTTGTGCATGCTTTACCACATATTTCATTTGACATTTTATTGTGTGAGCATGTTGATTGCATATTTTACTCATTCGAGGACATCCATTTGTTGCTTTGATTGTTTGGTTTTTTCTCTTTTGCCAAATGGATGGACAAGAATGCCTAAGAACTTCCTCCAGCTATCTATGCTTTTCTCGTATCAAACTCTATTCATGCTACATCACAAAGTTTGATCAAGTCAGATTCGAACCACTCTGTGTGAGGAGCACTCGGAGTCCTCGATTCGTCATAGACTTAAACTTCCAAAACCTCTCTGTGCATTTTGGTCTGACCGTTCCATCCACTTCGGTCACACCGAGTTCACTGAGTTGATCTAGGTTTTCAATCTTGGTGCAACCGATTAGAATTTTTGGTCACACCAAGTTGCAGTAACCGCTTGCGATTATGCATCTCGGTGCCACCGAGTTGTTCCACTTGGCCACACCGACAGTATCAGGATATATATACCGACGGGCGAGATTTCGGAAATTTCTTCAAAACCCTTCACCCCGCGCGTGTCCTGCTCTGCCGCCTCGGGTCTCCGGATCGTCATCTCGTCGCCAGCGACCTCCCGCCGCTGGTTTCCATCGCCGTCAACGGATTTCAATGCCGCCGTTGCCGCCGTAGCAAACTCACCGCCGAACTAGGGCATGGGTTCGACCCCTTGTGCATTCTTTTTACCTCCGATTCTGAGCACAAGGTCAATGCCATGTTCTTTACCACGTATGAGATCAATCTATCCAGAGAAAACCTCCATTAGATTAGGTTTGATTCGAAAATTTAGGGTTAGGTTTCCGCCGAACTCATCTCGGACCGACCAAGTTATAGAAATCGGTCTCACCGATTTGGCTTAGGCCATTGCACTTGCACTTTTCGGTCTGACCGAAAGTTGTAAATCGGTGCGACCGAGTTCAACTCTCTGTGAAACCCTAGCAATCTCGGAGTCACCGAACTGTGACTCGGTCTGACCAGGTTCACTAGTTTAGACTCGAAAAGTTGCTTCGATGTCACCGAGTTTAACAAATCGGTAGCTAGCTCTGAAATGCTTTCTGTGGAGAACTAAAACTAAGTTTTTGACTCATCTATTCTGTAAAACCTATGCACTTTGTGATGCTCATCCACTCTATCTCATCCATATCTATTCACAGGGTCTGCTGTCAGTTTGCTTTGCCAGTATGTCTGATCAGAGTGATAGCCAGAACAAATCAGGAGAGCTTGGAAAGGATCATTGAAACAAAGTTCTATGATCTTGATCTTAAAGTGACTGAGATGCAAACAGCTGTTGAGCAACTCCAAGAAGAAGCTGAGGAGAGGAAAGGGCAGGCTACAACAGATGCCTTTCAGAGAGTGCCCAGAGGTCAGAGGTCTGCTGCAGTACCCATGGCTGACACTAGAGCTACTACATCAGCACCAGCAACTACAGCTTCAGTGCCACCTCCAGTTGCAACTCCACCAGCTCCAACAACTTCTACAGATGCATTCTTTCTTGGAGTCCTCTCAACACCTCCTCCGGAAGATCAAGCCTAGAGAGACGCATAACACTATGCATTTTCAAACTTTTTGGTAACTTGTTGCCAAAGGGGGAGAAATGTATAGATCATAGGCTTCGAGAGAGAGTGTTTTTGCTTCTTTTGTCTCTCTTGCTATTTGGTTGATACTCTTGTGTGTGCTTGCTTAATACTCTATGTCTGTGTGTGAGATACTTGTATGATCATGTGTTTGATCATATTCTACCTTAATGCTTATGCTTGGATGATATTATCTTTTATATCTCATATATGATCATTCACTTTGCTTGGTGATGAGTGCATGTTTTTACCTTATATCATTTTGAGCGCTCAACCAAGATGTATGTGACATGGAAGAGTAACCCATGATGCTAATCGATTGTGCATTTGCATTCAAAAGAAAATTTTAAATAATGCACAAATTTAGGGGGAGCTCTTATCACATACTTCTCAAAGCGACGATGTATTTAAATATTATTATCATTTGTCGAAGCTTTGATCTATATGTTGTCATCAATTACCAAAAAGGGGGAGATTGAAAGTGCAACTATCCCTGGGTGGTTTTGGTAATTCCCAACAACATATAGCTCATTGAACTAATGCTATTTCAAGATGATCATTTCAGAAAGTTCAATGCTTGACATGGCATGGATCAGGAATGTGGACCCCTCAAAATGCTAAGGACATATTGGCTCAAGCTCAAGACCCTACATTTTCATTTTAGTGATCCAAGATCACATTGAGTCCATAAAAAAAGCTAATACTATTAAAAGGGGATGAGTTGTTGCTTAATGGCTTGCTTGCTCAAAATGTTTAGTGATATGCTCCAAAAGCCCTCAACCACTTTCTCATTTCCACATATGTCCCAAAAGCTAATACTATTAAAAGGGGATGAGTTGTTGCTTAATGGCTTGCTTGCTCAAAATGTTTAGTGATATGCTCCAAAAGCCCTCAACCACTTTCTCATTTCCATAAAAAAAGCTAATACTATTAAAAGGGGATGAGTTGTTGCTTAATGGCTTGCTTGCTCAAAATGTTTAGTGATATGCTCCAAAAGCCCTCAACCACTTTCTCATTTCCACATATGTCCCAAACCAAAAGTCAAACTCGGCCCCATTGATTTGATCTATCCGGCGCCACCGAGTACATTTGACATAACCACTCCCAGAAACCCTAGTCACTTCGGTCTCACCGATAGGGATCTCACTCTCACCGAGATGGGATTGCAAAATCTCAGTTTCTCTTCATAACGTTTCGGTCCAACCGATATGAGCGATCGGTCCCACCGAGTTCGCAATGCAAACTCTTTGTTTCCCTTTCGTAACGTTTCGGTCTCACCAAAATGAGCGAACCGGTCGCACTGAGTTTGCCTGACCAACTCTCTATTTTCCTATTACAGAAATCAGTCCTACCGAGTTTATGTGGTCGGTCTCACCGAGTTTACGTTATGCCCTAACCCTAATGAAATCGGTCCCACCGACTTGACATGTTGGTCCCATAGAAAAGCCTAACGGTCACATTTTGAACTAAATCGGTCTGACCGAGTTTTATGATTCGGTCCCACCGAGTTTGGTAAATTGTGTGTAACGGTTAAATTTTGTGTGGAGGCTATAAATAACCCTACTCATGGAGAGATCCATCAGAACATGCCTACACTTCCAACATACATTTTCTGAGAGAGAACCACCTACTCATGTGTTGAGACCAAGATATTCCATTCCACCCACAAGAATCTTCATCTCTAGCCTTCCCCAAGTTGCTTTCCACTCAAATCATCTTTCCACCAAATCCAAATATGTGTGAGAGAGTTGAGTGTTGGGGAGACTATCAATTAGAGCACAAGAGCAAGGAATTCATCATCAACACACCATTTATTACCTTTTGGAGAGTGGTGTCTCCTAGATTGGGTATGTGTCACCTGGGAGCCTCCGACAAGATTGTGGAGTTGAAACCAAGGAGTTTGTACGGGCAAGGAGATCTACCCTAGTGAGGCAAGTACTTCGTGGGCGATGGCCATGGTGGGATAGACAAGGTTGCTTCTTCGTGGATCCTTCGTGGGTGGAGCCCTCCGTGGACTTGCGCAACCGTTACCCTTCGTGGTTGAAGTCACCATCAACGTGGATGTATAATAGCACCACCTATCGGAACCACGCCAAAAATCTCCGTGTCTACATTGCGTTTGCTCCCTTCAAACTCCTCCCTTTACCTTCATATGCAAATGTTTTACATTCCGCTGCTATACTCTTAGATTTGCATGTGTAGGTTGATTGCTTGACTTGTGCTAAGTTGCTAAAATCTGCCAAGACTTAAAATTGAGAAAAAACTAGATTTTTATTTGGTCAAGTAGTCTAATCACCCCCCCCCCCTCCTCTAGACATACTTTAAATTCTAGGTAGAAAGAATAACAAGAGCTTTTGTTATTTTAGCAACCTTGCTTTTGATATTTTAGCAACCACAGATTGGGTTAGAAGACCAACAAGAAACAACTTCCTAGATTTGAAGCGTCTTGGTGCGTCTGAGGCTTTGGGGGTTGCTATGAGACCTGCTTGTAAGGGTATGTGTTTCTGGTTGAGGGTAACACACACCTAGCCGCAATGGATTGGCCAAATTTTCTGGTTTTGACAAGGCATTGCCTGGTTTTTGTTTTTGCTATTTTTATATTTTAATGGTTTAAATATTTTATTATTATTATGTTTTTGAATATTTATTAAAATCCACACACATTTTTAAAATCATGATCATTTTCTAAAATCACACACATTTTTAAATTCATGAACATTTTTTTTAAATCCAGAAATATATATATTAAATTTCTGATCATTTTTGGAAATTCATTGTTTTTTAATTCAAGAACATTCTCGAAAATCCAAGATTTTTAAATTCGCATTATAGAACCTTTTCAAATAAAAACACGATAACATTATAGAACTATTGTTTCTTTAAACTTATGTAAGCATTTATTGATATATATAGAAACATGAAAAATTTGTTAAAGAATGAGCACTTTTATATACTACTCCTACATGAATATGCTTTAAGATTTTTTTTCTATATATTTTATTTATAACACACGATTATAATTTAAATATAGTATATATATATTTTTAAAGAAACAATAGTGCAAAATGGGCCGTAGAGTCTTCAGTTCACCTAAGAACAAAATGATAGATGGCGTACATTTGATCGTTTATTGAAACCAGCTTCTGTTGCATTGGTTAGGCATTGGCTCCTTCATAACAATTTGATCGCTGACAGACAGACCGGTACGTATCAGGACCTTTTTGTGAACAAATAAATTCTCAGTTGTTTTCCCAAAAATAACAGGCCACACGCCAAATCTACTTGCTGATAGTGGGCCTCCTGCCATGTGGCGTGCCTAGTCAGAATTATGTCCGTATATAAAACACCATTTGCACCGTATATGCATGCCAAAGTCAAGTTGTAGCACCTGTTCAATGTATGCCGCAAGTTTTGACACTAAAGTGGTTTTTCATGCCAAGTTTTAGCACCGGTGGTGTAATTGACTCTAAATAAAACCTAAGCGGGTGAGAACTTCATTGTTTTGCCCATTTGAGCATTATATCAGCAATTCCATAGTTTTAACATGAAAAAAACATCGCTAGAACATAATTAAAACTTAAGCCAACATAATAAAACCAAAACGAAATAACCGGACGTAGTAATCTGCTAGAGAGAAAAAGTTAATCCCATATAGTAAGTGAAGAACGCACTTTAGCCTCTATCACAATACTACTCCGGCAAAAATAGACATAGAACTAGTACAAGACTTCTGTTTAGGGGCAAAAAGGTGAAGCAATACAGAGAGACAGAGATCGCAGAAAAGATCAGCTCATGCGATGACGAACACCCTGAGCTCCCCCCTGTCCCCTCGGGTGATGCGGGTGTCGTCGTCGAGGTACGTCACGTCGAACTCGCCGCTCCCGGTGTTGGACGCCGGCGGCCGGAGGCTATCCGGGAGGCGGGGCACCTCCAGCAGAGGCAGCTGGGACAGGTTCCCTTTGGTCTTCACCGTCGTCTTGTCGAAATTGATCTTGATACTCGCGATCCCTGGCAGTGGCAGCCATCAGAATTCAGGAAACACCCATCAATCAAGCAAATAATGCGTGCAGAATCGAGAAGCGTCTCACCGGTGATCTCAAACTTGTGCGCCAGCGTGGCCGTGGCCTCCACCGGCGGCAGCGGCCACGGCGCGCCGAGCTCGAGCTCCACGATGTTGTCGAAGTCCTGGCTCACCACGTCGATCCTCTGGAACACCTGACGAGCACAAGCACAATTGGAAATGGAGTTCCGCTTCCGCGTCACGTTTCTGAAACCATTTTCGGTGCGGTTGAGCTCAGCTCAGGATTGGTGTCGAGTCATGACCTGGCCGAGGGTGATGGGGAGGAGGCGGCCGGTGGGCGGGCCGGGGCGGCTGCCGCCGAGCGTCCGCGACGAGAAGGCGCTGCTGTAGACCAGCCTCCACCGCCCCTGCAGCTTGTCGAGGTCCTTGGCGAGGTCCACGGGTGCCGGCGCCGCCGCCTCGAGCTGCCTCGCCGCCGCGTCCGCCCGGTCCAGGTCCTCCTGGCTCGCCGCGAGGCCCCGGTTCAGCCCAGCGACCGCGCTCTGCGTCCACGAATCATGCGAGGATCCGTCAAGCCAGCGAGCGAGCGAGCGGCTACGAAATGCTCGGTCAGATGCTGGAATATTCTTATCGGCCACTCACCAGCAGCTTGATTTTCAGCGAGGCGACGTCGCCGGCGCCGGCGCCGGTGTCCGAGTAGTCCACCGCTGACGACGGTGCGGCCACCGCGCGGATGGACAGCTGCTGCTGTCTCTTCCCTCCGCTGGCGCTCCTCCTGCCGCTGCTTGCCCGCCACAGGTTCCTGCTCTTGCCGCTCGCGGGAGGACTGGGCAGAGGACGGGTGGAGGTGGAGGCGCAGCAAGATGACCACGACGGCGATGCCATGGCCATGGGCGCCGTCCGTGAAGCAGTCAATCGATCGAGGAGAGCAACAAGAAAATAAATTTTCAGTTGGGCGCCGACCGGCAAGAGGTCAGAGGCGAGCACGAGAAGCTGCTCTTGTGTTCTCAAAGAAAAGAAAGGAAAAGGGCAGCTTCCCTGCGGTGAGGAATTTTAGTGGTAGGTGACCGAGCTGGTCACTTGGCCGCGAAGAGGAGTGGCGCAGGTTGGGACGCGTAGAGGGGTGACGACTCGGCAGCCTACGGTTACGCTTTTGTCAGGCCAGTGGCACCTCCGGAGCCGAGTGGCCGTTCTAGGTAGCCGAGGTCGTCGTGGCGCCAACGTTTCGTGTTTTTCTCCGGGTTTCTTTTTCAACGAACTAGAGGGCTTTATGAATTAACAAGAATTCGGATAAAATCCGCCCGAAGGTAAGGGCCCGTTCGGAACCACTCCAGATTCTAGCTTCGTCAACTCCCGCAAGAAGCTGAGCCGAACGCGCTAAATCCATGGAGTTGAAATCAAGAAGCTGGCGGCCTCGTAGTGCAAAAACTGAGGAGAAGGAGAAGCTAGCCTTTCCCAGATCCCAGAAAACAGAGGAGATGAAGTTGAGTGAAATTACAAAGCAATACCACCGCCAAGTGAGTCGACCGAACCGGTACGAGGGAAACTGACGAGCGAACATAACATTCACCAGCGAACCTGCCCCATGGGCTGAAAATAACTTCACCAATCCAACTGGGCCTATAGCCCATGCCTCTTTCACAGCCACTTGGGCTCTCAGCCTGCTCCAAACCTCGGGCCAAATTGGCTTAATATATGGGCTATACTGTTTGAAGCGGTACGACCAAGAAGCTGGCTTGCGAACAATTGCTGCTCCGTCGGGAAGTCGGCTGCGGCTGGCTTCACGGGAAGCTGGCTATTCTGCGAAGCTGGACGAGATCCGAACGGGGCCTAAGTACCAAGAAACTCAGGGCTTTGAGCCAACTATCCGTCCCGTCTAGTGTCCTAGCACGCCGAGCACACATCTCGGCGAGAACGTTCAAATTCCTTTTGACATGAGTAACCGAAAAAGGAAGCAAAACTAGGAACAATCCCTTCTAATTCTTTTAAGATAGGCGCAACAATAAAGCGAGAGTTGCTACACGAGTTCCACAAGTTGACCAATTTCATGCAGTCGACCTCCATGATCACATGTGAATATCCTTGAAGTTGGGCAAAGGTCACCCCCTCTCGGAAGGCCAGGAGGTCGGCCGTAAAGGATCCCCCCCCCCCCCCCCAGAAGGGGTTTACTCCCTCCTCCTAGAAAAGATAGGTGAGATCGGGCAACCCTGTCCTCAGCTTCCATCCATAATTAGGATTTCACTGACCCATCGGTGTTGATAGTAACCCAACCGGGCTCAGGTGCTCTCCAACACTGGTCCGTCGGTGATTTAGACCAGTTAGGTGGCATCTCCAAAATAGACAGAGATTCATGCACCCATTTAATGGCCTGCACTGGTACATAGTCATCTTGATCACGCGTCCACCGATTGCGTGAAGACCAAATGGTGTGCATAATAGTGATAACCTTGCATCTGTCATCCTCAAAGAACATAGGCTCCAACAAGATACCTTTTTCCCAAGATTGTGGATGAAGGTGCGGGAAATGAAGATAGAACCGCTGCCTTGCTGCAACCCAAAAGCTTTTTACATGCGTGCAACTGATGAATGCACTCATCAAATCCTCATCCATGGCTTGACAAACATCACATCGAGCCAGAGTTTTTATGTATCTATACTTTAGGAACTACATTAAGTTTCCAGAGAGCATTCCCCAACGGATTATTTGTCGATGAAGATTCCTTAATCGTCCCTTCCTTTAGAGATCTATGCTCGTTACGAGTCACCAGAGAACGATACACATATTTCACAGTGTAGGTGCCTGACCTTTCCAACACCCATTCATGGGAATCATCGCCATCTGGAGGATTAAGAGGTATGTTAAGTATTGCTTCAGCATCCGGTTGAAGGAAATTATCTCAAATAATTTGCACATTCCAATTACCTGTATACTTATCAATAAGCTCTGCAACTGTGTAAATGGGGCAACGCCTATTCGACCCATTGGCTTGAGAGTTGTGTTGGGGATCCAACTATTAGTCCATGTCGCAATCGTGGATCCTTCCCTTACACAATGGATTAAGCCAATGGCAAGAGCATTTCTCCCCGCAACAATAGCCCACCAAGTGGCAGAAGCACGTGCACGCACAGTTGCATTAAGAAAATCTATTGCTGGAAAATATTTTCCTTGTAGCACTCGAGAGCATAGGGATCTCGGATAGGTCAACAAACGTCGGCTTTATTTACCAAGCATAGCTAGATTAAATTCCAAGTCTCGTAAACCCATCCACCCTTAATCTTTGGTGTAGCAAGTTTCTCCCATGAGATCCAATGAAGTGATCGTTTATCCAAAGAACTCCCCCACCAATAGCCTCAGTGATAGATTTCAAAAGCACTTCCCTAGCCGTGCACGCTAGAGTCCTCTTAGACCATCCCTGCATTTTGCCTCTCCTTCTCTTGTTAATATGCATGAAAGTACCACTTGTAATTCTGCCAATAGCCGTCAGGAGACCCCAAATAACATTCAGAGAATGCTTCCACTATTATATCAAGAGTTTGCTTCAAGGACTCGCGAAGGGGCAGCGCGGTATTGCCACTGAAACAATTGAGCTCTTCTCTCGGTTCACCTCTTGACCAGAACAATCAGTATATATTAGAAGAATATCATTAAGTCTCTCCGCACTTGGGTTTTTAGCACCGAGGAAGATCAAATTATCGTTAGCAAAAAGGAGATGATTAACCCAAGGTGCATGACTACTAACCCGGATGCCTCTATCAATGTGTGCACCATGATAATTACTTAGCAAAAAAAATGAGGCCCTGGGCACACAAGAGGAACAAACATGATGACATTGGATCCACTTGTCAGAGACCTCTGATGGAGTAAAGTACGATAGAAGACCACCATTAACTTTTATTATGAACCTTACGGAGGTTACACACTTGATCACCAGATGGATGAAACGATCATTGAATCCTAATCTTATTACTGGCATAATGATCGTGCGTGACTACGAAACTTAATTGAAGTTGTATTAGATTAGCTATATACAACAATCAGTAAACTTGCAACAACGCGATGAACTCAAACACACACAACACTACACTCGTGTAACTGCATGGTCTGTTGCGGTATTAGTATTACTAGCAAATGTGTACGTGCATTGCAATGGAAGAAAAAAATGCTCACAGGCCTATGTGACCAAAAAGACATTGCAGCTCATGATCTCATTAAATCTTCATTGTCCAGTGCCCCACTTGTACATGCTATTGTCTTTATTGCAGATGAATGAATCTCCCCGTAGGTATCACCCATCATCTCTCTTTTTCATCCATGACCAGTGGTCGATCTAATGATCATGCAAACAATGAGTTACCGTGCATGTAGTACAAGCTAGATCGATCACCGAAGGGTGATTAACTACCCATTAATCAACATGGTTTTGCTTCCAATTACAAAGCTACGATCATGTTTTGACGAGATTTTTTGGAAGCTTGTGTTATGAAGAACTGAGATACATGTGTGAGCATGCAAAAAGGAGCGGAGCTGAGGGGTGGCTAAACTGGAGTGGAGAGAAACTTACTTGGGCGCGCACAACTTCTCGGAGGTGGTGACGAAGCTATTTTGTCTTGGCAACCTCTTCAGCTTCCTACCTGCATTTGTTGTCATCGTCGCTGCCCCTGCCTCCTTTACCGCCGCGATGGCCACCACGACCATGCCGGCCTGATCCTCATATACAAACATAAATGTTTGTTTTATGTGGTCTTTTTGCTCCTGAATTGGCATGAGACATGTGGTTTCATGAAAATTACAAACTATATTGCAACCAGACTACATATGATCATTAGGTACACTGGTTTACAAAAGTACTACTATTCATAGATAAAGTGCTTTAATGCCGAATAAAATGCACACATATATGGATGATATATGCTTTGTTATTGACTAAATGGTGTTGGGGATGTGAGCTAATGTGGTGAAGTTTCTATGAATCTTCTGCTACCGTACAATCCTCTATGTCATCCTGAGTAGACCCCACATGTTGACACTCTTTGGTACGGAATGTCTGTCTGGGAATGCAAATGTAATGGTTATCCTTTTTTTGTGCAAATCTTTCCTTAAAATCAATTCCATGTGATGTTTAACTTATTTGATTAGAGGTGATGTTCCAGACTGTTTATACTGAGTGGCTTGCTATGTGATGTTACATTCCAACTGATATGAATCCCTTCACGAACGAGTTATTCTTGACATCTAATAAAAAAACTTTGCTACAATGCTTAGAAGGTGTTCCTATCAGATTATTTCCTCGAGTGTCAAATGGAAAACATCTATATAAATGGTATTGAATTATAATTGGGACCTGGGTTTCTGTCGAGCTCTGTCTCCTGGAGAGTTGGATGACTGGCATCGCCTTGCTGATGTCTTCCCTCACTCTCATAGTCTAGGGGCTTGGTGAGACATGGGCTCATTCTCATTTGGGAAGTTTTCTGTTAAGTCTCTCTATTCTAAATTGATTCAGGGTGCAGTGACCACTAGATGTCGAGATATTTGGAGAGCTAGGACTCCTTTTAAAGTCAAAATCTTTATGTGGCAAACCATGAGAGGCAAACTTCATGGGTTAACCTGACAAAGGGAATGACGTTTGTTGTCATTACGGTTTGACCGATAAAGATCTTCGTAGAATATGTAGGAACCAATATGAGCATCCAGGTTCCGCTGTTGGTTATTGATCGGAGATGTGTCTCGTTCATGTCTACATAGTTCTCGAACCCGTAGGGTCCGCACGCTTAACGTTCGATGACGATTTGTATTATGAGTTATGTGTTTTGGTGACCGAAGATTGTTCGGAATCCCGGATGAGATCATGGACATGACGAGGAGTCTCGAAATGGTCGAGAGTTAAATATTGATATATTGGACGATAGTATACGGACACCAGAATGGTTTTGGAGTGTTTCGGATATTTATCGGAGTATCGAGGGGTTACCGGAACCCCCCGGGAAAGTAATGGGCCACATGGGCCATAAGGGGAGAGAGAGGGCAGCCCACAAGGGGTGGCGCCCCCCCATGGGCAGTCCGAATTGGACAAGGGGAGGGGGCGCGGCCCCCCTTTCCTTCTCCCTCTCCCTCTCCCTCTCCCTCTCCCTCTCCCTCCCCCTTTCCCCCTCCGAAAGAAGGAATAGGACTAGGAGTCCTAGTGGGTTCCCCCCCACTTGGCACGCCCCTAGGGCCGGCGTCCTCCCCTATCCTCCTTTATATACAGGGGCAGGGGGCACCCCAAAGCACATCAATTGTTTCTTAGCCGCGTGCGGTGCCCCCCCTCCACCGTTTACTCCTCCGGTCATATTGTCGTAGTGCTTATGCGAAGCCCTGCATGGATCACATCACCATCACCGTCATCACGCTGTCGTGCTGACGAAACTCTCCCTCGACACTTTGCTGGATTAAGAGTTCGAGGGACGTCATCGAGCTGAACATGTGCAGAACTTGGAGGTGCCATATGTTCGGTGCTAGATCGGTTGGATCGCGAATACGTTCGACTACATCAATCGCGTTAAGCTAACGCTTCCGCTTTCGCTCTACGAGGGTACGTGGACACACTCTCCCCCTCTCCTTGCTATGCATCTCCTAGATAGATCTTGCGTGATCATATGAATTTTTTTTAAATTGCATGCTACGTTCCCCAACAGTGGCATACGAGCCAGGTCTATGCGTAGATGATATGCACGAGTAGAACACAAAGAGTTGTGGGTGATCATAGGCATACTGCTTACCACCAACGTCTTATTTTGATTCGGCGGTATTGTTGGATGAAGCGGCCCGAACCAACCTTACATGACCACATTCATGAGACCGGTTCCACCGACAGACATGCAACTTGTTTTGCATAAAGGTGGCTGGCGGGTGTCTGTTTCTCCAACTTTAGTTGAATCGAATTTGACTACGGCTGGTCCTTGTTGAAGGTTAAAACAGCACACTTGACGAAACATCGTTGTGGTATTGATGCGTAGGTAAGAACGGTTCTTACTAGAAGCCCGTAGCAGCCACGTAAAACTTGCAACAACAAAGTAGAGGACGTCTAACTTGTTTTTGCAGGGCATGTTGTGATGTGATATGGTCAAGACATGATGTGATTGTATAAGATGATCATGTTTTGTAAAAGTTGTCGGCAACTGGCAGGAGCCTTATGGTTGTCTCTTTACTGTATGAAATGCAATCACCATGTAATTGCTTTACTTTATCACTATGCATTAGCGATAGTTGTAGAAGCAAAAGTTGGCGAGATGACAACGATGCTACGATGGAGATCAAGGTGTCAAGCCAGTGACGATGGAGATCATGATGGTGCTTTGGAGATGGAGATTAAAGGCATAAGACGATGATGGCCATACCATGTCACATATTTTAATTGCATGTGACGTTTATCTTTTATGCATCTTATTTTGCTTAGTACGGCGGTAGCATTATAAGATGACCCCTCACTAAAATTTCAAGGTATAAGTGTTCTCCCTGAGTATGCACCGTTGTGACAGTTCGTCGTGCCGAGACACCACATGATGATCGGGTGTGATAAGCTCTACGTTCACATACAACGGGTGCAAGGCAGTTTTGCACGTGCAGAATACTCGGGTTAAACTTGATGAGCCTAGCATGTATAGACATGGCCTCGTAACACTGAGACCGAAAGGTCGAACGTGAATCATATAGTAGATATGATCAACATAGAGATGTTCACCATTGAAAACTACTCCATCTCACGTGATGATCGGACATGGTTTAGTTGATATGGATCACATGATCATTTGGATGACTCGAGGGATGTCTATCTAAGTGGGAGTTCTTAAGTAATATGATTAATTGAACTTAAATTTATCATGAACTTAGTCCTGATAGTTTTTGCATATCTATGTTGTAGATCAATGGCCCATGCTACCCTTCCCTTGAATTTTAATGCGTTCCTAGAGAAAGCTAAGTTGAAAGATGATGGTAGCAACTACACGGTCTGGGTCCATAACTTGAGGATTATCCTCATTGCTGCACAGAAGAATTACATCCTTGATGCACCGCTAGGTGCAACTGCTGACGTTATGAACGCCTGGCAAGCTAAATCAGATGACTACCCGATAGTTCAGTCTGCCATGCTTTACGGCTTAGAATCGGGACTTCAAAGACGTTTTGAATGTCATGGAGAATATGAGATGTTTCAGGAGTTGAAGTTAATATTTCAAGCAAATGCCTGAGTTGAGAGATATGAAGTCTCCAACAAGTTCTATAGCTGCAAGATGGAGGAGAATAGTTCTATCAGTGAACACATACTCAGAATGTCTGGGTACCATAACCACTTGACTCAGCTAGGAGTTAAACTTCCGGATGATAGTGTCATTGACAAAGTTCTTCAATCACTGCCACCAAGGTATAAAGGCTTCGTGATGAACTATAATATGCAAGGGATGAACAAGACGATTCCCGAGCTCTTCGTAATGCTCAAGGCTGTGAAGGTATAAATCAAGAAGGAGCATCAAGTGTTGATGGTTAACAAGACCACTAGTTTCAATAAAAAAAGGGCAAAGGAAAGAAGGGGAACTTCAAGAAGAATAGCAAGCAAGTTTCTGCTCCCGGGAAGAAGCCCAAGTATGGACCTAAGCCTGAAACTGAGTGCTTCTACTGAAAGGACTGGTCACTGGAAGCAGAACTGCCCCAAGTATTTGGCGGATAAGAAGGATGGCAAAGTGAAAGGTATATTTGATATACATGTTATTTATGTGTACCTTACTAATGCTTGTAGTAGTGCCTGGGTATTTGATACCGGCTCTGTTGCTCATATTTGCAACTCAAAACACGGGCTACGAATTAAACGAAGATTGGCTAAGGACGAGGTGACGATGCGCGTCAGAAATGGTTCCAAGGTCGATGTGATCGCCGTTAGTTTTAGACCTGGATAATTGTTATTTGGTGCACACGTTTGATAATCCCCAAGTGCAGGGAATCATCGTAGCAACCAAATGGTGGAAGTGATAAGTATGGAGTGTCGAACCCACAAGGAGCTAAAGGTAAGATCAACATTCTCTCAAGTCCTATCTGCCACTGATACGACTCTACGTACACCGAATGTTTGCTTCCAACTAGAAACGAGAAATAAAACTAAGTTGTGGGTATGAAGAGGATAACTTTGCATGGTATCGGAGAGCTAAAATATAAAAGTAGGTGCTGTTATCATAAAGTTAGAATATATTACTAAATATTATAAATAGCGAGTGTGGAATAATGATGGGTGGGTGTGCGGAATTATCCTAGGCAATTGTTAACAAGACCGGTAGTCGTCATTGGAATTTCATATGAGGGAGAGGCATAAGCTAACATACTTTCTCTTCTTGGATCATATGCTCTTATGATTGTAACTCTAGCAAGCAATCCGCAACTACTAAAGATCATTAAGGTAAAATCCAACCATAGCATTAAAGCATCAAGTCCCCTTTATCCCATACGCAACAATCCCCTTACTCGGGTTTATGCTTCTGTCACTCAAGCAACCCACTATAAGCGAACCATGAACGTATTGCAACACCCTATAGCGGGAATCCCTCACGCTTGCATGACACGGAGGGCACAATAGGATAGCACCAAAATAAAACATACAACTCATACCAATCTAGATCATCAATCAACCCAAAGACAAAGGATATCTACTCAAAACATCATAGGATGGCAACACATCATTGGATCATCTTATGTGGTATAAAGCACCATGTTCAAGTAGGGATTACAGCGGGGTGCGGGAGAGTGGACCGCGTAAGAGAGATGAGGATGGTGATGATGATGGTGATGTTGATGAAGACGATCACCGCGATGATGATTCCCCTCCCGATGGCACTCCGGCGCCACCGAGAGAGAGGAGGAGAGGTTCTCCCCCTTGTGCTTCCTCCTCCATGGCCTCCCCCCTAGATGGGGAGAGGTTCTCCCTCTGGTCCTTGGCCTTCAAGGCGATGATGGCCCCTCCGGGATCCTCCTCCATGGCCTCCGGTGATGATGGCCCCCTCCAGCAGGGTGCCAGAGAGGGCCTAGATTGATTTCTCTTGGCTATAGAGGCTTGCGGCGGCGGAACTTCCGATCTAGGTTATTTTCTGGAGGTTTCTATATTTATAGGAGAGGATGGCGTTGAGAACAAGTCAGGGGGCCCCACAGGGAGTCCACGAGGCAGGGGGCGCGCCCCAGGGGGTGGGCGCGCCCTCCACCCTCATGGGGCCCACGGGATTCCCCTCCGGTAACTCTTTGTTCCAGTATTTTTTATATTCCAGAAAAATTCTCCGTTGATTTTCATCGCATTCCGAGAACTTTTATTTCTGCACAAAAACAACACCACGGTAGTTCTGCTGAAAACAGCGTCAGTCCGGGTTAGTTCTAATCAAATCATACCAAAATCATATAAAACTATTGTAAACATGGCATGAATACTTAGAAATTATAGATACGTTGGAGACGTATCAGCATCTAAGCTTAATTCCTGCTCATCCTCGGCGGGTAAATGATAAAAGAAATAATTTATGAAGTGTGAATGCTAGCAAGTGCATTAGTTTGATCAATGATAGTTCAATCACTTTTCTAGCATCATTATATATCATAACAGTAGCTCAACTCATGAAACTTCTCATGATCAAGTAACAAGCTATTCACATGTTAAAGTATAGATCATAAACTTTATTGAAAACCAACAAACCGTGCTCTTAGTCATGAAACAATTGCAATTCATCTTATTTTCGGGAAGGGTCTATGTAAGAGCTTTGATTCAGCAAACTCCACATACTTAACTATCATTTAATCTTTCACAATTGCTAACACTCATGTGATATTTATGGGTTCAAAGTTTTAATCGGACACAGAGAAAGATAGGGGCTTATAGTTTCGCCTCCCAACCTTTTACCTCAAGGGTAATGTCAACAATAATAATTTATGAAAACCTACATCCAAGTGGATATATATATATATATATCAGGATCTTTCCAACACAATGTGCTTGCCAAAGGATAAAATGTAAAAAGGAAAGGTGAAGATCACCATGACTCTTGTATAAGGGTAGAAGATACAAGTAAAAGATAGGCCCTTCGCAGAGGGAAGCAGAGGTTGTCATGCTCTTTTATGGTTGGATGCACAACATCTTAATGCAAAAGAACGTCACTTTATATTGCCACTTGTGATAGGGACCTTTATTATGCAGTCCATCGCTTTTATTGCTTCCATATCACAAGATCGTATAAAGCTTATTTTCTCCACACTAATAGATCATACATATTTAGAGAGCAATTTTTTATTGCATGCAACAATGACAACTCACTTGAAGGATCTTACTCAATCCATGGTTAGATATGATGGACTCTCATGGCAAAACCGGGTTTAAGGATATTCGGAAGCACAAGTAGTATCTCTACTTGGTGCAAAGAATTTGGCTAGCATGAGGGGGAAAGGCAAGATCAGCATGTTGGATGATCCATGACAATATACTTTATTTCGGATATAAGAAAACATAACTCATTGCGTTGTCTTCCTTGTCCAACGTCAACCTTTTAGCATGTCATATTTTAATGAGTGCTCACAATTACAAAAGATGTCCAAGATAGTATATTTATATGTGAAATCTCCCTTCCTTCAATATTCTTTCATGAATTGTTCAAGTGACCAATTCTGCGTTTGATAACTTTCAAATAAGTTTACTACCTATACTTATTCTGTGTGAAGTCATTACTCCCCATGGTATAAGCATATGAAACATATATAAATTCAGATTTATGATAGTCAATTCATTCAACCATTTACTCATAGGATATACGTGAAGCACATGAGTAAATGACAAACTACTCCAAAAGATATAAGTGAAGAACACTGAGTAGTCAAATAATTAACTAGTCATGGGAGGATTATTTTTCATTCAAGATTTCAGATCCAATGATTTTATCCAAACAGCAAGTAAAATTGACAATACGCTCCAAGCAAAACACATATCATGTGACGAATAAAAATATAGCTCCGAGTAAGGTATACCGATAGTTTTGAAGACGAAAGAGGGGATGCCTTCCGGGGCATCCCCAAGCTCAAGTGCTTGAGTCTTCCTTGAATATTACATTGGGGTGCCTTGGGAATCCCCAATCTTAGGGTCTTTCCATTCCTTATTCTCCTC